>JAJTWQ010000225.1:0-550000 GCA_029007595.1 Solanum commersonii | reverse complement strand
GGTCGTTTGAAAATGGCCAAAACTCACTTTCTTAACTTAGACAAATTTTCAGATTTCCTTATTCTTTCCAAAAATCAATATTTTCATATTTTAAACTCTTTATAGTTGTTTCTAGGTGCGAGATGTTACAAATTTGATATCATCTTATCAAAGTTTGAAAAATATAAATAACACTCATGTGACTTACTTTCCTTTTTAGTCCGTCCCAAAAAGAATGACATATTCTATATTAAGTAACAATTTAACTATAAAATGTCTATTTTACCCTTAATGAAATGACTTACAACCACACAAATTTCTATCATTCATTTTGGACCACAAGTTTTAAAAGTCTTCCTTTTTTTCTTAAACTCCGTGCCGAGTCAAACTACCTTACATAAAATGGAACGGAGGAAGTACTTGTTATATATCATGGTTGTTACATGTTTAGTTAAGAAAAGTAAATTTAGACATTTGATATTTATATAATATAAATGTGTATCTGAGAAGAAACGAGTGAAATTTATATCAATTAGTTCATTAATAAAGTTTTTTCACAAATTCACATTTTCTAGACACCACCAACAAAGTCTTATGTCCTATTTTTCCGAAAAAAGAATTCTCTAGTGGAAGTTTCTTTCTCTTTTTTATCAGCATCATTTAAAAAATTCATGTCGAATATTTCATTTGCATGACTATAATTTTTTTATCAGAAAATTCCTTAGTATCAGTTTTCTGAATCGAAGGTATCTGACTTGTGCCTTGGTAAGTTGGCAACTTTTCCAGCGAAAGTCTTGACACCTCCATATCGAGGCCTTGACCACGTTGAAAAAATTGGGCTGACATTTGAAATTGTTATGGAAGTCTTGATTCTAAAAGGAGGAGAGAAGGTTTTGCGTGGAAAAAGTTTGACCACTTTTGAAGTTATGACGAAATTAGGAAGGTTCTAAAAGAATAGGTGGAGGAGATTTTGTGTGCACAAAATTTGAGTAAACCATAACCAAAAATCATAATGTAGTTCAATATTGCATTGATTTAGAAATACATTGTGTGATTGCTTATTTAAGTTCCTTCAAATCTTCTTATCTCCTTCCCACTTTTTCAAGTGAATTACTCAACATTATGCATTACAAAAAACTTCACTGTTTTCCTTCAATAAGAAATCTAAAATGATTACATTTTGTCCACAGAGTTCATTAATGGCTGCGATGATTCAAGTTATTGCACATTGTGCTTATTTTATTTGGGTCTTGGACGATGATTACAATCTGATGGGAGTTATAATATTTAAAGGAATTTTGAAGTTTTCAAGATTATCGCTAATTCGAGGCATAAACCAGAAATATTGGAGCAATAATACACGGTTAAATCTCATATTTATTGTGTTAATTTTTATTTTTTTAAAAAATGGGACTGTGTTTGCATAAATTTTGCTTGAATGAAGAGAAGGCTTATAATTGGGAGTGATTGAAAGAAAGAATTTGATTCTTGTTGTTTACTTTGTCTAATATATACAAATAGTCCATTTATGGAAGCTTCCAATAGTAATTGGATTCTAAATATTTCACGTTTATCTACGGTTTAAAGAGTTATAAAGTGTTGTTCATCCAAAGCACTAGAAACTGCTGTCTAATATTTAATGGGTAATATTGAGAGAAATATTTAGAATATTTGAGAGAATTTTTTTTTTCCTTCTTCATTATATTCCTATAAAAACAATGGGTAATATTGTCACAGTGGACCCAAAATATGTAAATCCAAAAATGTAAAATTTGGATTCATAATTGTGAGACAAAAAGGACCTCACACATTTTTTATCAGTGAGGCACAAAATAAAATTTTCCAACATAAGAAAAACAACGGTTTACAATAACATTTTGCTATAAAAAAAAAATAAGCATTGATTTTCATGTTTTCTGCATGCAAAAAATAATAATAATTTTTTTTGTGTCCAACAAACATAAAAAATAATATAAGTTATATCATGCAATAAAAATGGATAAACTACTTTGTTAGACATACATCACTACCATATATACTAATTTTATCTCTATTTTTAAATAATTACATATATTACCACTTTTAATATTTTATATCATATATTATTGAAGATACAATCAATATTCGTATACCTTAAAACTAGGATTGATTAATTATCTTTACATTTAAACTCCAAAATTAGTGTTTTAATTAAAAACTAATATATTTCTTTAAGAGAGTATGAGTTAGGGTAAAACTCTAACTCTAACTCTAACTTTTCCTCTTCCTCTTCCTCTTCCTCTTCCTCTTCCCTTGAAGAGTCAAAATTTACTAAGAAGAAACAGTACTCCATTAAAATGGATGCTCTACAGTTTGTCAATACACACATAAAATTCTTAGCCTTTGATTTTCTCACTCTCAAACCAATTTCTCACGAATCCACCTTTTTTTCCTCGCAAGGGGAGACACCTCTCGCGCGCAGAGATAATGGGTATCGTTGTAAGCAGAAATTTCAAGCCTAATAGATTTATCAAATTCGACATTTACGATAGTATCAATTGCATACTTTGTATACTATAGATCAACCAAGAAATTTCGCGTCACTTCTCCTGTCAAATCTAGGCACAGTGAGAAACACCGATCAATCAAAAGGTGAAACAAACACCACCGCAGTGAGATTCTATGACCAGCCACGAACATAATCGAAAAGTTTTAATAAGTAGAGATTTACGCATGTATTTGACACTTTATTGATGTATTTGATACATTATTTAGATACGATTATATGTATCTAGTTTTTATCTGTGTATCTTATTAAGTGTGTATGTATCTAATGAATAAATTGGAGATTTACGTATTACTATTACTGGAAATTTACGCATGTATTGACACAATTTGTTCTATCATGTATTCGAGTCTTGTCGTTGTATATGATCTTCTGTCCTGTATCTTAATATTATCATATATATTTGTTGTGTTATTACAATGTATCTAACTATTTTCATATTTATATGAGATACGTGTTTTTGGATATAACATATGAAATTGATACTTGATACATCAAATTATACATATAAAAGATACAGGAAATAATATTAGATCATATAAATAGATACATGAAATTAATATTAGACCATATAAATAAATACATGAAATTAATACTAGATACTTCTATGATACATATGAATGTGCTTGTATGATACTCATGTATCTAGTGTTTAGTTGGTTTGATACATTATATATTGATAATAAATACATCAAATTAATGAATTTATTATTTTAAGAGTAATTAATTGAAATTAATCAAATTACATGACCAAGATATACATGTTTTTGTCTTTTATTAATAATATAATAAAATGAAATTAATTAAACATAGATATAATCATTGATTTACTCCTTATATTAAGGGATCTAATTAATTTAAATTTTCAAAATTAATTGTCCATGAATTTTGAAAATCCTCAATAACTCCTATAATTAAGGAAATCCATTACAATCAATTAATTTAAATAAATAAATATGTATCTCGATTTAAAATTTGGTAGATACATGTATCTCGCGAATTCAGATTCATGTATCCTAAACACGAAATATGGTAGAGGAAGTAATAGTTAAGACTATCGAAAATCTTAATAATTAAGACATAAACTAGTGAGATTTATGTAATTTGCCCATTAAAAATTATATCCACTAATACATAAGACAAATGTCGAATTGAAAATTCACGTTATAAAATAAAGTTTGTACATGAGGAAGCATGCTACAGACCTAACACAAGTAAATACATTAGTCATGAATATTACTATGAACCAATTTAGGATTGTATACAAAGGCGGACCTACATGTAAAGATGGGTGCACGTGCACCTGTTAACTTCGGGAAAAATCATGTATATATAAATATCTATTTTGAAAAACTGGAAGAAACTAAAATATAAACAAGTGTGTCCTCATGAAAAGCATAAAATGCAGTTAGTACTGCTGGTACAAGCGTGCGTGATCACCCACGTGACCGCGGTTTAATTCTGGCTTAAACCACATTTTATTATTTTTATCAACTCATAATATTGACAACAGTTAAGTGGACTTTATAATGTTGATTCCTTCTTTCAATCCTCCTAGTATTTTGGCATGATATACTTATTAAATATACAAGTCGTATACCTTAATTTTTAAAGAACTTAAGTTTTATGCTTTGAAAAATAAAGTAGTTTGTTATATCCAGTTAAATTGATAGAAATTCCCAACAAAAAATTGATAGTATGCCACTCAATATAAATGGGATCCATATAAATGCAACAGAAGCAACGGAGGAATTTGTGAATCCTTCACTCTTGTTTTCTCCTTATTGCTGTACGTTCATGATTTTGTCCTTTTATTTTGGTCTTCTTTTTTTAGTTTCAAAAATAGCAACATACATAAGTCAATTATAATATAGCCAAAAAACAATTGTTCTAAATTTTTTTCTTACATTAAGGAATAAAAGAAAAAAAAATAAGAATAAGAAATTCAAATAATGATAATCAAAGAAGTCAAAAAAATAATTTATGTATGAAAAAGACTGAAATATACCTTGAACTTTGCTAGAAGGATCATATATACCCCTAAATGATTATTTTTTTTAAATAAAGGTTAAATATATAAATTTAAAACTAATTTTTTCACTCCCGTCAAATAAAGGGTACATGTGAGCTCATTTTGTAACGGTAGGGGTATATGTGAGTCGTTTGTATAACGGTAAGCGTTTATATGAGTCATTTTCATAACGAGGGGCATATCAGCTCCAAATGACAAAGTTGAGGGGTATATCAGACCATTTTCCCTAAATTAAATGATGACGCCAAAAACAAATACTAGTAGTATTTATACTCTTAATTAACCCGTTAAATTGAATTGTTTTCCATTTAGGGTGTGTTTGGTATGAAGGAAAATATTTTCCGGAAAATGTTTTTCAATTTTTGTCGTGTTTGGTTTGGTTAAATGTTTTGGAAAATGTTTTTCCAAATCAACCATTTTCCTCAAATTTAAGGAAAATGATTTTCCTTCAAAACTTAAGGAAAACATTTGCCAAAACTCTCTTCCAACTTCAAATTACAATTTTTTCTATTGAAAAAATCAATTTATTTTGTCCCTACCCTCAAACCAGCTCCCCCCCCCCCAACCACCCCCAAATATTTTTTTTAAAGCCTATTTTTAAAAAATGTTTTTAACTTCAATTTTTTTACCCCATCCTTACCCCTACCCCCAGCCCCCGACCACCACCACCACCCCCTAAAAAAATATTAAAAGTTGTTTTTAAAAGATATTTCTAATTTTAATT
This sequence comes from Solanum commersonii, assembly GCA_029007595.1. Classification (NCBI taxonomy): domain Eukaryota; kingdom Viridiplantae; phylum Streptophyta; class Magnoliopsida; order Solanales; family Solanaceae; genus Solanum; species Solanum commersonii. The sequence continues at coordinate 544,720 of JAJTWQ010000225.1, read as the reverse complement.
TTTTATTTTTTTACCCCTCCACCCCCTACCCTCGCTCCCCATTAGCCCCCCTACCAGCACCCCCACCCCCTTAAAAAAAAATTAAGTTTCTTTTTAAAAAGTATTTTCAACTTCAAATTTTTATTTTTTCAACCTTATCCTCAACCCTCCCTCCGCCAGCCCCCGTACCCCACCCTACCCCCAAAAAAATTTAAGTTTGTTTTTAAAAAATATTTTCAACTTCAAAATTTTATTTTTTCATCCCGATCTCCTCGACCACCCCCCCCCCCCAACCCCCCAAAAAAAAAATTGTCTGTTTTTAAAAAATATTTTCAACTTCAAATTTTCATTTTTTCTCCCCTACCCTCGACCCCCCCACCCACCCCCTACCAGCCCCCTCCTCCCTCAAAAAATTAAGTTTATTTTTAAAAAATATTTTCAACTTCAAATTTTTATTTTTTCACCCTACCTTCGACCCCTCCCCCCACCCCTTCCAAAAAAAAATTAAGTTTGTTTTTAAAAAATATTTTCAATTTCAAAAATTATTTTCTACTCTAGTAAAAATAAAAAATATTTCTCAAAAACATTTTTCATTCATAAATCAAACACTACAAATATTTTCTACACCAACCAAACATGAGAAAGTAAAAAATATACTTATTTTCTAAGAAAATATTTTCCATGGAAAACATTTTCCTCCATACCAAACACACCCTTATTTACCAAACCATAGTTGAATTAAGCGGTGTCTTGTGGTCTATTTGTCTTTTGGCTATTATTATTTATTTTTCACTTGATGTTTAGCATGCACATTAAAACTCTAGTAATCCAAATTCACGTCATAAGACTCATTCATAAGAGGGAGCACTCCATAACATATTTTTTCATATTTAAAATTCACCTAAAACTTCAAACACATAATTAAGAAGGAAGAAAATCTATCCGTCGTCGATATTTCTCGCTCGTTCACATGTAATGAAGTTTATGAGGAAGACATTGGATAAGTACTATTGCCTGGTGGGTGAGGAAATTATATCTTACTTCCACGTGATACTTCCAAAAGAGTTGTTTTTGTTCTATTGGCTTTGCAAATAAAATTTTAAAAAAACTCCAATTATACCAAGAAGAAAACAAACTCACCTAACTCTATGATGCATTATGTACCAATTTCCTGGATTAACTTTTTTTATACTCCTTACAAAAAATTATGATCCACATGTCGTCTTTATACCTAACGTGAAGATATAATTATATTTTTAAAATAATATACAAAATATTCATTTTTTATCCCATTTGTATAACACTTTTTTCTTTTTACTACGATTTTTTTTTAAAAAAAAATTCTGAAAATGAGGTTATCAAATAAAAAAGAGCATGCATTCACACTCCATGTCACATCAACTTTCAGGGGGTAAAAGCTAAGTATCAAAATAGTCAAGTTTATCAGGGTAATTAATACTTCCTCTATCGCTAATTACTTGTTCACTTTTGAATTGACACACCTATTAAAAAAATAATTATTAATATAGTAAATTTATCATTTTACCCCTATTAATTATGAAGTAAATGAATAAAAAATTTAATATTTTCAAAAGGTTCTACCTTTTTCAAAGTAATTAATTGAGGGTATAATAGAAAAAATTGTTGTCCTTTCTTGATTTGTCAAAATGGACAAGTAATTAGGAACAACTATAAAAGGAAAAGTGGATAAGTAAATAGGGACAGAGGAAGTACAAGCAGTGGAGGAGTCAGGATTTTCAATAAGGGAGTTCAAAATCTGAAAAAATAGGCACACGACATAACCAAAATGGGTTCGACATCTACTATATATACCTAAAAAAGTATTTTAACCATGTTATAAATAATATAATTTTTCGCACCCCTGTAAGGTGGTTCCGCCACTGAAGACAAGGCGTAGTTATTGAAAAATATTAAAAATCACAACAAAATAATTGTAGCTTGAGGTGTGTCAAATGCAATGTTTATAAAGATTTTTCGCCTATAAATATGTATCTTTTATGATTCAACAAGCTCTTTTAGTAAAAATTAAAAATAATAAAATTTAAATAATATAAAACTCAGTACAGAAAAGTGCGAGAAGTCAATCACTGTTTTTTCACAAGTACTTGAGGAAAATTTATATAAGAAAAAAATCATGTCAAATTTTCTAGTTGTGCACGTTCAAAATTTGAATACATTTATATTAAAATGCGTCAAAATTAAAGCGCATGTTTCCGTATTTTGCCTAATATAATTATTTTTAAAGACAATTTATTAATTCTATCAAATTTTTAAATGTTTTGCAATCGGTTATATTTGAGAAAACAAATGAACGTTGTCAGTAAGACTAATAGATATAATATTTTTCCAACAATAATTTTGAAAATAAAACCAATAATTTGAACCAAATTTAATAATGTATTGTGGTACATATATACTTTAAACTTTCATTTTATTTTTCTTTATTTGCGACACGAGTTCACATTTTCACTCTTCAATTAAACAAAACTTATTGGGACAGCTATTATTAAGAAAGTTTATGATTAACTCGTCCTTATCAGCATAAAGAAGAATATTTAAGTGAGTGGTGACTTAAAAGTTGGTGGAAATCAGTTCAACTTAATTTTTTAATTTGGAAGTTTTAAATTAAACAAAGAACACCAATCGATTGAACTTGGTGCTTCATATATTAGTTACATCCAAAGTTTAAAAATAATTTGTGAAAGTTATTGGGAATCCATACGGGCGGATGATTCTATAATGTGTAAATTTTTATTTTTTTTATATATACTCGGTAACTCGTAATTATTTTGGCGTCTAATTATTTAGATGTAGAATTTCGTATAAACTTAATAATTTTTACTCAAAATTCAATTAAATATGTGTACATATTTTTAGAATTAAATCAATACTTATTTAATATCACTACTAGAAATTTTTTAAAAAAATCTCATCGAATCAGTGAAGAATTTGTGCTATAGGAAATGATTTTTCCACTCATTTTTTACAAAATCAGCTCACAGGAAAAATGTTGGTGAGAAATAGATTCTCACTCAAATAGTGAAAAACTTCTTGAATTTTTTTGTATGAAAGTATTACTACTTTTCTTCTTTTCTCACCGATTCAATCAAAATACATGTGAAAATAGCTATTGAAGTACATTTTTAAGTGAAAATAGCATTTTTTTAATAGTGCATAAACCTCATAAGCTTAAAATATAAATTTTGATTTTGTCTATATGATTAATTAGATTCGCGTTGTAAGGCCAGTAATGAATTATCTAGAGCATAGTTTATGAGTTCACAAAAAATTTGTAGGCTTTTGCTTAGATCTTATATTTTTATTAAGAAATTTATAGATATGTGATTGTAGATTTAATTATTATCATAAAGCACTTGAGATAGTTATAAGAATTCATAAACTTTAAATCCTATGCATAATATTTATTAAATAGAAAATAACATATAAGTACTTCATAGCTAGGAGAAACTGAATTTCAAATTCGAGGTTTCTAATTAAATATGTAAAAAATTTATCTATCTCACTGCAATTATTGATACTAATAATGTACAACGTGTTAAAGCAACAGCCAACCAGCAAGTTTGGGTGGAAGTAGACATGAACACATAAGATGATAAGAACGTCATCTCCCTAGTGGTGTTGGTAACGTTATTTCCTAGTAAATATTATTGAACTTTGTGATGTGGTTGATTGGTTCTTCTTAGCTATAATTAAGATAATTAATCGTATACAACATAACCCAATCAAATTAAATGATTAATGTGCCGATCTCTAGTATTATTGCCATTATAATCGAACACAATAATATATAATAAAACATCATATCATAGTGAGTGTATATTTGGTAGTGATAACAAGGTTACCCTGCATGCTTTGCTTTAAAATTGGCTAGATTATGGGTGTGTTTGGTATGAAGGAAAACATTTTCCGGAAAATGTTTTTCAATTTTCTCATGTTTGGTTGGGCTAAATGTTTTCCAAATCAACTCATTTTCCTCAAATTTAAGGAAAATGACTTCCCTTCAAAACGTAAGGAAAACATTTTCCAAAACTCTCTTCCAATTTCATATTACAATTATTTTTTTGTTGAAAAAATCACTTTATTTTGTCCCTACCCTCAAACCACCCCCCCCCCCAAAAAAAAAAAAAATTTTAAAGCTTGTTTTTAAATTCAATTTTTTTACCCCACCCTCACCCCCTCCCAAAAAAATATTAAAAATTATTTTTAAAAGATATTTCTAATTTCAATTTTTTATTTTTTTACTCCTCACCCACTACCCTCGCCCGCCCCCCCCCCCATCAACCCCCTATCAACCCCCAACCCCCTTCAAAAAGAAAAAAATTTAAGTTTGTTTTTAAAAAATATTTTCTAACTTCAATTTTTTATTTTTTCATCCCGATCCTCGATCAGCCACCCTTCTCTCCAGTCACTCCACCCCCCAAAAAAATTGAGTTTATTTTTAAAAAATATTTACAAATTCAAATTTTCATTTTTTCACCCTACCCTCGACCCACCCACCCCTATGCCCCCCAAAAAAAAATTTAAGTTTGTTTTTAAAAAATATTTTCAACCTCAAAATTTCAATTTTTTCACCCCTACCCTTGGCCCCCTCACCCACCCCCTACCCCCTCACCCCCCCAAAAAAAAATTAAGTTTGTTTTTAAAAACTATTTTCAATTTCAAAAATTATTTTCTACTCTAGTAAAAATAAAAGATATTTCTCAAAAAAAATTTCATTCATAAATCAAACACTAAAAATCTTTTCCGAAAAATATTTTTTACTCACCAACCAAACATGAGAAAATAAGTCAAAAATCAACTTGTTTTCCAGAAAAACATTTTCCTTCGTACCAAACACACCCTATGTTTCATCTTTGAAGGTGGTGGTAAGAGAAATGGGCAGATAGATTAGAAAGATTGTTAACCATTAATGTTTTCATTGTTTTAATTTGTTTGTCTGATTTTGATCTGAAATAGAATTTTAAGAAGTTAGAAAAACTTTCGAAGATATAGATTGTACTAAAATATTTTTAATTTTATAACATTAAATAAAGAGAAATATTGAAAACACCCCTTAACTTGACGTAAATTATTAATTTTGTTACCGAATTATTGACAGTCTTAAAAGCACCTATCTACTTGATTAACCAAACTTAGATACACCCCTGGTTTGCCACATGACATAGCAAGTGGTCTCAAACTCTTATAAAAGCATGAGACTCATTATAAAAAGGCGAGAGAAGTGTTGAAAACATTCCATACTTGGTGAGAATTTAGGAATGTATTTTACTCATATCGCAAGATTGGGAGTATTTAAATTCAATTAGTCAAGTAAAGAGGTTTTTTTAAGGCTATCAATAGTTCAGAAATGAAACTAATAATTCACGCTAAATTTAGAAATATTTTCAATACTTCTTTATTAAATAAAATATCACATATAAGTTGAAATTGAAATATTTAAAAAATAAAAAGAGACATTTTGTTTATACGAACTAAAGAGGTAAATAAAATAAAGAATTTGAAAGGAAGAGAGTAATAATTGGCATATATGCTAGTTTTTTTTTTTTTTTTTATCTTATTGTTTAGTCTGTTCTATTTATTTATTATTTTTGAAGGAGTTGAACAAGAAAACTTCTAGTTTTTAGCGAGAATGGTAAAAATATAGAGTGCGATGTGTGCACCAAATTAATAATTATATGCTATAATACGTAATTTTATATAAATTTCATCACGTAATCATGATTGAATTAGTGTGTTTTCCTCTTATTTTCATTTATTCGTGATAAATATTATGATTGTGCAAGTAAGTATTCTCATGGCTTTGCCTACAACTTGGATAAAATTTGATAATTTTAACTCTAACTCTTACATTTTTTATATTTTTAAAAAAACTCACTTAATATGTGTAATAATTTATGAGGTACTATAAGCTGTATTTTCAAGAATCTAAAATTCTAACTCCCCGCTAACTTCGGCATATTAATATTTTTTTATATAATACCTCACTCACTCCAATATAGATTCACAGAGTATCAAAGTAAAAAAGGAGTATCTAGATATGGAACTTTTAGCTAGGCGACAACATGTCAATTGACAAGTAAAGAACCATTAAAGTACAACAGGTATGGTGCAGTGAATGAAGCTACTTTTTTAAAAGACATTATACATAAACATAATCTTTAACTTAACGTTAACTGACAATTATGACTTTTAATTTTTGGTGTGCACAAGTAGACATATAAACTTGTATAAAATTAAACAAATAGAAACATTTGTCCTACATGGCACCCTACATAGCAATTTTGTGTCCTACGTGTATTATGTCACGTAGGACACGTATGTTTACTTGTTTAATTTAATACAGTTTAAGCGTCTACTTGTGCACATCCAAAGTTAAAGGGCATAGTTATCCGCTAAAACCAAGTTAAGGATCATGTGTTATGTATTATGTCTTTCTCTTAATTAGAGGTTTCAAATTTGAATCTTTGAGTATAAAAAATTCCTTCATAGAGAGCACTACCCTTCAAATAGAGTCCTACCCAGCGCGAAACTGATAGAGCGGAACTCCAATATAGATATCTAATATCAAGTAGAAAACAAAGAAATTTACAAATGAAGGAGTGAATTGGTGTTGGGGAATGTGCAATAATCAAATAATGACAAGTATCAAAACAAAAATAAATGCATGTGCTATTCTATCACTACCTAATTGTATGGAGTACTTCTTATAGGAGATACCTTCCATTTGGTCTTTTTTGCCTCACCCATCCCTCCTCCCTTTTCCCCTATATGTTTCAATAATTTACTCATCCCAATTTGAGGTATATGGGGTTCCAACTCATTTAATTATACTTCAAATGGACCTGCACTATATATAGAAAAGCATCTGAATTCTCAGACATTGATAAGCAATAATAAAAAGAAACAAAATTAAGTGCAAGTGCTACATGTGCACTGAGTAACTTTTTATAAGCTTAATTAAGTTTGATATGTGATATGAAGATTTTAAATCTCAAATCATTATTTTAATTTATAAATTTATATCTTGTAAGAAAACAAAACCTCATGCTTGACCTGTAGAAATTGTATATACCATGTGAAATGAGTATATTAAAGAATAATTATTATTGGTGACTAGTCGGTCTTTATAAAATTAAATTATGTGTATTTGGAAGTTTGTGTTCATTATAAATATTTATTTATAAATAAACAAACATGTAGATATGTAATTTATCAATGGGGTGCCTTAAGATATTTAAATATATTTTTTAAGAAGTATGATTTGATCATTTGGTAATCAGATTGTAAAACAATTGAGGAAATTTTGATAGTTTTCATAACATGTGGGGTTTTAATGTATGAGAAAAAATACAATTTAAAAAATTCAAATTGCATATCCAAACAAAATTCCAACTTTAAATCAATCTGATTTCAAATCATGATTACATATTGCGTGTCAAAAAGACCCCCAAGTATACTCTTTTCGTTCACTTTTACTTGTTCCTTATTTCAAAAATAGATTTTCGCTTTTGTTTGTCACTTTTAAAAAATTCTAACAACCAAGGGTCAATTTGTCATTTCCTAAATATTCTAGAATGTTTGTTTTTATTTTTATTATTAATATTACATAAGATCACTACCAATATCCAATGTATTTATAAAATATATAAGTGGGCCCCACCACCTTTCCATAAATACACATATTATATATTATTATTTACTATACTAAGTGGGCCCACAACCTTCTTAAATTCTACATATTTTATATTAATTACTATACTATAAATGACTTAAATACTCCATATTATCTATTACAATAATTAACAATTATTTGACACTTTAAATTCTATCAATGCCATATAAATTAGCATAAAAAACCTAACATATAATATTTAAATATATTTAAAAATAATATAAGTAATACTATACATTACAATAATTCATAAAAAAAAATAGTATATTGTTTGAAATTAACGAAAAAAACTGGTTGACTCTCAAAATTCTAGGATATTGGGACGAAAAAATAACATATTTCATTTTAAAATATACAAAAAGTATATTATAAATAATAATAATTAACAACTTAAAATATCTTAAAGACATTTTAAAAGGGTTAATTTTTGTAATTTGTGTCCATATCGGATAAATTAGGACAAAGTGACCGATAATGTAGGTTATTTGAAAGTTACATAAAAATATTATAAATCACAATAATTAATAACTTAAAACATTTCTTTAAAAAAGAAGAAGGTAAATTTGGATGACTCTTCAAATTTCATTTGTGTCACATAAATTGAGACAACAAAAATAACATATATTGCGTCCATTTTAATTTATTTGTCTTAATAATTTTTTTATATTTAAAAATTGCGTAAAAATACTATAAATTCATGATAATTGACAACTAAAAATATGTTTTGAAAAAGATACAAAAAAATTGCACTTCTTGAAGTTAATCTATCGTAAAAATACTATAAATCATGATAATTGACAACATAAAATATACATATAAAAAAATTCGATTGATTCTTGAAATTAATCTATCGTTAAAAATTATGTATAAAATATAATAAATCGTGATAATTGACAACTTAAAATATTTATTAAAAAACTAAAAAAAAATAAATTGATTCTTAAAATTAATCTATCAATGTCACATAAAATGAGACAAAAGTAGTAATATGTATTGTTTAATATGAAATTATTGAAAACTACGTAAAATGTATTATAAATCTTAACAATTAACAACATTTTATTGACTCTTGAAATTTTATGTATGCTACATACATTGAGACAAGCGGAGTAATATATATTAAGTATTTAAAAATTACGTACAATCATATTGCTTTCTATAGGCTTCGAATTATCGTGGTCATTTTGGTTACAAGTTTTGTACATTTTCTATTTTTTTAATATTATAAATCAAATAATTAATAATTTAAAATATTTAAAAAATATATTCAAAATTAAGTTGGTTTTCGGGAATTTTAACTATGACAAAAGGATTTTTTTAAAATATTTAAAAGCATAACTTATACAAATCAAATGCAACTCAATTTTAAAAAGAATCGGACAAAGTGATACAAAAATTTTTAAAATCACAATAATTAATAACTTAAAACATTCTTTTTAAAAAATTAAAATTTGGATGATTCTCCAAATTTTATTTGTGTGAATAAATTGAGACAACAAAAATATACATTTTAATTTATTTGTCTTATTTTTTTTGGGTTTTTATATTTAAAAAATGCATGATAATTGATTTATATAATTCTTGAAGGAATCGAAAAATTATACAAATTGACAACATAAAATATTTCAAAAATGTTGTATGTGGATAGTCTTATACAATTAGGAACCTTCTTCTTGTTATTTTCTTTTATTTTTAGCATACACCTTGGTTTACATTAATATACTTGGATGTTGTCACTACTATTGATCTTATGAACCTAAGGACCAAGTATTTAGATCCTTTCCGATTTTAAGGATATCAAATCAAATTGAAAGTGCACAATATACACGATCTAAGATTCACCCATGAAGACTAAGTATATATATATATATATATATATATATATATATAAGAGAAAACTTCATAAATAGCATAGAGATTAAACTTCTTTGACTTAAATCGTAATTTTATCCGGTAAAGTTAATTACATGATTTTATTTCACTTGTCAATATACAAATAACTTATACAAATCAAATGCATCAATTATAGAATCGTTTGTATATTTCAAATAACTAGGGTAAGTATATACAAATTTTCGTTTATATATTTCATTTGCCATAGGAATTTTTCAGAACCTCATTTGTGTATTTCGCTTGTCAATATTCAAACAGGGTAATTTAACATGATTTTTTCATAACTTGTACAAATCAAATGCATCAATGAATCTTATACAAATAATTAGGGTAAGCATATACACAATCTAGATTTATATAATAAGGAATCGAATTATACAAATTCTGAATTTATACAATTAGGAACCGAATAGCAAAATTTAAGAGGCTGTGGCCGTGAATTATAAATACCTGAATCTATAGCTACGGAGTGTAATATACTATAAATGTATGGCATTGATCATAATTTTTCCAATAAAAAGGACAATTATTTTTTTCTTATTTTACCCTCGACATTAATTATTTATTCCAAATTTTTTTCTAAAACCTAAAACAATGCGTTAATTAATATAAATATAAAAATAAAATACTTACATTAGTCATTATTTTATAAAAGACCTGTAAAATCTAAAATGAACAAATAAAAATAAATAGAAGAATATCTTTTTTCGATTTTTCATCTGATATTCGAGTCTCACTTTACATCTCAAACTAATTCAAATCTACATGTATAAGATTCATTTTTTTTTTTAAAAAGAAGGTGTTGAGATTTTAGATGCGAATGAAAAATGGAGGTAAGTTGTCTTACATAGGAGAATGGAGAAAAAAATTATTGGATAATATTTTATTCATATAGTTTTAAAATTTAATTAATACAAATTCAATTTTAAAAGTTTCGATTTGATTCAATCCGATCTAATCCATATCTAATGGGTATTAATCTTTTACTCTTTTTTATTTTTAAAATTTTTAATTAAAAAAATATAAATTCAATTAAAAAGAAACGATACAATCCAACTCGTGAACTGGACCACAACTCAATGCGGATATACTCTTATTCTTATATAGAGTTTTGCTAGGTAAGAAGTAGGGGTATTGACGATTTGGATAAAAATTGGTTTAGATTAAAAAAATGAAGTAAATTGATTAAATAAATTGATTAATTGAATTTGCTTTGATTTGGTTTTAGATTTTTAAAAATCAATAGTATTTTGTTTGGTTGTGATTTTACTCAAAAAAATCGAAGAAATAATTGTACTGAGCTGATAAATTATATACAATACCTAAAAATTGTTTTTATAAATAATTTTAAAGATCTTGTATATATTTTTATCAAAACTTATTTATTACTTCATCTATCCAATAATACTTGTCTAGTATTCATTTTGCACCTTTCTTAAGAAATTATAAATAGATGGATAGTTTTAATATATCATCCTTTGAATATAATAAATACATGTCTTGTAAAATGAAATAGAGAAATAACTATAATTAATGATAAGTGTAAATTAGGAACTAAGTGTAAAATAATCCATTGATTTTATAAAGTGGACAAGTATTATTGGATATCCCAAAATAGTATAGTAGACAATTATTATTGGACGGAAGGAGTATAATTTACTTATGAAAGCAAAAATGTCCAAGGTATCTTATTGGTTTCATGTATATGGGTGTCTATAAAAATTCTTTGTAGGACTAAAAATGTCATAATCTCTACTTTCTAGGCCAAGCTAGTGATTTTTGAAGTTTTATTCATAGTAAATTTAGTGATTGAAAGTTTTGTAATGTCAGTCATTCTAACTATTTTTCGTTTTGAATGGATTGCTGTTACTTTTTTCACGTTTTGAATAAAAAAATTATTTTATTTTTGTGTATGGTTAATAACCGAATCAAACCCGATAACACCCAAAGCAATAAATGTATATATTATTTGGTTTGATTTTGATAAAAATAAAATAATTGATTAGGTTTAAATTTTAACCAATAACTGATTCAAATCGACCCGTGAACACCCTAATAAGAAACATATCATATGTTACCTCAATCATATTTGTTAATAAAGTATAAATTAGTCTTTTCTCTCCTCAATATCTAAAAAGATAAAAAGATGTGTTCTTTTCAATCAACCAACACATGTTTACATTTTATTGTGACCTCATCCTAATGCCACAAACATCTTTTCACTTTGAAGATATTATAACCTTTTTGATAAGGCTTAATAATAACAATACATATTTATGTTATCTTTTATTGACCATAAATTCATATGTTTGGCCTCAATTTTACATACATAGAAAATCTGAAAAACTCTCACTGATTTCTGAATATTTTTTTTGCATCATTCTTTCAAAAGAATGCCAAGTGTCTGTTGTGTGTAATTTGTTCCGTTATTTGATTTGCATTGTCCCGGTTATAGAATCATTTTTTTCCGTTTTATCATAAGAGATAATAACTCGTATATCTTGACAATAATGAGGAGGTTAAATTTCTTTAAAACACGCAAAGAAATTATAAGTTCCAAGTAATTTGCTACTAACAAATTATGAGTTCCAAATAAATTTCTCAAAAACATACTACTAATAAATACCTAACTAAGTACAATTCTAATATAGTACAATATTATTTCCAGCAATACAAGTAAGCATTAATTGAAATTACGTAAAGGGAACGTAACCAAAATTATATCTGACTAGACTCTGAATGTACTTTGGATATTATTCCAAATAATTCTTAGCAATCAACCCAACCAATGTTCATGCATTGTTAAGTAATAATAATGCTATAATAATATACAATTGTTCCTAAATTAATAATCGAAGTTTGATTTGTTTCACAAGGTAATTAAAATCCAAACTAGCCACCAAATTTAATTATTTTAATTTGCAAGTACATAATTTGAATACACGTGTCAAATATGACCCAAAACAAAAATATAACTAAACATTTTTTTTTAATTGAGTATATTACCAATACACGATAACATTAATTCATTATCAACTTGACATATAAAACATTAACGAAAATAGTATATTTTAATATACATGAAAATCAATCATAAATGTATATATCATAAAATACATATGTATGCATATAAAACATTAACGAAAATAGCATATTTTAATAAAGGAATAATTTTTCTATATCATTTTTATTAATTATAAATTATTTAAATATTAAAAATAAATACTATTTAATAGTAATAATAAAATAAATACAAAATAATAAATTATTTATTAATTTTCCAAATTGGTCAAATAAAATTAATAACTATCTTTAATACATTGTACTTATATAAGTAAAGATAAGAAGGAGTATTTTATTTTATTTTGAGATTATACTATAAGATAAAGACACTTTAAAATCTTTCATATCAAACCCACCCTATATATACATGTGAGCGACGTTCCAATTTCATTCTATTTCAACATCAATTCTTTCTACTCGTCATCTTTTTCTCAGACCATCGCCGGCAGCAGCAAAAATATTCTCCGGCGCCAGTCGTCACCGTCAACATGCAGAGGTTTGTAACAGCAAGGGCAAAATGGGTAGGAGAATTGCGAGGTTTATCGCAACGTTGTTATTCTCAATTTGGCTTAGCATCCCAAAAGGACGATGATATGATCATCAATCCTCGGATGCCTCACTTCGACTACTCTCCGCCGCCGTACAATGGACCCTCCGCCGATGAAATTTTGAGGAAACGGAAGGAGTTTCTTAGCCCTTCTATGTTTTACTTCTATGAAAAAAATCCGGTGAGTTCCTTTTAACTAATTAGCTGATTGTTTAGTGAAGAATTAAAAAAAGATAGAATTTGTAGTATAATTAAGTGGGGCTTAAGTTAAAATTGAGAATCAACTGGGTTGTGTAAAGTGGTGAAACTGCTTCATCTTTGATTAGAGTTTCGCGTTTGAGCTCTGGTACGGAGAAAATCGTGTCTGCAGTGCCCTGATCAGGATTTAGTCCGTGTTCTGCCGAACACCGGATGGAAAACAAAAAAAAATAGAGTTAAAATTGAGATTGAGACGTAATTAATAATGTTTTGAATGATTTTGGTGGCACTGGGATGATTATTTAATGTTATCTAACCAATTATTGATTTTCGTCGTGTTCCTGCGGAGTTAACGTGACTTGATTCCTTTAACCTTTTTTCTTCTTTTCATTTTCGTCTTTCTTTTCACTTCTAATTAGCTGTATCTAATTACGTGCTCTGTCTCTTCAAATTATCCGTTGAGATTGCATTGGATATGTTGTTGCTGATCTATAAAATAGTTAGTCTCAAATTATTTGTCATTTCAGAGTTTGGATAAAAATTCATTTTTCTTTTCCCATTTTCCCCTTAAGAGTAATTGTTCTTGAATACTACAAACAACTCAATGGGGAAATGACACATAGATAAAGTATGTATAAATAAAGAGAGACTATATATTAAGATAATGAATACGGATGAAATAGTCAAAACTCCTCCTAATTAATATTTTCTTAAGGGGCGTGTAAGAGAGAAATGACACATAATCTGAGACGGACGGAGACAAGTTTAAGTATTATTCTGATGCTGGAATCCGTATGTCTTAATCTAAAACAGGTATTGGAAATATTATACAAAAATGAAAATGAAAAGTAGTACAAGTTGTCTGATGCTGAATTGTTGAAGCAAGAAAGTCTTAGTAAATATTGTGAGGCTTAGAGTTGAATCCAGCAAACTACCTTGAGGTCTGTTTTATGTTCATTTTGTAGCAGTATAAAGTTTCATCTTCAGATTCAGTAATGGTTAGCTCTAGTTTGAGAATTACCTGATTCAATATTCTGTAATTTCATTTTGGTACTATTAAATTTAGATTGTGAACGTGATTGTGGTTATTATGTACAGCTGCATTTGGTACATGGAAAGATGCAATACTTATTTGACAGCAATGGACGTCGATATCTTGATGCATTTGGAGGAATTGCAACTGTATCTTGTGGACACTGCCACCCTGATGTGGTAGATGCCATCGTAAATCAAACCAAACACTTACAGCACTCGACTATCTTATACCTCAATAACGCAATTACTGATTTTGCTGAGGCACTTGCTTCTAAGTTACCTGGTGATCTCAAGGTAGTTCTTTACTCTCTGGTTTATTATCTAGAGCACCATATCAAGTTATGCCTACAAAGTTTAACTTCTATACACAATCCATGTAACTGTCCAGACCATCCATAAAAATGCAGTCAGTATCTTGGAAAATTACAAATGAGTTTAAACTTTAACTTATATGCACAATACTTGTAACCATAAAAAGTGAAATCAGCAGCCTAGAAAATTAGGCAGGTTATCTTCTATAATGGATACACTGATAGTGTAAAAGTACTTTGCAATGCTATTGTTTATATGTTAAATCCATGTCTATAATCTGATCATGACATATGATTGCTTTTCCAGGTTGTGTTCTTCACCAATTCCGGGACTGAGGCAAATGAGTTAGCAATTATGATGGCAAGATTATACACCGGTTGTCATGATATCATTTCTCTAAGGAATGCTTACCATGGAAACGCAGCTGCCACTATGAGCACCACTGGGCAAAGCGTATGGAAATTCAATGTAGTACAGGTACAACTTCGTATTCTGCAATGTTATTCCTCTGTGTTTGCTTGATGCAACCATTCATATTTTTATCATATGACTATTATGAAGTTACATTAAAGGGGTTAATGGAATGCTCTGTGTTTTACTTGGTATCTTATCATCATTAAGAAGTTACAGTCTTATTATGTTGCATTTTCTCCTTTGTTAGATCTGATATTCAGTGGAAATGTAGAGTGCAGCGGAAAAAATAGCCACTAAATAAAACTTTAATGTTTTTATCCATTCTAAAGTTGTATTTGATTATCTATAACAACTGGAGTATCAGGAAATCTGCAGTAGTGTTGCTAGGTAGCTTATGAGGGTGCTATAATGTACAAAACCTTGTTATGCTTATTACTCTGTCTCTTGTTCACTTACTATTTACTTTGCTGATCAGAGTGGAGTGCATCATGCCATAAACCCTGATCCATACAGAGGTGCTTTCGGTTCTGATGGTGAGAAGTATGCGAAGGATGTTGAAGATCTTATTCAATTTGGAACATCTGGAAGGGTTGCTGCTTTTATGTCTGAAGCTATACAGGTACTCATCCCTGATGTTACCTTGTCCATCTAAATTCCATAAAACATCATGTGTATCATCCTCTATGTTCTTTTAAATGTAGGGTGTTGGTGGGATAGTTGAATTGGCTCCAGGTTACTTGCCTGCTGCATACAGTGCTGTACGAAAAGCTGGAGGCCTTTGTATTGCAGATGAGGTTCAATCTGGATTTGCTCGCACTGGAAGCCACTTCTGGGGATTTGAGAACCAAGGAGTGGTTCCCGACATAGTGACAATGGCAAAAGTCAGTCTCTTCAACAATGACAATCTGCTATTTTACATACTCAATGACAAAAGAAGACATCCATCGCCTGATTATAATTCGGCCAAAAATTAAGCTTTTTTATCTTTTCCTTGTTTTTCTTTAGGGCATTGGAAATGGAATACCCCTTGGAGCTGTGGTAACGACTCCTGAGATTGCAGAGGTCTTGTGCCATAGTAATTATTTCAACACATTTGGTGGAAATCCTGTTTGTACTTCTGCAGGACTTGCTGTCCTTAGAGTGATTGAAAAAGAAAACCTTCAAGAAAATGCTCATGTTGTTGGTTCCTACTTGAAAGAGCGCCTTATGGCTATCAAAAATAAGCATGAAAGTAAGATATTTTTCTCCTCTCACCTTTATCATTATTACCTCTACAGGAGGATGATCAAATCTTTTTTTTTTTTTTTGGGAGAAACCACTGCATTTCTTTCATTGTCACTTTCGATTGATTATTGCCTCTGCAATAACGTTTATGCAGTTGTTGGTGATGTGAGGGGAAGAGGACTGCTTCTAGGTGTTGAACTAGTGACTGACCGCAAACTGAAAACTCCTGCTAAAGCTGAAACTCTTCATATCATGGACAAGATGAAAGGTAACTTTCTCTTAAATCATCATCCTTTTGTCCAGTCGTTAAATTACACCTACGTATTAACCTAGTTTTTCTATTCGACTTAAAGATATGGGAGTACTAGTTGGCAAGGGTGGATTCCGTGGAAATGTCTTCAGAATTACTCCTCCACTTTGTTTCACTAAAGAAGATGCAGGTACATTTAAGCTCTCTTTTCACCTTACTCAAAGGGAATTAGTTACCACATGTTTGCCCAATTCAAGCTATACTCTGTCCTTTCGAGGAGTTATGGCTCTTATATATCTGAAACTTTGATTGCAGATTTCGTGGCGGATGTGATGGATTGTGCAATGTCAAAGATATAACGACTGCTCTTCACTACACGCCTCGTACTTGGGTCCAAGATACTACAGTTCAACAGCTCGGCAATTATCCTATAGCCATATGATAATGGCATAGTTAATGGAACTCTTTTATATAGCTTTTATGTTCATGTATGTCAGTTGAAAATCAGCAGGTACGTACAGTATCTAACTATCATCATATAATATGAGTCAACAACTCGTTGTCTCTTGATATCCTGTCTTGTTTTTCTTTATGAGCTAGCACATCATCTTACTCTACACTAGTACTTAATAAATAAAGAAGAACTAATGAAAAAAACAAACTGAAGCCCTTTCACGCACTAATGAAAAGCTCTTTGCACAAATCAAAGCGTAAACTACACAATCACGTGAAAGAAGCAAAAACTATACTTTTCCTCCCTCCACCATGAGTGTCGTGCAATGAAGTATGCATTTTTCTTGTTTTCATCATCATAATTTTGTTCTTGTAGCAAGAAATTATTATAATTTCAAACCACCAGACAGGAACTTATTCCTAAGTCACTGAATAATTTCTTTGATTAAATTCTTTTATAATTTTTTTTTCTTTTACAAATTTATTTTAGAACTTGAGACTATTGTCTTTTAAGGTGACACTTTATTTCAATAATTAAGTGAGATATTAAAGGTTCATTGAATCTGATTGACAACTTTGAGGAAATATAGAGGAGGATCCAGGATTCGAAGGGAATGGGTGTTATATCGTCTAAATAGGATAAACAGATAGTTTTTTTCAATTTTGAATTATAATTCGAGTTATTTGTTTTTTCGATTGATATAAACAAATTGATCAAACATGCATATTTAGCAACATTTTCTTTTAGATATTCTAATCTTAAAGATACCTAAGTAGTTCATTATTTTAGGAATAAGAGACCTTATTCTCTAAAATTTTAAGAAAACAAGAGATTTTCCACTTTAAAAATTTGAACTTTATAAAAAAAAAATCATCTAATACCATATATAGTTCAGAAAAAATATATAAGGTTGTAGCTTCAACTCAATTACTTTTACTTAGAATGATGTCGATAAAAGATCGAAAGAACCTTTAATTTCAAAAGTTCTAACATAATAATATCCATCATCTTTAAAACTTTTTTTAAAAAAAAAAAAACTATTTAAAAGTGTTTTTATTAATATTTACGTATCGTTAAAAATTTAACACTGACCTGTAATTGATATACAATACACACACAACACTTATATCAATTAAAGATTAACACTTGATGAAAAAAAGTAAATAAAAAAATTAAGAATTAAGTCAAGCAAAAAATAGTTAATTAGATAAATAAATGTAAAAGAAGTAATGGAAAGAAAAAAATGAAGTCGTTGCACACATTAATGAAAAAGACAAAAACAAAAAAGAAAGAAGAGTTGAAGCCCCTTCGCACAAATCAAAACGTAAATCATATAATCACGTGAAAGAAACACAATTATATATTTTCTCCCTCTACCATCGTGTGTCGTGCAACAATGTAGTACACATTTTTCTAATGTGTGTGTGAATATATATTAATATATTTATGCAATCAAGAGAGAGCTTAATGTATAGTAAAATATCTACTTGATTCATTTATATATGCCACGTAACTAAAATAGTACTTAATGTATAAATAAAGTGACAATTTTAGTGTTTCATATATAGAGTGTAGTTGAAATAATTTTTGATCTATGAAAAATGATAATTTAGTTTAAAACTTTAAAAGTAACGGTGTAAGTCAAACAATCTATTAAGTTTAACTGCACACTCACGTGAAAGAAACAAAAAATATATTTTTTCTCTCTCCACCATCGCGTATCATGCCAAAATGAAGTATACGTTTTTCTTTTCGTTTTTAAATATAATTTTTTCTTGCATGAGACATTAGTAAATTATAATTTCAAACACAAAAACATACGCTAATTTTGGTACAACTTTTAAAAATTAAAAATAGCAAAAATATTATATAAGATTCGATTATGGTTGAAAAGTTTCACTCTCACTTTTTTAAAAATGTTTTTAAACTTATAAATTTATATTAATTAACCTGATGCACACATGCAATGATGCAAAGCACGTACTCTAAATTAGTAATAGATAAAGAAGAAGTAATAGAAAAAAAATTGAAGTCTTTGCACCCATTAATAAAGAAGACCAAAAAAAAAAAAAAAAAAAAAGTTGAAGCCCTTCGCACAAATCATGTATAAACTACGCAATCATGCGAAAGAAACAAAAACTTTACTTTTGCTCCCTCCACCACGTGTGTCGTGCAACAATTAAGTACGCATTTTTCTTGTTTTCCTTATAACATAATTTTATTCTTGTAGCAGATGACATAATTGTACCATAATTTCAAACCACTAGAGAAGGACCTATTTCTAAGCCATAATAATTTTTTTTGATTAAATTCTTTTACAAACTTATTTTAAACTTTAGATTATTCTCTTTTAAGGCGACACTTTATTTCAATAATTAAATAAGATATTAAAGGTTCATTGAATTTGATTTACAATTTTGAGCAAATATAGAGGAGGATCTAGAATTAGAAGGTTACGGGTGTCATATCGTCTAAATAGGTTAAACAAACAGTTTTCTTCAATCTTTGAGTTATAATTTGAATTATTTATTTATTCAATTTGTGTAAACAAATTGATTAATCATGCATATTTAACAACATTTTCTTTTAGATATTCTAATCTTAAAGATATATACCTAAGTAGTTCATCTTTTAGGAATAAAAAACCTTGTTCTCTAAAATTTTGAGAAAATAAGAGTTTTCTCACATTAAAAATTGAGCTTTTATATAAAAAAAAATCATCTAATACCATATAGTTGAGAAAAAAAAAGTTGTAGCTTTAACTCAATTATCTTTACTTAGTGTGAGTGTCGGTAAAAACTCGAATGAACCTATAAATTCAAAAGCTTTGACATAATAATATCCTTCATTTTTAAAACTTTTTTTTAAAAAAAAAAAACTGTTTAAATATGTTTTTATTAATATTTATGTATCGTTCAAAGTTTAATACTGATCAATAATGGATATACAATACACACGCAACACTTGTATCAATTTGAGATTAACACTTGATAAAATATAGTAAATAAAAAAAATCAAGAATTAAGTCATGAAAAAAATTGTTAATTAGATAAATAAATAATATTGAAAGAAAAAATTGAAGCCCTTGCACACATTAACGCAAAGACAAAAACAAAAGAGAGAGAAGAATTGAAGCCCTTCGCACAAACCAAAACGTAAACTATATAATCACGTGAAAAAAGCAAAAAATATACTTTTCCTCCCTCCATCACCGTGTGTCGTGCAACAATGAAGTACACATTTTTCTAATGTGTGAATATATATATATATATATATATTAGAAGAGAGAGTTTGAGACACTTTCAATATGGCTGTTTTTTGTCATATTTAGAAAGCTTTAGGGCAATTTGGTCATTGCCCCTTGCTTATTTAGAAGGGACACAACAAAATTGCAAGATAAACTTGCTTAGAAAATTTGTACTTCTTGCTTTGTTATTTGGACCTCAACAAAAGCTCTTTAAAAAGTCCATCATTTTCTATTTATTTACAAATCATGCATGTCATTAAAGAATATGATGGGTCCTACTTTTTTGTTTTTTCATTAATGTCATAAAACATGAGTCCCACTGAATATTGAGTACTTATTACTTTTTTATTGTCATAAATAAATATTCTCCTTATTTAATTTTATTTGTCTGTTATTTAAGAATATTTTTTTTTTATCTATTCAGTTTCACATTTTAGAAATATGATTTTTTTTAATCTATATTTAACTTTCAACATTAATTACTTATTATTTTTCAAGATCTAATACTATTAAAGATCAATCAATAAAAATAGTGTAGTAAATAATTATATCAATTATTATTTTCTAAATTGGTGTGCCAAATTCAAATATGACAAGTAAAAATGAATAAAAAAATAAAGTAATACATGTTATTAGCTCTTATATTAAAAATATTTTCTTTTATTTCACTTGTTATTGTGATAAATTAAGAAAATTAATTATTTTCAAGTAATTATCTGAAATACTAATAGTTAATTCAAAATTTTGCAATATAATTAATAGTTTCAACATGTCAGTTTTTGATCATTAAATGAAAAGATTGTGGGTATTATATTTTAAAAATATTTTTAATATCAGCTTGCTTGAAAAAAATTGTTATTTCTATTTTGTCATGTGAACTGTATCAGCAATTTTTTTTAATCACTCTTTTCAATTAAATTATACATTATGCCTTACCCAGTATTGAAATGCATTAAATTTGTAGGGCATTGAACTTTCTAACTCGACAAATGTACAAGATGCTCAACTCTTTTTCTTTTTTTTTGTTCTAATGAAAATGATTATTCTAATGTCTTCCATATAATTTCTCATTTGAATCACATGAAAATTTATAATTTCATCATTATACCTTTCATTTGAAAACTTGCTTATTATCACTGTTAAATTTAGTATTCCTTAAATTTAATATAATTGGACCATTTACAAAAATGATAATATTTTAAAAAATTAAATAAATTTATATATTTTTAATTTTTTTTCTTATACAGATTTTATTTTTATTTTACAAATTAAAGAAAATTTATTTATTTTTTCTTAATATTGACTTTTTTCATTAATGTCATAAAATACTAATAGTCAAATTTAACTTTCAATGTATAATTAATAAAATTAATATATGATAAATAAATTTCTTATGAATTACGTAATTTTATATAGACCAAGTAAAACGAAATTCAAAGATATTTTTTTTTTCATAACTATATGTTTCAATGTACATTTTATAAAATAAAATTTTTTTAAATCTAATATTTTTGAAATTTAAATTATTAAAACATATATAATGATTTTATAGAAAAATAATATCATATAAAATTAAATGAAAAAATAATAAATTCAACTTTTACCAATAAGGTTGAAAAATATCTTACTTTGCTATATTTTAAA
This sequence comes from Solanum commersonii, assembly GCA_029007595.1. Lineage (NCBI taxonomy): Eukaryota > Viridiplantae > Streptophyta > Magnoliopsida > Solanales > Solanaceae > Solanum > Solanum commersonii. The sequence goes on along the minus strand of JAJTWQ010000225.1, from coordinate 522,746 downwards.
TAATTAAGAGTTTAGACTTTAGTTAGGATATTAACAGTTCTTCATTTTTATTTGAAAAAAAATAAATATACATATTTATCTTAATATTTGTTGTTTTTAAAAAGATATATCTTTTAATTTCAAATTTTTATAACATGGCCCGTGTCATAAAATTGAAGTCTAAAATTAAATTAATTAATAGAGTAACATTTTCTTTAATTTTATCTAATTGTTATTTTAACAATGATATATCAATAATAAATTTTAAAATATAATTAAACAAATTATTCCGTAATATGTTTTTGATCAAAAAATAAAAAGAAGAACCTTATTATATTTTAAAAATATTTTTCATCTTTCACTAATATATAAAAAATAATATTTATATTTGTATAAAGTGTCACTTTAAGTATCTAATGGTATAATATTTCTTTATAATCACTTTTTTTGACAATCAAATTATTCATGGATCGCCTTATTCAATTTTTAAATGCATTAAATTTGATTAATAATTATTGAACTGTTTGTTAAGATTAAAAAATGTTTTGGAAGATTTGCTCAATATGTTTTTTTTTTTTTTTGTTCTAATGAAAATGGTTATTCTAATGTCTTCCATATATTTTATTTGGGGTAAAGGTGATTTGAATCACATGAAAAGTAAATAATTTCATTATTATACCTTTCATTTGAAATCATTTCCTTATTTTAAAAGGATAAAAAATTTAGTATTCCTTAAATTTAATATAATTAGAAAATTTAACAAAAATGATAATATATATTAATTAAAATTAAATAAATATTATATATTTTTAAAATTTTTTCTTATACCAAATTTTATTTTTATTTTACCAAATTAAGAGAAATTTATTTATTTTTTCTTAATATTGACTTTATGATTAAGTAACTATATTAAATACTAATAGTCAAATTTAACTTTCAATGCATAATTAATTGAAATAATTCTTGATATATAAAAAATGATTATTTAGTTCAAACCTTCAAAAGTAACGATGTAAGTCAAACGATCTATTAAGTTTAACTGCACACTCATGTGAAAGAAACAAAAATTATACTTTTCTCTCTCTCTACCATCACGTGTGATGCCAGATTAAAGACGTTTTCTTGTTTTTCTTATAATATATATATTTTTTCTTGCAGCAAAAGACATAAGTAAGTTATAATTTTAAACACAAAAACATATGCTAATTATTGGTACTAAAGTTTTTATTAAAAATAGCAAAACTAACCTTTATTCTCGTTATTATATATAAAACTTTATTATGATCGACAAGTTTAACTTCCATTTTTTTAAAAATGTTTCTAAACAATATTTTTACTTGTATTGTTATTTTAAAGATTTAAAACTAAAATAACCATTTCGATGGACTAAAACAATATTTTTTTTCATAAATTAAGAACTGATTCGATTAGTTAGTACTATAAATTAAAGACTAAAATGGCTTCTTCTTATATATTGAGGACCATTTTAGGTACGTGATATATATGGAGGACACAAATAGTATAATACCTTTTCTTGAAGGGCCATTTTGATCATTTCAAAACTTCCTTTTCCTTTTAACTCCCCTTTATATTTGCTTCCGGTTGCCGCAGTGTATGTTTGCTCTTCCTCACTTTCTCCGCCTTTCTACCTGTCCATGGCTTCCCCTTCCAGTGCACTTTCCTTCTAGGGTTTGTAGCCGAGCGACTTTGAGCTTGAGCTTTACAGTGAAGCTCAATCTCTCACTGTATCTGATTGTCCTGCTTCGTTTGAATAATCTCAACAATCGTATCTCACTTCATCACAAACATCTTACATTGTCGTTCTAACTCTTTTTTTTTTGAAGTTGCTGTTCAGAATTTATCTGATTAGTCATCAAGGTTATACAATTCAATGGCATTGGGAGATTTGACGATTTCTCAGTTATCAGCTGTTGCGGAGGAGTCCGCGGATCATGAAGATGGCGATAGGAACAATGATGGTAGCTTTGATGTTGTTGCTGCTGAAAATGAGATGACGACGACGACGACAGAGACAAGTATGGCTTATGTACCGCAATTTATATGGTTTCGTGAGCTTCGTCATGATGAGTTTGAGGCGTATGTTCCTACTGCACCGGCTAATACTGGTTTGGTCTCTAAGTGGCGGATTAAGGACCGGGTAAGATGTGTCTCCTTATACATTTGTTTTCATTACAATTCTTCAAGTGTTGTAAATTTGGAAGCACATTTTGAATGAACTTGGTTTCAATTGTCACCTAAATCTATCAACTATGCATTTATAACAAATTAATTGGAATCAGCCATATGAATGTTTAGTTCTCATTCTACTCAAATTCAGTAATAATACTGTTCTCATTTGTGCTTTCATTTCTTTTCCCTTATTTGATTGAAATAGTTTCAAATTCTGTTATCTTTACGGAAGGTTACTAGTTTCTGCTCAGGATTTTCTTGGATAATAGTTTAGTGTAATCTTCATTTGTTCAAGGTGAAGATTAATATATGGGAGGATGAATGCTCATCTGAGCGGAAGGTTAAATTTTCTACTTGTTTGTCAAAATAAACATGAAAACTCCACAATGCTAACTTTGGTAACAAGCTATTAAAATTTCCATCAAACCATTAGTTCCTTTGATTTGTATTCGACAATATTTTTTTAATATGAGTCAGCCATAATGTACTATGTAAGGTGATATAATTTTTTCCCTATGTGAATACTTCAAACATGTGTCTACTGTATGGTGTCTTGGTTGGATATGGCCGTGAATGATTCAATCTCTAAGTTGCATGAAGGCATGAGCATCTAAACCAGCGGCATGGTGGCGCAGACATGAAACATAATTTAGAAGCTGTGATGTACAAAATGATTGTTGGCGTTAGATTAATGTTTTCTTAATCAGGAAAAACCTTACGTGGGTATGAATCAAATGAAAAAAGTGAATCCGGATCCTTCTCCACGTTCTAAGTATTTCCATGAATACATTTTCTTCTCCTTTGAGCAGGTGGGATAAGAATTGTATAGACTCGCGAAAGCGAGGGAGAGAAAGGCTATGAAAAGGGTATTTGGATGTGCACGAAGTGTTGTTGTAATTATAGCTGAGCAAAAAAACCTAAAGCGTGCACATCCAAATTACTATCCTGGGAGGAAGCAGGTGTACATGCTAAGGACAGAGGTAGATGGAGAATTATCCCGGGGGCTATCTGGTGGGCTGTTTGGAAAGAAAGAAATTCAAGATGTTTTGAGAGCATAGAGAACAATGTGCAGAAAGTTAAACTAAACTGCATTTTACTTTTAGTCTTTTGGTGTAATCAATTATACTCTAATGACACTGTCTCTATTATTGATGTGTTAGACTCAATTTAGACGTATTGAAGTGAAATCAGGAGTACACTTGTATATAAGGTTACAGTACGACCCATGTACTGTTTTGTGATATAATACAAAGTTACCAAGTTCAAAAAAAAAAAAAAAACCTAAAGAAAAGCTCTTTCCCAGTATTGATTCTGCTTCATTTACAAATTCTTCTTTTTTCCAAAAAAGAAAGTAAAATTCTGCAGTTAAACTTAATCTCTTGAATTGAGTTATTTCCTGCTATATTCAAAAATTTGTGCAAAAGTTCATCTGTCATCTTGCAATGAATGAAAAGGTTATTCATTGTTTCAAAATTCTCTCCACATAGCTGACACCAGTTGCACAATTAGATTCCCCTTCTCTGGAGGATTTCATGTGTCAAACATGCATTTTTTGCCACCAGCCATACAGAAACATTCCACTTTGAATGGTGCTTTAGTATTCCTTATCTGAGTCCAGGCCCAAAGACATGCTGGGAGCTTGTTCAGGTGAAAAGTTGTCGTAAGAGTTCCAGACAGGACACCTTTTCCAATTTCCCTGGTATTAAGGTTACTTCTTAATGTAGAGTTCCAATTACCTTCTTCTTTGTAGCTAGCTATTGTGGAATTCGGATGACTGGTTAATTTGTACAAGTCAGGAATTTGGTCTTTTAGAGGGAAGTGACCAATTCAAATGTGAGTCCAAATAGCTAGCTTCCAATCATTGCTCACTTTGATATTCTCAATAAGGCAACAACCCTTTCAATTTCCCTGTCATTAAGATTCCTTCTAAATGTGAAGTTCCAACTATCTTCTTCTTTGTAGCTAGCTATTGTGGAATTAGGATAATTGGTTAATTTGGGCAAGTCAGGAAATTTGTTTTTTAGAGGGAAGTGACCAATTCAATTATGACTCCAAAATAGCTAGCTTCCAATCATTTTTTTTGGTAACTAACAACTTTATTAATCACCAGGAAAGAATTACAAAGCAGCTAAGTCAACTCAACTAGCTATTCTAGAAAATGAACCTGTTTATAGTTAGATTGGAGATTAGCTCATAGGGAGTTATCTCCGTATCCAGTTGCACCTAGACCTTATACATCACCTAGACCTTATACATCTGTAGTCATTAGAAAAACCAAGTATGGACTAGCGTCTGAAGTTTTGGAAATGTAACACAGGTGAGCCACTTCCTGGACAATGACCGCGACATCTGCCCTTTTTCATTCAAAAATCCTTTGATTTCTTTCAAGCGAAATAGTGTGACATGTTTCTGTAAACACTATCTTGAACACTTGGGCTATCTGAGATTTCCCCTTCCCATTTGCAATTCCCCAGTCAACCATTTGCGACTATGTGGTAGCAGGACATTCATCCTTGTGCATCCATTTCAATATGGCATTTCATACCTTTCTAGTGTACTCACATTCTACAAACAGATGGTCCCTATCTCAGGGTGGGTAGCACAAAGTGAGCAGTTGGGGCTAACATCAATGCCCCATTTAATCAAATCTATTAGAGGTGAGAAGCTTTCCATGGAGAGTGAGCCACATTGTGAGAGTTGCCTTAGGTCTGGTGTCATTTCGAAACATTAAAGCTTTCCAAGGAACTTCCAATCATTACTCACTTTAAAAGTGATATTCTCAATTAAAGTGTTCTAATGCTTTTCTTACTGCTACTACACATGGTGTAGAATGTAGATACACTTTTAGTATACTAAAGATAGTCAGCTACCAGTTATGTCCATATTCTTTGTTGTTTTGTATATTCACCAGACAATGTGACTAACCATACTTGCCTTTTCACAAGAATGGAGCAGAAAGGGTTTGCAAAATAATGATAACATATGGAACACTATTCCTTTTCCTATACTGTGGATTTTTTGCTTCGGAAAAAAATATAGAATTTTGTGAGGAGGCAAAAAGGAAAATATATTTAGCCTGAAACATAGGTGTATTCTATCATCTTGGCGCAGCTAGTTATTTATAAATGATGTAAATGTTATCTTAAACATGCTTACCAGTAGAAACCGGATTCTAAATAGATGCTCCATGTGCCAAAACAGTGCCGAAACGAACAACCACCTAATTTTACATTATGCAGTAGGAGTATTATAGAAAAAGGGAAGCTCTGAGTTTTTGATCTGAGAAACACTAAGATCTCTCTCTTTGCTCTTCTAGGAGTATTGAAGAAAAAGGGAAGCTCTTATATCCTGGACCTATATTGTATGTGGAAGCAGAGTAATAAATGTGATAAACACTTGAGATTCCATTTTTGATGGGTAAATAATATATTGTATAAAATATTTGCACTATAAGCCAGTGCAGTCACAATTTGTGCAAATCAGCTATTGCCTAAAATATCATCTACATCTGGTACAAAAATTAGTTTGCACCAAAAAACGGTTGACAAAAATGTATCTAAGTCTAAGGTGCTGTATGTTTCTTCTTTTGCCTTTAAAGATTCTTCTATTTTTTCCAAGCTAAACAGACCACCAGATAACTTGAGGAACAGTGTTCCAGGTCTTTTGAGCTTTCCTGCACAGATCCTCCCTGGTACAGCACTTCAGGATTTCTATAATGAAGTTAGTCATGGTCCAAGACATACCAAAAATTGACAAGAACATGTTCCATAACTGATTTGTAACCCTGCAATGCAAAACAAGGCGGGTAACTTCTTCAAGATTGTTCTTCACATAATGGACATCTACTGCACAACTGAAAACCCCTGGGAGATTGTTCTGTGTGAGGCATGTCTCCCTAGCCACAATCCAGAAGAAGCAAGAGACCTTTGTAGATGCCTTGTTGTACCATATTTTTTTCCAAGGCCAACACTCACGTTGTTGCTAAAATCCAGCATACTATAACAACTTCTAACTGAGAAGATACCCTTGGAGTGACCCTTCCAACTGATAGAGTCTATTTTGTTGTGGTTCAACTGCAACACTATGTCCTTAGCATTTGTAGGAAGATATATATTGTCTGCATTCCCCATCATTAATATTCCTTCTAAGATTCAAATTCCAGCCTTGCGATGTGCATAAATCTGCAATTGTCCCACTGTGACACGTTGTAGATCATCTGGGAATTTTGTTTTCCATTTGTTATGATTTACATCTAGAAAAAAATCTCTGTGAAAAAAAGTCAAAGGTTTTACCTGGACTTCTAATCTAAATAGAGCTTGGTGAAACAGAAGAGGAGGCTATTATGAAGTACGAACTGATGTCAGTTTCTCTTATTTTTTCTTAATGTATTAATTACTGTTTGTGCTATGGCATTAGAACTTTTCTGCTCTTTCTGACTTTTGCTAAATTGGGCTTACTCAATTATCTGTTGTGCATACTTTAACCTTGTGATGCTTTTGCTGTTACTCTCTTCAACAACTCAACTTACCATTGAAGTGAAAGTAATTTTAAGATGTAATCATTTTCTTCTTTGCCAAAAAAAAGTTGTTTAGAGCTTCTTTATTTAGGCAACAAAAAAGTTATCTAGAGCTGTTCTTGCTGCACGACAGTCTTGCCCAAGTCTCAAGATAAGATTTGGATTTGTTAAATGCTTGATTCGATTTGCTTTATACCTGTTGCTTGTTACTTTATGCCTTCTTTTATTACCAAGAAATGCCTAAGAGCCCGTGGGCCGTGGCACATGGTTTAGAACTCGGTGGATAATGGGCTTGCCCCTCCATTTTCTGCACTTGTTGCTTGCTACTAATGTAAAAAGAGAAATTCATTTATATGAAGGGCTTGCTGACCTTTTGTTTCAATTTTAATATTGAGCTATCTAATATCTTACAGTGTTTGGGTTTAGTTCTCATACAATAAACAAATATTTGATATCTTTACCATCTAAACTTGCAAAACTTCTTGGCTCTTGCAGATGAAGACGGGATGTGTTGCCCTTGTTTTGTGTTTGAACATTAGCGTTCCTCCACCAGATGTAATAAGGGTATCTCCTTGTGCTCAGATGCAGTGTTGGATTGGTATGCTAACCTTTCCTTCTTCTGAAAAAACAAGTGTTTCTTCTTTTTGCTAATATTTTAGACAAGGTAAATATTTTATTTGACGTGATGAGATAATCTTCCGTATACAAGGAGCATACAAAAAGTAAATAGGTTTAAAAGATAAGATTCACTACAAAGAACACTGAAGCATCTATCCTAACTGGGACCTCATTGGTGCTCTAAAAATTGACTAGACCCAGAAGACGACAGAACTATTTGTACTAAGGTACTATTTCCACCTTTCAAAAAGTTTCATGTTTCTTTGTCTCTATACAACCCACTTAAGGGACAAAGGGGTTACTTCCCAAGCTCTACACCTCATTTTATCTCTCGAGCATTTGCAAATGTAGCATCAACTGACCTATATAGTCCATTCTTCCTCTAGTTTTTCGTTGTGAGCATGGTCTCCCTTACTGCTAACCAAGTGAAAAGCACATCTTGTGACCTTTCTACTTGACACCTTTGGTAGATGGGTTTTACTAATGCCCTCTTCTAATTTCATATTCACGCATTTGGTTGTCAAGTGTGGTATTCTGCTTATAAGGTAGGGCCAATAGATTTTGGAAGTCAAGTCACCAACCTCGTGGTTCGAAAGGTTTCTTGATGTTCTACCCACATATTCTATGTGTCTGTTCCAGTTACAAGGAAGATGGAGAGAAGGTTGGACAAGTTTAAGATGGACCTTTTTTTTATAGCAAGTGAAAAAATATAAAAGAACATATCACTTGGTGAGTTGGAAGTTTATAATGACAGAAAAGAAACAGGGTGGTATCAAAATTAGGAGCCAGAATCTATCCAATAAAATCCTGTTATTCAAACAGCTATGTAGTTATCTTTGGATAAAAGGCTCTATGAACAAGCGTGATCAGCTCCCAGCACTCTTTTCAAGGCTAGACCTTTCTAGCCGTCTCTTCAACACAACAACTTCCTCAGGGGGAGATTCTGGCAACTAACCTTCTCTCTACAATGGAGGAGGACAGGATTTATTACAATGCAGGTTTCAAATCCTACGACATTACTAGAATTAAATCAGGTTCCGAAACTTTGTAGCATGGACAGAAGGCAACAGATTTTTAATGAGGAAATTACGATTAGTCTTAAAGTTATGAGATGGTATTTGTATATATTGATGCAACAAAAGGGCAACGGAAGATAGTCAAGAGATGGAACATGAAGGATCATTTCTCAGAATTCTTTTGCACTCTTAAATACAATGAGAATGGTAAGTACATCAACTTATTTCCATTCAATGGGAAAACAAATATGTCACTATTACACCAGAAACCACATTAAAGGGAGGATGGACCGATGCATTATAGGAGACATGCTGTCAGCTTCAAGCAATTTGATTCCTCCTTCAAAGAAGCCTTCAAGAGAAACAGATGGCAACAGAGGTCGCAAAAGCCTCATAGATCCAGACCACAACCAACAAAATCTGCATCGATGGAGGCTCAACTATTTTTGACAAGGAGCTATAGGGGAGATGCATTATAGGAGAATTCCATGAACAGTCACAGTAAATTGCAACTTTGAATGATGTTCGTAAATGGGCATGTAGCACTTGGAAGACAGTGCTTGGAGTTCGTATGTTTTCCATGAATGATGGCAATTTCTCTTCAAACTTCCATCTAGGAAGGTGGTTGAACATGTGTTATCTGCCGAATGGGTATGGAAGAAACACAAGGCACAACTCCAATGGTGGAGCCCAACAACATATGTTAGTCGGAAGAAGGGATTGGGTCTGGATAAGACTACCAGGTTCCCCTTGAACCTCTGGTCTCAGAAAAGCTTCAAGATGGTTGGTGACCGTTGTGGAGGCTACATAAAGACAGGAAGAAATGTCACTGAGAAGTCACTTGTACATGGCACGTATCAAAGTGAGAGGCGATGGTAAGAAAGAATGTTCCATTGGAAATAGTGATAGAAAGCGACTGCTATAAATACACCATTCTGATATCGTGTGAAGGAGAGGCTCCATGAAGGAACCACAGGATAAAAGGAGTGATAAACCCTATTTAACTGTGAAATAGGTCTGACGCCAGCACAATATACGGCTGAGCATGCAGGTGCATCGAAAGAAGGGGATTTTAAAATCTTAGGACACGTGAAGCCAGATAGTTCGAGAAGGGCCCACAAGTACAAGGGCTGGGTCTTCTAATTCAGAAGAAACATTTGGGCTGAAGGATAGGCTTAATAACTCCAGCCCCGGTTAGACTCAAATGAAGATAAACATTATTTCTTGGAATGTAAGGGGGCTGAATGGGGGGAGCAAAAGGAGTCTCATTAGGAGTTTAACTAAACAGTGGGGGGCTGACATCTATGTCTTTGTAGAGACAAAGTTGAGGGGAGTTGACAATGCTTTATTCAAAGAGGTGTGGGCAAATAGGTGGATGGGTGAGTTCCACTTAGATGCAGTGGGTAGAAGTGGAGGGATTGTAGTAATGTGGGACAAAAGGTATTGGAAGGGGAGCTAATAGGGACTGCTGGTCAGATGCTTACATGTAAACTAGAAGGCATAGTACAAAATCTCACTTGGTTTTTAAGTGCGGTTTATGCCGACCGCAACCCAATAATTAGAAAGGAACTGTGGAGGAGCCGACAACAATTAGAAACTCCTTCGAAGGACCATGGGTGGTGTGTGGCGACTTCAATGTTACAAGATATCCAAACGAAAGAATCGGCAGCCATTATCTCGTCTGGAGAAATGACGAGTTTCTTGACTGGATCAATGAGATGGAGTTATTTGACCCTCCTTTATTTGGAGGATCTTATACTTGGAGAAGGGGTGAGAACCACACAAATGGCCTCCGAGAATTGACAGATTCCTCTACTCTAATCATTGGGAAGATTTGTTCCCGCAAATTAGACAAAGTGTGCTCCCGAGAGTAGGATCTGATCATAGTCCAATAGCCCTAAACTGTGGAAAGCTAAATCTCAAGAAGACTTATTTCAAGTTTGAGCAATGGTGGATGACGGTGGAAGGGTTCAGAGAAAAAGTAATAGAATGGTGGGCATCCTTCACTGTAAATGGAACAACTTCTTTTAGGTTGGCAACAAAACTAAAGCTACTCAAAGGGAGATTGAAGGAATGGGAGCTGGAGAATAGAGGCAACCGGAAACATAGAAAGGAGGATGTCTTGAACCCATTGCTAGTCTTGAAACTATCCGGGGAGCGAGAGAACACTCAATGTGGAGGAGAGTCTACACAAAGCTAAGTTATTCAATGAGTTTGCGAAATTTCCAAGAATGAGGAAATAGCGTGGAGACAATGACCTAAGAGACAATGGCACAAGCAAGGGGATAAAAATACCAAATACTTTCAGAAAATGGCTACATCACACAGAAGATTCAATAAAATCGAGAAGTTAGAAGTGGAAGGTGTGACTATTTCCGAACCAGAGGTGATCAAGAACGAAGTTGTAAGCTTTTACCACTACAAAGACAGGTTTGAGGAAGATGAAGTCCTGGAGACACTCAAGTTGTGTTCCGGTGATAAGGCCCCGAGCCCGACGGTTTTCCCGATGAGTTTTTATCAAAGCTTCGGGAAATGCTTAAGGAAGACATACCGAGCACCTTGAGGCAATTTCATGATCACCAAGTGTTTGAGAAGAGCCTAAATGCAACCTATGTGGCATTGATCCCCAAGAAAGTGGGCCGCTGAACCGAGAGATTTCAGACCTATAAGCTTGATAGATGGAATATACAAGATCATTGCCAAGATACTTGCAGAAAGGTTAAAGAAAGTGATCAGTAAGCTTGTGAATAAACACCAGATGGCCTTCATAAAAGGAAGGCAGATCATTGATGCAAAGACTTATAGCAAGTGAGTGTGTGGACACCAGAGTTAAAGGAGATGATCCAGGAATTATGTGCAAGCTGGACATAGAGAAGGCTTATGATCATGTCAATTGGGGCTTCCTAATCAAGATTCTAAAACAAATGGGTTTTGGGGATAAATGGCTGAAGTGGATCGATTATTGCATAAAAACTGTTAGGTTCTCCATTTTAGTGAATGGAGAACCTGTTGGTTTTTTCCCATCAGAAAGAGGTCTAAGGCAGGGAGACCCACTCTCTCCTTTCCTTTTCATCCTAGCCATGGAGGGCTATAATAGTATGATGCGAGTAGCTACCCAAAACAATTGGTTAAAAGGCTTCAAGGTCCGCAACTCTTCAGGAAGGGAAATGCAGATTTGTCATCTGCTTTATGCAGATGACACCATTATTTTCTCGTGAAGCCAAAGCTGAACAGGATCCCTTTATAAGAATGACTTTGGTGGTTTTTGAAGCAGTCTCGGGTTTATCAGTAAATTGGAGGAAAAGCAGCATCTTTCCAATTAAAGAAGTCCCTCAACTTCAGAGCCTAGCAAGGATATTGGGGTGTAAAGTAGAACATCTTCCCACTACTTACTTGGGCATGCCATTGGGACACAATCATAAGGAGCTAGAAATTTGGGACGGCATAATTGAAAAGACAGAGAAGAAATTGGCCAATTGGAAAGCTCAGTATATCTCTTTGGGAGGGAGAGTCACTTTAATAAACTCTGTGTTGGACTCTCTTCCAACTTATGTTATGTCTTTATTCCCTTTGCCTGCCAAAGTGGAAGAAAGACTTGACAAACTGAGAAGAGATTTCTTGTGGAAAGGAAATAAAGAAGGGAAGGGTTTGCATTTAGTCAAATGGCAGGTGGGAAATGGGACGAAAATCCTATTCTGGAAAGAAAATTGGAATGGAAATGAGGCACCGATGGGCTTATTTCCGACCTATTTTCTTTGTGTACCAATCCGGAAGAAACAAAGGATGGCTGAGGTATGGTCTATTCATGGATGGAATATTGTGTTTAGAAGGCATTTAAATGACCGGGAGATTGGGAGAGTGGCTGAGTTATTACATGTTCTCAATGGTTTTAATGGGTTATCAAAGAGAAAAAGATTCTATCATATGGAAACACTCTAGAGATGGAAGCCTTTCGGTTAACAAGCTATATATTAAGGAGGTGAATGAGTATCCGGGTGGTAAACTTGGCCCTTGGAAGCATTTGGAGGAACAAGATGCCAACCAAGGTAAAGTGTTTCTCCGGTTGGTTGCCGAAGAGCATGCTCCACTCATGAGAAATTGAAAAGGAGGGGTTTCTCTATTGCTTCTTGGTGCTCTCTCTGTAATGAGACTGAAGAAACCAACAACCATTTGTTCCTCCATTGCAAAGTGACAACACAATTGTGGAACCTTTTTTTGGGACTAACACATACTGAATGGATTATGCCCGAGCATACAGCAGATCTACTTAGTTCTTTGGATCAGCAGAGAGGGAGAAAATCTAAGAAAAAGTGGTGGAGTATAATACCATCATGCATTTGGTGGTGTATTTGGAAGGAAAGAAATAGCAGATGCTATGATAACAAAGCTAATTCAATAGAGAAAGTCAAATGGAACTGCTTGACTACTTTTTATTTTTGGTGTAAAGAGGAAGGGATAGAAGAAACTGCACAAATTTTGGATTTCATAGGCACTTTGTAATCTATTAGCCTTTTGTTTTTTCTCTTGTTGGAAACCATTTTTTGGAGGTCTCCAGCATATCCTTAATGCTGATGAATACAACATTACCTTTATCAAAAAAAAAAAACTCCAGCCCCGGTTATTACTACTCAACTAATTACTACCAAGTCCAATGAGGCCTCATTTATGGACATCTTTAAGATCGAAATACATGCAAACTCAGTAAACAAATCAATTCAAAACAGAATCGGCACTTTCAACGAATTAACTCAAAACAGAAACGAAGAAACTACAATAAAGGGGATGGGAAATTTTTGCAACAATAGAAAGATTTGAAATCGCAGAAAGTAATTCTGAGATTGATCAACAAAACCTGGGAAATTACATTGCAGAAAAAGCAATGACTTGGGAACCAATAGGTTCCTGGGACGTGCAAGTTAACGAGAAGGTGGATGAGATGAACTACTCAGTAGAAGATATCCACTCAATTGGAGGTGCAATTCCCAATAAAGATGTTGACCCAGTTTTCAACACTCTAATTTAATACACGAACACATTCTTAAACTTAGTAAAGAATTTGGGGTATAATTTTTAAGGGTTGGGCTCTGGTATTATTCATGAAAATTGATGGAAAAAAGCAGGAGAACATTGCCAGGCAACAACAAATGCAGACAAATGTTAAAAAGAAGTGGAACAGTGAACTGATAAATGTGGATGGCTTTAGAGACAAAGTGCATGACTGGTGGGTGAGGTTCCTTTATTGTGGTGTTAGCTAGCTACAAAATTCTCCTTTAAAAGAGACTCAAGGAGTGGAGTATGGATAACAAGGGTAATTGGAGGGCTAGAAAAAAAATCAGATTATGGAGAAACTAAGCAGTTTGGAAGCCACGAACTCAAACCTCTTACAAACGATATGACAGCCAGTTTAACAATGGATTATGAGGAAGTGACAAAGAATGAAGAAATACACCGGAGACAGAGATCCAAGATTCAATGGATCAAGTGTGGTGATAAGAACACCAAGTTCTTTCATAGAATAACTACAACTCACAAAAGAATTAATACCATTAATCCCCTGGAGATTAATGAAGTTATGATTACTGCTCTTTTGATAATCAAGAAGCTCAATTGTTCATTTCTATCAAGATTTGTATAAAGAACCTGAAGGATGGAGGCCATCTTTGAACATAATGGATGTTCAGAAAATCACAAGCAATGGACATAAATGGTTATTAAAGGGCTTTGAAGAGGAGGAGTTCTGTGCGGGGATTAAATTATGTGCTATTGACAAAGCACCTGGTCTAGATGGCTACTATGGCATTTTTTCATGCTTTCTTGGAATTGGTTAAAGAGGATTTGATGCAGACCTTTCATAATTTCGTTCCCACCAAATGTTTGAGAAAAGTTCACTGTCATCCTGGTAGCCTTGATTCCAAAGAAGATGGGGGCAAGTGAGTTGAGGGACTTCAAACCTATAAGTCTGATTACTGGAGTCTACAAAATTATTGACAAGGTGCTAGTAGAGAGGCTGAAGAAAGTGATCAATAAATTGGTTAATAAGCATAAAATGACCTTCATCAAAGGGAAGGTAGATCATGGATGTTGCTCTTATAGCACTTGAATGCATTGATACCAGAATTAAAGGTGGAGTGCTAGGGGTGATATGTAAGTTAGATATTGAAAAAGCTTATGATCACCTGAGTTGAGATTTTCTGATTAACACCCTCAGGCAGATGGGCTTCGGATGGAGATGGCTAAGATGGATAACCTTTTGTATTGAAACCACTAGGTTATCCATTCTTGTAATGGAGAACCGACTGTGTTTTTCTCGGCAGAAAGGTTTAGGACACAGGGATCCGCCCCCTTCTTGTTTATTATTTCTATGGAGGATTTTGCCTATAGTAATAATTGGATAAGGGGGTTTGTATTAAAAACAGGACAGAGGAGATTATGGAGCTGACTCATCTACTATATGCTGATGATACAATAGTTTTGATGTAAAGCAGAACAAGAGCAAATCTGGCACTTTAGGGTGATCCTAGTTATCTTTGAAGCATGCTCAGGCCTTAAAGTAAACAGGAGGAAGAGTAGCATTTTCCCAATTAAGGAGATTGTGCAGATTGAGTCCCTAGCAAGCATTCTTAAGTGTAAGGTGGAAGAGGTGCCAACAGTCTACCTTGGCAAGCCCCGGGGGTCCAAACATAAAACAATGAGATACGAGATGACATAATTGAAAAGTCTGAGAAAAAAATAGCGTTATGGAAGTCTCAATACTTATCTCTGGGAGGGAGAGTAACCTTGATTAACTCAGTGTTGGATTCTATGACAACATACGTGATGTCAGTGTTTCCAATCTAAGGAGGTGATAAAAGCATTGGATGGATTGAGAAAGACCTTTCTGTGTCAAGGAAACTAGATTGAGAAGGGATTGAATTTGGTGAAATGGATGACAGTTCAGTAGAGCAAAAAGAATGGGGGATTGAGAATCAGAAACCTTAAGCTACAAAACAAGTGTTTGCTATCCAAATGGCTATGAGATTTATTCATGGGAATCAGACTCTATGCAGAGAGATAATTCAATATAAATATGGGCAAGAAGATCATTGTTGCACAAATGAAGTGACCTCCATTTATGTAGTTGGGGTGTGGAGAACTATCAGAGATTACTGGAGAGACCTAAAATGCCACACTATGATTTATGTGTGTGTGTGTGTGGGGGGGATAAGGCAAAGTTCTGGACAGACAAATGGTGTGACCAAGGGTTGTGTGAGAAGAAGCTTACCAAATGGAAATCTCAATATATCTCTTTGGGCGGCAGAGTTTTGGATGCCTTACCTACTTGCATGGTGTCCATCTTCTATCCCTAACGGGGTGATACAAAGACTTGATAAAATTAGGAGGGATTTCTTATGGAAAGGGATTGAGGAAAATGATTCCACTGTCCAACATTTAGTCAAGTGGAACAAGGTTCTCTGGGGAAGAAACATGGGGTCTAGGAGTAAGGAATTTATAAATCAGAGCAAAGCCCTTAGACTAAAGTGGTTATGGATGTATTCTCAAGAGCCTCAACCATACAAGAGAAAAGTAATTCAAGCAAAATATGGAGAGGAGAACAAGTGAATGACAAAGGAGGTCCTTACACCATATGGGGTAAGCCTATGGAAGTCCATTAGAATCTTGTGGCCTCTCTTGAAGATCAATACGACCATCAGGGTAGGAAATAACATTAAGACTTCATTTTGGGAGGATTAATGGTTGGGTAATTTCAGCTTGAAAAATATCTTTCCAGAGAAGGCGTGACTTGGTAGTAAATAAACAAGTGAGTGTAGCTGAGGTTTGGACACAACATGGATGGAATTTCCAGTTTAGAAGGAATTTCAATGATTGGGAAATCGAGACTGTGACTGATTTTTTGGGAAGGCTGGAAGTTTTTGCAGGAACAAGGGATGAACATGATAGATTATGGTAGATCAGAACTAACAAAGGCACGTTCAAGGTAAACTCTGCATATAAGTTGCTAAATCAAGATGGACAACAATCCTTCTCATTGGCCTTGGCAACAGATTTGGAAACCTAAAGTTCCTTTCAAGGTGTCATGTTTCACTTGGCTTCTGGAAAGAGAAGCAATTTTGACACATGAAAATCTCAAGAAAAGGAAGTTCTCCATGTGTTGTAGATGCTATTTATGTGGGGAAGAGGTTGAAACAATCAATCATCTGTTTCTCCCATGCAGAATAACATCCCAGCTATTGAGGATTTTCATTAGGCTCAGGGGTTTTGCTTGGGCTATGCCTAACAGAATCACACATCGTTTATACAGTTGGGGAGAAGTAGGTGTAGGAGCTGTAGATAAAGATAGATGGAAGATTGTCTCAGCCTGTATTTGGTGGACTCTTTGGAAAGAAAGAAATGCTAGATGTTTTGAGAGCAAGAGCTGTGATCCGTCAAAAGATCAAACTAAATTGTATCAGGCTTTTTTGCTTCTGGTGCAAGCAGATGTATTTAGAGGACACTGAATCCATTATAGATATCCTAGGTTCCTGTTAGGATTCAGATTCAGTTTTCTAAATTTTTGACAAGGTGTAAATATAGTTTTAGTGCAACCCATGCACTGGTTCAATGAATATACACAATGTTACCTTCTCAAAAAAAAAAAAAACAAATGGTGTGACCAAGGGATCCTAAAAAACTTATTTCCTGAACTTCTTTCCATTTGCTCTAATCCTGACTAGTGAATAGAGGAGATGTGGACCACACAAGAGTGGAACCTAGCCTTCAGTAAACTTCTTAATGATTGGGAAATTGGTGAGGAGGTGGAGCTCTTGAAGCTTGTTAGAGGGTTCCTGATACCACTCTAGATCCAGATAGATTGATTTTGGCAGACCAAGAGGATGGAAAGTTCTATGTTACAGGTTGTATAAGTGCGTGTGTGTGTGCGTGTGTGGGGGGTGGGGTGATGGGAAGGGCAACCAGAACTTAGGTGCATGGAAAATAGTGCGGAAGAATGTGGCTCCAACCAAGGTGAAGTGCTTCACATGGTTGGTAGCCCGAAGAACTAGCACGACTCATGAGGCTATGCAGAAGAGGGGTATCAACATTGCATCAAGGTGCTTACCGTGCAAAGAAGCCCTAAGCCTCGGAGATCAACAAACACTTATTTCTACACTATAAGGTGACCTCACAGGTTTGGGCCCTTTTTACCAGCATAACTAACATCAACTGGACCATGCCAGAGCATACAACATACAACAGACCTCCTAAGTTACTGGATTAAAAGGGGAGACAACAAAAACCAGAAGAGATGGTGGAGATCAATTCCAGCATGCATATGGTGCATCACATGGAAAGAAGGAAACCAGAGAATTTTTGAAGGAAAAGAATAAGTACCATTCAGTTCTTCTTCCGGAGCCGTAACTACTTTTATCACCTCCAATCAGAAATAACTCACTCCACCTTAGTGCTCCAACTCTGGGATCCTCACTCCTAGTTCTACCACTCCTTTGCTTCACTGTTCAGAATCTTCAAAACAACCTAATGTAGAACTCTCCCAGTAAGATCTTGTTCAACTGGTTTTTTAGTAGAGAGCCTTTTTGGGGGGTGGGGGTGTTGAATAGGTTTCCAGTGCTCTCTTTTCACAGCACTTCTGATAAGAATCAGATTACTTGAATAAAAAAGAAAATAATGCGGAAGCAAAAATACAAAGATTAAAGTTAGGAGGAATTGAAAGATGTGTTAAATTCGAGAATAAAATCCCCAAATTTCAAGATAAAGTGCTAAGAACCCTAATTAATCTTAGTATTTGAAATTAGCTGATTAAAACTAATTATGATACTACAACAACAACTTCATACTCAGTGAAAACTAATTATGATACTAATAGAGTCAAGTCAAGAACTTAAACCAAAAGTGATCTAGTCCCCTACTTCTAAAAAATTAGAGACAACAGTAAGTATAAGACTAATTACCTTCTTTAATTTACTTTAATAGAAACCAAAGATATCAAGTTAAGAATTAATATTATCTCTTAAAAAATCGTTCTTATAAGGTTGTAAGATAAATCCATAGTCACCATATACAAGGGTGTAGAGAAGAGAAGCCTCTTAAATAGTATTAATCATATCTTTCAAAAATAACAAAATCTACCCCTATATATAGGGGACGAAACATATCTCAAATAGCATGGAATTCAAATCCTACTTTTATGGAAATAATAGCTAGGGAACTTTTTACAGATGGGCAATTCTCCCATTTCTTTCCTTTTGTTTCTGAAGATTCTGTTCTCTTTTTGAGTCATTGTTTGCGCTTTTACTTACCTTTAAATTTCTTTTTAATATATGGTTTCCAGTGACAGTCCTATACTCAGTTCCTCTCTGCCAATTCACCCCCTCATTTGTTCTTTCATGATTTTATCATCCAATTTTTGTACTTTTCATGACCTTCTTATGTGAATTATCTCCAGCGCCCTAAGAGTCCCTTACCCCCTAGTTTTTGCCCTTCCTTTTGTGAATAATAACCTTAACACCTTCTTCAGAGCTCTCAGATAGCATTTGTTGAAGGTTCTGTGCCATACTTGTGCAGTAGCTTATCTTTGGGTTGAGAACCTTTGAAGTATTGTGGAGTTTTGTATACTTGTTGCGTATGTTATCATTTCAGCATTGACAACAGAATGTAGGAGAATAGTTGATGATGGTACATCTTGGCTTACTCTATTGTTTTACTTGAATATATTTCGGTATCACCTATCCCAGCTTCATAGAAAGCAGTTCATATTCTCTTGGGGATATTGGATGAATTTGGTTAAGACTTTACCTGTTTGTTGTAATCAGCAATTTTCAAATTTCTGTCAACCAGTAATCACTTTGATACTTACACTATTTTTCTCTATGACAGATCCACATTCTATGCCACCTCAAAGAGCCCTTGAAACAATTGGGAGAACATTGCTCGAACAATATGAGAGGTGGCAACCTAAGGTAAAAAAGTGTTTTTGTGATTAATAGATATTATGCGTGGACAAGGTCTAGGCTGTATTTTGTTAGTAAGGTAATCAGTAATTTAATTAAAATGACCCAAATATCTTACTATATGTAGGCACGCTACAAGATCTCCTTGGATCCTACTATCGATGAAGTTAAGAAACTTTGCACAACATGTCGAAACTATGCCAAGTCAGAGCGAGTTCTTTTCCATTACAATGGATATGGTGTAACCAAACCATCAGTCAATAATGAAATTTGGCTATTTAATAAGGTTTTCTTTCTTACTCAAATTGCTTTCACAGAGCATTTGCGATATCTATTATTTTTTTATTAGACATTTGTTTAGAGTTATACGCAGTATATCCCATTGCGGATCAGTGACCTGGACTCTTGGTTGAAGACACCTTCAATCTATGTGTTTGACTGCTCAGCTGCTGGGGTGATCGTTAATGCCTTTATAGAGGTGCAAATTTTAATAATGCAGTACATGCTTAATGATGAGGTGATCTACCTATCTGCTAAGCTCATTCTCTAATCAAAGCCATTTGCTTAATGCAGCTCCAAAACTTGGCTGCCTCTAATTCCTCTGGACCTTCTACAAGAGATTGTATTCTGCTCGCTGCCTGTGAAGCACATGAGACTCTTCCTCAGAGTGCTGAGTATCCTGCTGACATTTTCACTTCCTGCCTCACAACGCCAATCAAAATGGCATTGAGATGGTGACTTGCTCTTAGAAAAAGTTATTTATCCTTTCTGCTTTTCTTCATGCTTTCTGCTAAACCTATCCAATTCTGCAATGGGGTGAACTAGCAGCAATACTTAATTTTGGGAAACTTGGAATAGCATTTCAGTGGGTTTGGTCCCCGACTAATGGATATTATTATTTTCTCTCTCTATGGTATTCCATAGTTTATCTTAAGTGTCATGTCTGTTTTGCATATAATAACCATCTAGATGGAAAGTTAGAATAGCTTTCTCACCAAACGAATATTTGAAACAGGGCAAGTCCCTTTGATACCACAAAGTTGTATCACACCTCGTATTCTAGGAACCACATGGGTGTTGTCTATTATGCCAACCGTTGCTATAGGATTACTATATTGTCTTAGGGAATTTCCACTTAGTATGTCCGAGTGCACTCCTAGTTATTTGTGCTTACCTCAAGTGTGATGTTGTCAGAATTCTTAGATAAGCTGCTACTTTTTTTCAACCATTATGATTTATGGCCTATCTTTATTCATAAGAATCTTTTATATTCTTTATTCTTTTTCTTTTTAACTTTTCAGTCAAATTTGTTATAACTAGTTTTTCTTTTTTGTATCTTCTTTTTTGGATGTTAGGTTTTGCACGCGGTCATTATTTTGTGAGTCATTTGATTATTCTCTGATAGATAGAATTCCTGGCCGCCAAACAGATCGAAAGACACCTCTTGGTGAATTGAATTGGATTTTCACTGCAGTAACTGATACAATTGCCTGGAATGTTCTACCACACGGTAATGTGATAGAGTAGTTAGATTGATGCAGTTTTCCTAATTCCTTTTTCAGCATTTTAAACTCTTCCTAATCTGTAAGCTTCAAAGCCGCAGATCTATTTCAGAGATTGTTCAGGCAAGACCTATTAGTTGCTAGTTTGTTCAGAAATTTTTTACTTGCTGAAAGAATCATGCGCTCTGCAAATTGTTCACCAATTTCATACCCAATGCTACCACCTACTCATCAGCATCACATGTGGTAACTACATGAAACACTCAAGCTACGCAAATTCATGCTTTACCTTCTCCTCATTTGGGGCCTGTACTTGTTCCACAGGGATGCTTGGGACATGGCAGCAGAAATCTGCCTTTTGCAGCTTCCAACTTTGCTTGCTGATCCAAGTGTTGAATTTCAGGTGGGATAATGAGTTATTGTCCTTTTGATTGTATATATTTAGTTCCTAAAAGTTGGTCTGTTTTCTGAAAAATATGGTCCATTTATCTTTCTCAAGATTAATATTTTCCTATCTTTTGATATCTTCAGCCTAGCTCATTCTTCACCGATCAATTGACAGCCTTTGAGCTTTGGCTTGACTATGGATCAGAGAATAAAAAGCCACCAGTGCAGTTGCCCGTTGTGCTACAGGTAAGAAATATTATGGTTCTAATCAGATGAAAGACCATTCTTGGTTTTTCTTGCCATGAAATGGTCGATTTAAATACTGTACGTTTCCTCGTTCCCACACTATTGTCGATTTCTATTTCTTATTAATAATATGATGAAAAGGTGGAGTGAAACATTTGGTTGTTAGCATTTATTGTTCCTTTATGAAGCTTCAGTTATTGACAGTTGACTGCATTTGCTTAAATTTGTTTAGATAGGAGAAAGCGTGTCTATTTATACCTACTGTGATTAGCTGTACTCAAAAGTCAAGGGTCCTCCGAAAACAGCCTCTCAACCTCTACGAGGTAGAGGTAAGGTCTGTTCTATCCTCCACAGACCCACTTGTTCGATTCCACTGGGTATGTTGTTGTATATCATGCTAAAATTTAGAATAACAGAATGTTCTCAGAAATTAAAGAGAAAATAACCAGAAAGTCGTGTCATTATGTGAGGAGTGGTTAAACTCTCCTCTAATAAATTACTTAATAGGCCATCAAATATTTGGTACTCCTCTCAGCACAATCTTCATCTGTTTCATGTTTTCCATACCTATTTTTTTGCTCAAGTAATCTTGCAATCTATGGAAGATTAGGGTAAGTTTTTGTTGATTCTAGTGTGACTCATATCCTTATCATTGCAGAAGCAAATTACCACAATGCTAGTGATTGAAATTTCTGAGGGAAAATCAGCAGAACCATTGGTTTTAGTAATGTTAGTGCTCAGTCAAAACAATCATCTTAGGTTTTTTATAAGGGTTGCTTGAAGAGTAGTTGGTACTGTTTGTCGTGTGAGCGCATTTCTTTATTTGAATTGTGAAGTATGGCTAGATTTAATTAGTGTTTTACCTAACCAAAAGAAAAAACAGATTTACTTTGTGTTTATCTGCTCGACTCCACAGAAGGATACATAAATTGGAAAACCATAGTTTTCCTAAGATACAGGCTGATTGCTAGTTGTCTTTTTTGGTGCATTTTTCTCTTTGTATGGGATGGTAACCAGGTTATTCTTTGTTATTAGGTGTTACTTAGTCAATCCCACCGGTTTCGAGCACTGGTTCTTCTCGGAAGATTTCTTGATATGGGACCTTGGGCTGTAGATCTGGTACTTATTGGTGGTGGTGCATTTCAAGCTTCTTGTTAATTAGGCTGGCTGCCTCTAATTTTATGCGTCCAATTTTTAAGTGATTCTTAAGTCGACAAATTTATTTCCAGGCCTTGTCTGTTGGAATATTTCCTTGTGTTCTAAAGCTTTTGCAAACCACAACTCCGGAGCTTAGGCAAATTCTTGTCTTCATTTGGACGAAGATCCTTGCCTTTGATAAGGTACATGAATTGGTTTGTCTTTCACCTGTGTTGTTCTCATATTAAATTTCCCATGTTTCAATTTTATCTATATTTATTTCTCATATAATTTTTTTGCAATCTCTTTCTAAACCTAGGTTCCATCAGTATAATAGAAAAATAATACACGGAAAAAAAAAATTGAATGCGAGAAAAGTTGTGTGCTTCACCTGGATTGCATTGCACTAGGCATGTTTATATCCAGTAAACTTTGGGGGCCCTGCATGTGGAGTTTATACTTTTTTGTGCAACATCAAAACAACTGTTCCTGCAGTGCCCATGTCTTGGAAGATCTGGGATTCTTCACTATCTCATATGGTATTAACTGGGTGAATTTCTTGATGTGATCTGCAGCTGAAAGTCCAGGATAAAGAAACATCATAAGGCTTATATGAAATGCTAGCGCTGTGTGTTTAGTATGGGAATATTTGGAAATAAATAAATATTAGATGTTGTGATGGAAAGCATTCTATCTTTCCACAAGTATAAGAACTACGTCTTAGCTGTAAATTAGTTGGGTCTCGTCATATGGATTCTCAATATTCATTCCACTCCATTAGATTATTTCATTAAGATACTCAATGACTTAACTCTTGGGGACCAGGCCATGTAAGCGTGCCAAAACGGCCGGTTAAGAAATGAATTTTGGGCCTAGCTCAACCTCAAAAGGCAAAAGCTAGCTAATGAGGTGAGCATTGCCCCAAAAACCATATAAGGAGACAAACAACCTATCCTTTAACCAATTTTGAACACTTCAAACCCTCCCCACGCCAAACCTATCAACTAGAGCGTAGACAACCTAATATTGAGGGCCAATAATGTGACATTCAATAACAAAGATGGGTTCGGCTTTGATACTTGTTAAGAAATGGACTTAGGACCTAACTCAACTGTAGAAGCTAGCTCATGAGGCCCAAAGAACATATAAGGCGACAAACAATTTATCCCTCCACCAATGCGGGATACTTAACTTGGCTAAACCTTAATCCCAACTAGTCAGTATTATCTATTTGGATCTTTTTTTTTTACTAGTGCATTCTATTCTTCTCCAAATTCATAACCATTTCGAGAGATTGTAGGTCTTTTGGGGTACCTTTCTATTATGTGATTAGGTCTACCATTCTTTTTTTTTTTTTGAAATAGGCAACTTTGCATTCACACAAAAAACTCATCAGGAAACTGATGAGAAGGAATTAACAAACCCTAGGGGGTGCCATCATAATCAAAATCCAAAACAAACTTCAAAAAATTATAGTTGGGCTATAAACTTCGCTAAACTATCTACTTCCCCCACTAAATTCTGCTTACACCAAAAAAACAAAAGACTAAGACATCTCATCATTTTTTCTCTGTAGCTAACCTTCTTTTCATAACATCTCTCATTCCTTTCCTTCCATAGCGTCCACTAAATGCAAGCAGGGACGTTCTTCCACCAATCTTCCTTTGATCCTTTTTTAGACAAATCTTCCTTTGATCCTCTCTTTCCAATTTCTTGCAGTGCATTAGTACCTCAAAAGTGGTTCTAGGCATTGTCCAATTTACTCTAAGTATACAAAAGAACATGTTCCACAGATCTGTAGATATATTGCAATGTAGAAATAGGTGGCCATTTACTTCAGCCTCTTGTCCACCCACACATATCACACCTTGAACAGATCTGTATACCTCTTCTTTGTTGCACTTCATGGGTTAGGCATGCTCTTCTAATTACCAACCACGTGAAACATACAACTTTTAAAGGAATCTTTATCTCTTCCAGATTAATTTCCAAGTCCAAACTGTTGTCAAAGAATGATTTCTATTCCTCTCCAACTCCTCGACTATGTAATTTCCAAACTGGTTTGTCGGGCTCTGTGGTGATGCCTAGAAACTAGTTTAGAGCATGTAGTAGGCCTGCTACTCTTTCAACCTCCTAGTCATTTAAAGCCCTTCCGAACATAAGATCCCAGCCCCAAGGGCTCCAAATATGTGCATATAGTGGTATCTGTTGCAGGCTAATAATGTATAAATCAGGAAAAAGTATCCACAGTTTCTCATCCACTATCTAGTTCTCATTCCAGAAATTAGTCTTCAAACCATTTCCCGCTCTAATGGTCACCTTTGCATTGAAAGCAATCCACAATCTTCTGATAGTTTTTTCCATACAGAGCAACCAAAAGTGCCAGGAATTTCTTCAGTGATCCAGTTGTTCAGTAGGCCATATTTCTTAGTGATGAACCTCCTCCATAATGCCATATCTTTACATCAGAATCTTCACAACCAATTTTTTAGTTGACTAGTGTTCTGGATACTCAAGTTCTTAATGCCCATACCCCTTGGGTTTTTCTCATTCTCACCTCTTCCATTTAACCAGGTTGTAGCCATGCTTCTCTTTATTTCCTTTGCCAGAGGAACACCCTTTTCAGTTTGTTGAGTTTCTTTTCAATGCTTTTTGGCAGGGGGAAAAGACTTGGCACATAAGTTGGGAGGGCATCCGTAGCTGATTTGATAGGAATCAGTCTACCTCCTACTTCCTAGGGATAGATATTGACTCTTCCACCGTGTCAGCTTCCTTTCACTTCACTTCAAGAGTTCACTACATACTTCCAGCTCTTTGTTTTTGGCTCCCAAGGGCATCCCCAAATATTTGGTGGGAAGAGAAGCCACTTTACAGCCCAGGTTGTCGACAAGACCTTGCATGTTATCTACTTGATTAACTGCCAATTCATGTGTAGTCATTATATGCCTTCAAGCACTTGTAAAAAATTGTTATATTCTCCTTGATTTCTTTTGGGTCATTAATGACCTCCCACTAATAATCAGTTTGTCAATGGTGTTGTACCTCCTATGTGTTGTTGCCACTCTTCAGAAGAACTTGATATTATTATTTCCTTGCTTTAGCCATAACACTCTGGACTTTTGTCTCCACTTGGACTCCTCATTTTTTTGCCAGTTCTTCCAACTCAACTAGAATTGCTGCTCGAATCATCTCATCCTCTATCAGCACTCTATTATTCTGAATCAGATCCATCTCAACCAACACAATTCAATAAATTGTTTTTCCTATTGGTGAGTTCCCCAAATGTTACACAACTCTATTCCTTAAGTTTCTGCTTTAGCATCTGTAGTTTCATACTGAATTTGTAGTCTGGGCATCCTTCCACACAAATCCATTCCCCCAATCCTGGGACCTGGATTAGATCTTTGAAACCCTCTACATTAAGCAACCTGTTTTCAAATTTGAAGTAAGACTTCCTCTGTTCTCAGTCTTTACATTGTAGAATAATAGGGTTGTGATCAGATATAACTCTAAGCATAATTTGTTGTATAATGCTCCTGAAAAGTTCTTCCCACTCCATTGAGTAGAGGAACCTATCCAACCTAGCAACACTGTGGTGGCTAGCCCCTTTGAACCAAGTAAAAATCCCACCATTAAGATGGGGATCATGTAACTCCATGTCCTCTATCTAGATCGAAAAAGCAACCATTACATTGGTTATTCTATTGCATCCTCTCCTTTCTGCTATTGTTCTAACAGTCTTGAAGTCCCCACAAGTGTCCCAATGACCTCCACATAGCTCCCTAACTGCTACAATTTCTTTCCAGCATTCCTATTTCTCAGCTCTGGTGTGAGAGCATTTACACTAGTGAGAAATCAATGAAAGGAATCTTGGACAACTTTGAATCTGTATGTGATTGAGAATTGACCTTCCTCCACACAGTTGCCCACCCAAACTCTTAAGTCACACATGATTAGAATCCCCCCACTATTGCCATCAGCTTCAATTTACCTGCACCTCATCCATCTGCTAGACCACAATTGTTTGGAAATCCCCTCTACATCTTTGGTAACTTTTTGTCTCTTGTAAGCAGTAAACATCAACTCTCCATTTCAGAAGAGAGCTCTTAACCAGATTCCTTGCAGAAATCTTGTTAATCCCCTGATATTCCAAGATACAATCTTTACTTTCATTGGTGAGTTAGTGACAGAGCTCTCCCTCTGTTTCTTACGCCATTAACTTCCTCATTCAAATGTGACTGTAAGTTCTTCAACTCATTCTTGTCAATTCCTTTGTGTCTAGGTGTTGACACTGCACTGTTTACCCCTTCTTTTTCATCGCACTCGTTCATTCATTGAGCCTCATCAGTAGTGCATGTGTTTCTCCCCTGAAAACTTCAAACACCACTCCATCTGTTTTGCTAAGTTCCAGAATACAGGAATTCACCCAACTGGATGCTTTGATCTCGCCACCAGTTTGGTACCCAGGTTTTTTATGTCTACTGGCTCATCATCATGAATCTGCTGAATTTCATGTCGCCGTTTGGAGATTTTGTACCCCTGAGTTCTCCTCAATTTCCCTGGATTGATCGATCCCCTTTACTTCACTGAGAATTGGTCCGAATACCTCTTTCATTTTATCTGTCGTCTCTCTGTGGCATGGATTAGCAGAGGTCTCAATGTTTTCTACGATTGTCGATGTTTCCTAGCTGTTGTAGGCCTGTAAAAATTGAGTCGCTAGTTTCTTGATAGAGTTGGGCTTTGTGCCGAATTGAGCTTTCCCCGACCCACTCCTCCATTAATTTTGATGGCCTGCCCATGTGCCTCTGTCATAGCAAGTGTTCTGTCAGCTGTATCCTGCTATTTGACTTTGCAGAGGATCTTCCTCTTTACCTAATGGTTCTCCATTTCATAGCCATTGGGTAATGACTTCAGAGTTAAAATCTTCTCTGGCGAATACCCTTATTGGCGAGTCAGTCCAGATTGGCATCGTAATAGAGTTTCTATTTCTTTCCGTCCAGTCGTACTAGGCTCCTGCCGTACCAGATGTTCTTGTGATGTCGTAGGCCTTGAAGCCAACTGCAAAATAAATATTTTCATCTATTTGAAGTCGATTGCAAGGAAAGGGAGAAGAAAAGAAGAATGGGGATGCCTTCCTATCACCGGAAAATAGTGGGGAAAGGGACCCTGGTGGGGTTTGGACATTTCTTCGATTGTTGTGTCTGGGAGCTTTTTCAAAAGCACAGGTACCACTTTGAATGTTCATAGTATCACTTATAGGTGCATTTGAAGGTCTACCTAAGACATTGTACATCTTAGATGACCTGTCATGTTTTATCCTTTATGTATGTTGTTCGGTTGAATGTGGTTAGTGTGACCTTATTTCATCTTGGATTAACATCTTAACGTTCACATTTCTAGAATACTAATCTTATGGATATGTTGGGTCGTAGATGCTCAACAATCACTACTATGTTACATTACTGGTTTCACAATTGTTGAATAAAGTTTACTTATTGCTTTGGTATGTGCCTTCAAATAGTAATGCAATCCTGTAGTTATCTTCCATTTCAGTGATCCTATTTGGGTTATATGTGCTACATCTTATAGTCTAAGGAGCTATTATCTTCAGATTATCCAGCTTACAACATTTTCTTAGTGCTGTTTCTATCAATAATACTACTTTCTAAAACAGAAACAACTCTCTAAGCAAATATAAGATATTTTAGCTATGTAAAACCAACACATCCAAACAGATCATGGATATGTGGTGGGTTTCCAACTCAATTCTGCACTTTTTCCTCTTAATCTTCTTATTTTGTTTTTCTTTTTTGTGATCTTGGATACAAACCATTGGATGCTTGTTTCACTATGTTAAGCACCAATACGAAGTTGGTTTCTGACTTATTGCATTATTTAAAGTTATTTTCTTTCGGCTACACATAAATTAATTAATGCATGTTGTGCTGTTCTAAGAAAAAAGTAACGAAAAACAGAACCTCCACGCCAGCTCCATCAACCAAGCAGTAAATTGGAATGGAAGAGATCACCACTAGATTTACACTTGTAGTTTATATTTATGTTTTGTTAGGATGTTGAGCTATCTTGAGTGCTCTCTTATTCTTTATCCTGATGTTACCTGAATCTAATGATCTAGTTGTGGAATCTGTAATGTTGACAGAATATGTTCTTTCCTCCTTTCATTCAATGCTTGTCACTGAGCGTTTTCTTTCTTTTGATCGATTATACTGTGTAGAAACTATGTAATGTTGAAATGTTAAGGTTTCTTTCTTTTCTTTCAGAGTCTTCGTGTTGACATTTGTCTTAGATAACTATCTTATTTGGTTTGTGTGTCTTGATTCACTTCAAGTGTTATGATCCTCTAGTTTAATATTCATTAGATTACCCTTTTCCTGTGAGATGACAGTCTTGCCAGGTTGACCTTGTTAAGGATGGTGGACATGCATATTTCATTAGATTTCTCGACAGCGTTGAGGCTTATCCAGAGCAAAGGGCAATGGCTGCATTTGTCTTGGCAGTAATTGCTGATGGTCACAGACGGGGTCAGGAGGCATGTATTGAAGTGGGGCTTATTAATGTCTGCTTGAAGCATCTTCAGGGATCAACCTATAATGATGTCCAAACTGAACCATTGTTTCCTCAATGGCTGTGCCTTTGTCTGGGAAAGCTCTGGGAGGATTTCACAGAGGCACAAGTACTAGGTTTGCAGGCAGATGCACCAGCAATATTTGTGCCTCTACTTTCTCAATCGCAGCCTGAGGTTTGTTGTTTAATTATATGTCAAGTTGGTGTATTATTAGTATGGTTCTCCATTATTTGTTCAGACTTTGACTAAAAGAGCAATTTATTTCAGGTACGAGCTGCATCTATATTTGCACTAGGTACTTTACTTGATGTTGGGTTTGATACATCTAAGGATGACATTGGAGAGGATGAAGACTACGACAATGAGGAAAAAATTGGGGCAGAAGTCATAATGAAGAGCCTTTTAAGTGTTGTTTCTGATGCAAGCCCTTTGGTACGAGCTGAGGTTGCTGTTGGTATGTTTTTACTGAATTATTCCCACCCCAAGGAGACATTTCTTTGTGATGCACTTACTGCTGTTCCTAACTTACTTTCTGATTTGCCCCATATTCATTCTTTCTTTCTGTTAGAGGAGAATATTGCAGGTTTAATTATTGTAGAAATTTGATGATAACTCTAAAACAGTGTGCCACTACATTTCTTGTATGATGAGGACACCTCCTGAACTAAATCTGTCCAGACTATGAATTTTGTTTGTCTTTCACTTTGAAGAGGCAGGTTCATGCTGAATGATACCAGTATTTAATAGCATACCAGTTGTTCGAAGACTTCAAAGTTGCTCTAAGGCTGGACAAGGGGAAATAAAAAAATAAGTAGCACCCAAGGGTGTTACCTAGTTAATTAAATGGGAGGAGAACCATGAGGCCTCAGGTTCATACTCCCGCGGAGGTGAAAAAACACTAGATGATTTTTTTCATCTGCCTAAGCTTGATGGGCAGAATTACCCAGTACTTGTGCTGGTGAGAGGTACCCGGTGGAATAGCCAAGGTGCACACAAGCTGGTGCATAAATAAGTGTAGAATGGTGAAACTTTTCTCTATGCTTGCTCTATTATTTTCAAAAAGAATTAAATATAAGTTAGCTGCAATTGTTTCAATACATAAATGCATGAGATATAATGCATGTCAATTGATATCTACTCCCTTAATAGCACGTCGAATTCTCTGATTTCTCCTCATTCCTCTCTTCTTCCTCTTGTGCCTGATCTACTCTTGTGGACAGAATATATGATCTAGCTTGTTCATGTTGCTTCATTCTTGTAGCCTTGGCACGTTTTGCCTTTGGGCATAAAGTGCACCTGAAGTCGGTTGTAGCTGCATATTTGAAGAGTCAATCGAATTCCATGCCCACTTCCTTGCCTTCTTCTATGGTCAAGAGTTCAGGTAGTGGCTATACGACGCCAACTTATTATGTTCCACATGGAAGTGTAGTTCCATCTCCTAATGCTCCTTTATGGAGAGTGGGAGGTGACAGTCCGTCTATATCTCACGATGGTAGGGTCTCGACTAGCAGCCCTGTTGCAACACCTGGCTTCATGCATGGTTCTCCTTTGTCTGATGGTTCTTCTCATCATTCTGATTCTGGAAGACTGGGTGATGCTGCTAGCGATGGTGTTGTTAATCATATAAGACCCAGACCACTTGACAATTCACTCTATACTAAGTCTGTGCAGGCCATGTGTGCCCTGGCAAAGGATCCATCACCTCGTGTTGCAGGTCTTGGCTGTAGAGTGCTTTCAATTATAGGGATTGACCAAGTGTTCGCCAAGTCAGTCAAGTCAACTGTTGAATCCACAACATCTCCTGGCCCTAGATCTGCTGGATTGAATCGATCATCTTCTTGGTTTGACATGAGTGGAGGTATATTTAGTACTCAAAGGAGACTAGGAGTCAATATTACTGTAGTTTCTCTACCCCATAATCCATATGTGTGAACCTTGATGTTCAAGTATTTCCCTCAATACCCATTATTTTTTTCAAGTAATTATGTTCCCCTTTGATACCATCGTTTACTTGAACTGTTGCAGGTAGGCGTTTACCTGTGCCTTTTAGGACTCCTCCTGTCAGTCCCCCCCAGTCCAGTTTCTTA
Organism: Solanum commersonii; assembly: GCA_029007595.1. Lineage (NCBI taxonomy): Eukaryota > Viridiplantae > Streptophyta > Magnoliopsida > Solanales > Solanaceae > Solanum > Solanum commersonii. The sequence goes on along the minus strand of JAJTWQ010000225.1, from coordinate 491,539 downwards.
ACGGGATTGCGAAGAGTTTATTCTTTAGACTTCAGGCATCACCCAATGAACACTCAAGACTCAGCGTTAGCTGATCCCCTCTTGGGTTCTGGTGGATCTTCTAGAGCTTCAGAACACAGTTCTATTCCACACTCAACTATTTATAATTGGAGCTGTGGCCGTTTCTCAAAGCCACTTCTTACTGCAGTTGATGATAATGAAGAGATCATTTCTAGGAGAGAAGAGAAGGAGAAGTTAGCTCTTGATCTCATCACCAAATGCCAGCACTGTTGTGAGTCTACTGGGCTTATGGTTCATTCCTTCTCCCACTACCATCTTTCATGTGTGTGTCATCATTTATCTAAAATGTGTCTAATTTGGCCAATGCTTACTTCTTTGTCTCAGCGGTGAACAGACTGCATAATCAAATTGCCAGTTGGGATACAAAGTTTGAGAGTGGTACCAGAACTGCTTTGCTGCATCCCTTCTCACCATTTGTGATTGCTTCAGATGAGAGTGAACGGATCAGGTAGAGGAATATTGGCCTGAATGAAGACATTGTTTCCATCGTTCCTTTTTCACGATCTTCTCTCGTAGTACTGCGGGAAGGGTCGGTTAGTTCAAGTTCTAGGTTAGTCGTTGGAGCTATGTGTAATCTGTCATTTCAACCAACAAATGCTGCTTTGCTGGTAAGCAATCATTCTCAAGTGGAAAGACTAGATGCAGGTCAATGTTAGGAAACATGTCCTGGAACTATGTCTGCTTTCTAAATAATCACCATATCTTCTTAGAGCTTCAAACAATAGATGCTATTCATATTGAAGCCTTTTTTGACCTCACTCTTGTATGGTGTTTGGATCAAGTGTTCTTGCTTATTTTTGCTTTTCTTTCTTAGTCTTCTCACCCCTTATGTTGCATCACCTCAGAACAACTTCTTGACTTTGTGGCCATTAGGTTTGAGTTATAGAGTTTCTTTTACATGGTCAACTTTTTGGCCATTAGGTCTGATATATTGAGCTTCTTTTGCATGATAAAGGAACTAATGATACAACAACTACATACCTAGTATATTCCCACGAGTGAGGTATGCAGACCTCCCCTACCTTTATGCAGTAGAGAGGTCGTTTTCAATAGACCCCCGACTTAAGAAAATCGTTTTTCAGAAAAAATCTGAAATAAACGTAAGAGTAAAAAGCTATGATGAAAATATTGAAGGAACAAAAGTACCAATAGTAAAAATATTGAAGATAACCAAATAAAGGAAATAATAGTTGTGATAAAACTGAAGCATAAGATAATGCTAGCATAGTAGTAATAGTACGACAAGGGAACAAATAGATGCACCAAGACTAGAACCTTGCATGACCACTATGAAGAGAGAAAATGCTCTACAACCTACTTGCTGTTTGCCCTAATCTTCGAACTCCATGCTCTCTATCTAGGATCATTTCCTCGGTAAGCTAAGGATAGTCATAGCTTGTCTAATCACGTTTCCCCAATTCTTTCTTAGTTAACCTCTATCTCTCTTCAAACCTATCACTACCAACCTCCGCATCTTGTCCACACACGAAGGCTACTACAGCCTTGCCTCGTATATCTTTGTTCCTAATCCTGTCTCTTCTAGTATGCCCGCACATCCATTTAAGCTTCCTCATTTCCTCTAACTTCATATTCTGAACAGGGGAGTTCTTGACTGGCCATACTCCATCTTGTACAACATAGTCGGTCTAACAATCACTCTATAACACTACCTTTAAGTCTCGGTGACATATTCACATAGGACACAAGATGTGAGCCTTTATTTCATCCGCCCGCTCCAATACGATGTGCAACATCCTTGTCGTTCTACCCATTCCTTTGGATTGTAGACCCGTAAAGGAACAGATGATATTCTATTAAATTTATGTTTGTTAGAATCCTTGTGAATATTCTAGAACAAATGAATATAGTAGGTAACTTAATTTATTCCTATTGTAATTAGGTATTGATTTGTACTGATTTTCTTTTCTTTTTAGGACATGTAAACACAAGTATTCAAACCCCAATAGTTTGATGAAATAATCATGCTGAGTTCCTCTCATTTTCTCTTCCACTTCACTTGGTATTAAAGCCAAGTTACGGCCAGCAACATATAGAAAGAAGATTTTTAGACAACCTTTTACAGTTGTCCGAAGATAACTTTGTTTTCGTAGATGTTGTGATCAAACCAATACCCGCTATGAGTACTGGAACACTAACATGAACAATCCCCAACCAGCTACACTACTGTCTGCCACTTCATGCGCCGACCAGAGCATCCCAGATTCTAACAGGATCTGTTCACGTGCTGGCAAACTGGAGCTTAGAGATTGATTGTCATTTTTTAAGATAGAAGGTACTCTTAAGAGACATAGTCACAAGTTTCATGTGGTCAAATGATCAATTTGCAGACATATAATTTATATTCACTAGCTTGATAGGGAGTCATAGAATCCTTGTGAATATTTTAGCACTCCCCCTTAAGTGGTGAATACAAATTATGTGTCAAGCTTGTTACATAAATAGCTTGTTCTAGGCTAGAGATTTGGTGAACACGTTTGTGAGCTTGGTACATATAATTTGCTTGCACTAACTTGAGGGGGAGTGTTAGCATCATTGTGGATATTACTATGAATATAGAAGCGGGAGCAGGAGTAGCTTAGGGTCGTCCTGCTTAGGAGGGCATTTTCAGAATTTCAAAGTCTAATCAAGATATTGTACTTATAGCTTTATAACTTGTACATACTTGATATGTTTGCTGAAAGTGTAGGTCCCACCTCAAATTGCCATGCCACATGCTGCATTTGGCAGCTTTTTGAACTATCAATTCTGTAAAAATGTGGGCCTGCTGAAAACTTTTGTTTCTCTCTCTGCATAGCTTTTGTTCACCTTTGCAACTTGTGCTTTTGTGTGCATCTGTAGTTAAATAGATCTCCAGATAAGGGAGATTGAGGATGCAATCTTTACCTCTAGGATAATGTGTGTGATCCTGATAGTTTTAATCAAACAGTAGTTTTCTCTCTCACCTATCTATTATATCAGCAAAATAGGTAGTGTATTAAGTAATCTGTGATGAAAACTTGTTGACAGTTGCACCCATGGATGTGGCCTAGTGTTCAATGAAGTGAGTTGAGAATCATGAGGTCTCATGTTCAAATCCCAAATCTCAGTAGAGACAAAAATACTAGGTGATTTCTTCCCATCTATGGTAGCCTTGCTGAACATAATTACCTGGTACTTGTTGCTAGTGGGAGGTGTAGGTATCCTGTGGAATTAGTTGAAATGCGTGAAAGCTAGCCCCGCACACCACGAAAAAATAAAAGTTTGTTGACAGTTTAGGGAAATGATTAAAGAAAAACAAAACAACCAAGACAACATAAATGCATTATTACATGAACTGGACTGTTGTTTGGAATAATTCCTCTTTTGGGTGGCTTAAGATATCAAACCAACACTTCAATTTTTTCCGATATTCAAAAGAAAAAAAATGCAATCTTTATAATAATTACTCAGCAGTCAGTTTTACAATCAGTTAAACTCTTATTATATTGCTTATTGAGAAGGTCATTTTCTTCAATCCACATTTGTAAATGGTCACAGGAGACCATTTCGCCTCAACGAATTTCAAGGCAATAACTTAAAGTAAAAGAATTTGAACTATATATTGCCCGTGAACCAAATCATAGGTCAATAGTATTTAGTTTATTGTCCGACCGAAACAACAAATATTTCTTAAAGTATGATAAATATTTTCAGTTTCAAAAAAGTATGATAAATATTTTAATTTGTGAAGTTTAAATGCCTATTTTGTTTTCTACTAGTGAAATATTCTTTTGGGTATGGATTTTTCGAAACTCTTAAGAAGAAATTAGTAAAAAACTACTTATTAAGAAATTTAGCAACTAACTAATAGTTAACCTTCCAATTATATTATTTAATACCTTCAAAGTATACATCCACATGTTGTATTAAGGTATACAATAGTGTGATGCAACTATTCTTGTTGTTAACTATATATCACTATAGTATACAATATATGAATTATATATCTCTAAGATGTACAATATACATAACTACTGCAATGCAACATTTTATAGAAATGGATTCTATAAATGATTGTAAAGGGTTAATATTTTATGACGGTGGATAATCATGAAAAAATTCCTTAAAACTTTTTAGTAGTCACCGTGTTGGGCATGTGCTTAGCACGGGCTTTACCTTACCTAGTTCTAGAATATATGTAAATATAGTAGGTCACTTAATTTACTCATATTGTAATCGGATAGGGATCTCCTTTTTAGGACCTGTAACCATTGTTATTTATACCCCAATCGTTTGAGGGAATAATCAAGCCGAGTTCCTCTCATTTTCTCTTCCGCTTCACAATTTCTTTGTGCAGTTGCAGAAATTCATGCTACTTGTACCTTTGTGTATTACAGGGTCTGGAATTACAAGGAGTCTACCCTTCTTAACAGCTTCGACAACCATGGTTACCCTGATAAAGGAATTTCAAAGATTTGCCTCGTGAATGAGCTTGATGAGAGTTTGCTCCTTGTTGCTTCAAGTAAAAATTTGTTACTACAGATTTTTTTTATGAGTACTGACGGTGCACAATCATTGATGCGTTAATTTTTAACAAAGTTCATTTATAAAAGGCGATGGCAACATACGGATTTGGAAAGAATATACTGCAAGAGGTCAACAGAAACTAGTTTCTGCATTCTCTTCAATTCAAGGTCTCAGACCAGGTTCTCGCCGTGTGAATGCTGTTGTGGATTGGCAACAGCAATCTGGATACCTGGTACATATTGTGTAACACATTTAATACTAAGAATTTAGTCAATGAATGCAAAGCAGTGTGATATTTCCATTTTAGTTTTATACAACTTACTGTTTTCCTAAGTGCATGCACCAAAAGTAATCATCGTTATTTGTGTTAAATCAAATGTCATTTTACTAATATTCCACCTAGGTGGTGTCAAAAACTATTTACACAAGGTGAGAGTGGTTCAAGCCATGACGTCTATTACAAGTGATCTCATTGCATTAGTTTACTTAAGTAGAGATTTCACTCATTTGCTTTTATGTCAATTTGACTTTTTTAAATTCCTCATCAGTTTGCATCAGGTAAGATTTCTTCTATCATGGCTTGGGATCTTGACAAAGAGCAGCTTGTAAATACTTCTCCGATATACTCGGATTGCAGCATCTCCGCATTAGTGAGTTTTTTGACATTGCTCTGAGAGTTAATAGCAAATTTCCGTAGTTCATTTACTAGCAAACTGTTTAGCATTGTTTAAATATTTGTTTCTATTATGTGCTCTGAATTTTGTGAAATGAATAAAGACGATTTTAAACTTCGATCCAATTTTGCAAAAGAACAACAAAATATTGATGAATGAAATGGTCTTTGAAGACCCCCTCCCCCAACACACACACAAGCACATTGTATTTGTGTGCGTGTATATGTATTCCTGCTATGTCCTTCAAAAGTTGTCAGCACCACTTACTGTGCCAAGTTTAGACCGGCAAAATATATAGTAGTAAACTAGTAGTTTTGGGTGGATCTTCAAGTAATAGGTTGCAGTGGACCTTTCCAAAAAAGAAAAAAAGAAGAAGAGATGGATGGTGGAAGCAGTGAATTTTGTGCATTACAACAGGAATATAAATTGGTAGGTTTTATAGAGTACAAGATAAGTTGAGCTTGATGGTTTGTTATGTTTGGGAGCAGGAACATGCATTGAAGTGTTGTGGGTCCAAAAGGCAAAAGCACAGCAAAAATTAGAGGAGCTCGTTCTAAAGTGAGATCAAAGGGAAAATGAGTGTTCTATTCTTTTATTAAAAATGCCTTCAAATAGATAAAATAGAATAATAGACCTAGAAATCACTAGGATCTAGGGAAGTAGAAAAATGAGGTTGTTCCTTTCATATTTTGGTGGAAATTTATCTCTTTTATTGTCCTCTTTTTTCATGGGAATAACGGAAGACTTCTAAGGTTTATGCCATGTAAAAATCATGCACAATATTAGAATCTTGTGTATAGTCTAGAATAATGTAAATACGATATATAACTTGATTTGCTCCATGTAATTATATATATTTATTTTCTTTCCTTTATTAGGGCATGTAACGTAGTTATTTAAACCCAATAGTTTGGGGGAATAATCAAGTTGTGTTCTGTTTTCTCTCTTTTTTTCTCGCATGGTATCAAAGTGAGGTTGAGACAAGAAGTTGTGCATTTACCAGCAACACATAGGAAGAGAAATTTGCCGCTTTGCATTTTTTGGCTACTTTCAGGTTATTCTTGTTTCTAAGTCTATAATGATCAAACCTACTCTACTACAAGGACGAGGACACTGTGAGACCAGACTCCAGCCAGTCTCGCTGCCATCTGACCTCCCATGCGCCAAAGCGAAGATTTTTCTAGTGTAGATAGTCATGTACATTTGCACATGAAAGACCTTCTAGATGGTTCCTAACAAAGGGATCCCTTCTCAAGTGGTCACCTCTTCAAGCTGAGCCTGATCTAGATTCCACAACATTCCAAGGACTTCTTCTACTTTCTGGCAAAGGTTTCTCGATTTCGGCAATTGCCTCAGTTTCTAGTCTCAGGGCAGACTTTACTCTATTTTTCGACATTGCTAGCATTGTGGCTATGTCAAAATCATCATATATTTCACATGTCTCTTGGATCACATGTTTTTTGTATCAGCTATGATTTCAGTAACTTGAACCATGCCTGAAGCGATTGCTTCAGTCCATGTAAGCGTTGTCATAGCCTACATGCCATGTTATTACCAATCCCTTTCAATTGTTGCCTCTGCTAACAGCTCTCATACCATGGCGATTGGAGTTTGACAAGCCCCCCCACCTTTACTTTGATAATTCTCTTTATATCCTTGGTTATTCTTTTAAAATTATGCCAATCAATTGTTTGTGTTGTACTCTGAGATGTTCCATATCAGTCTTTAGTGACTATGTTGTCATACAATATTGTCGTACAGGAAGGATTATTGGTGTAGATCATGTGTCATACATAAAGAAGCTATTTCCCCGATTTCCAAATGTTCCTTCTTTGGATTGTGAATCATGTCAATTTGCAAAACATCATTGCAGTATGCTATGCCCAAGGGCTAATTTACAGGTTGAGTTAGCTTTTGAGCATTCATTATGATGTTTGGGGACCATGTCCTGTTGTTTTTAAAATTGGACATAAGTATATTGTCACTTTTGAAGATGATTTCTCTCGGATGACTTGGATTGATTTTATGTCTCTCTGAAGTGTTTACTCACTTTATGCCTTTTGTGCCGAAGTAAAAACTCAGTTCAATGCTTTGGTGCATATTCTAAGGAGTGATAATGCTAAAGAATACATGTCAGAGTTGTTTCAATCCTACATGAGAGAACACAATATTCTCCATCAGTCATCATTTGTTGATACACCTTCTCAAAATGGAGTTGCTGAAAGGAAGAATAGGCATCGACTTGTGACAACTTGGGCTCTTTTGTTCCAAATGATTGTTCCTTAACAATTTTTGGCTGATGTAATCTCTACAACTTGTTTTTTGAGTAATCATATGTCGTCGCCTGTGCTTGTTGGTAATATGTCTTACCATGTTTTTTCCAAACAAGTCATTATTTCCTGTAGAACCAAAGGTATTTGGAAGTATGTGTTATGTTCGAGATGTTCACTCATTTGTTACCAAGTTGGACCCTAAGGCATTAAAGTGTGTTTCTTGGGTTATTATTGTCTTCGGAAGGAGTATTGATATTATTTTACTGAACTTGGCAAATATCTGGTGTCAAATGATATGGTATTCTTAGAGACTACATCATTCTACCCCCCCCCCCCCCCCCATTCTACTAGTCATGGGGAGAAAGATGAGCGTTTAGTTTATTAGGTTACTCGTGTTGTGCAATCAGGTGATGTTATTCTTCCATCACCTAGTTACTCTTTTGAGCCCCAGTCCACTACTGCGCTTTCAACACATGTTCCAGCACCGTGATTTGTTCAAGTTCATTCGAGGAAACAAGAAACCTATGTACTCTGGAAACCCTTGACCTCCTTTTTGCTCTTTGCAAAGGTACACAAAATTGCAAATCCATATATTCCATTGCTAACTTTGTTTCCGATGATTACTTATCTTTTACATCTAGATCTTTGATTTCTTCTCTAGACTCTGTTTTTGTATCCTAAACTATGAAGGAGGCTTTGAATCTAGACTCTGTTTTTGTATCCTAAACTATGAAAGAGGCTTTGAATCACCCTGGATGGGCAAATGTGATGCTTGAAGAAATACATTCATTAGAAGAAAATCACATTTGGTGGATTTACTGAGCAGAATTTGTTTTTGTATCCAAAACTATGAAGGAGGCTTTGAATCACCCTGGATGGTCAAATGTGATGCTTGAAGAAATACATTCATTAGAAGAATATCACATGGAATTTGGTGGATTTACCGAATAGAAAGAAACCAATGGCATGTAAGTGGGTGTTCACAGTCAAAGTTAATCTAGATGGTTTTGTGGCAAGGCTTAAGGTCAAACTTGTGGTTGAAAGATATGCTCAGACATATGGGGTAGATTATTCAGACACCTTCTCTCTGGTTGCCAAGCTTGCTCATTTCGCTAGCTACTTCTGAGAAATGGTCATTACATTAGTCTGTTATCAAGAATGTGTTCCTTCATGGTGATCTTCAAAAAAGAAGTGTATATGGAGCAATCACCTAATTTTGTTGCTCAAGGTGAGAATACGAAATTTTTTCATTTGAAGATGGCCTTTTATCGCTTGAAGCAGAGTTCTCGAGCTTGGTTTGGCAAATTCCGTGAGATAGTTCATGAGTTTGGGCTTAAAATGAGTAAATGTGATCATTTTGTCTTCTACCTACTAGCTGCAGTTGGCACTATCCTTCTTGTTGTATATGTTATTGACATTGTCATCACAGGAGGTTATTCTGAGGGGATCTCGTCCTTAAGTCTTTCTTGCATGCTAGGTTTTATCCAAAGGACTTAGTCCAGTTGAAATACTTTTAGGGAGCAGAAGTAAATAGAAATAAGAAAGGAATTATTCTGTCTCAATGAAAGTAAATTATTGACCTACTTGTGGAAACTGAAAAGTTGGCAGCCAAACTGATAGAAACCGAGGGTTTTTACAGGATAAAAGCAACAAAAAATACAAAGAGAGGCACAAGTATCTCGTATCTCGTAGAACAGTAGAAAATACAAAGAGAGACAAGTATCTCGTATCTCTTAGAACAACCTTTTCTGCATATAAAAGATATATTACCATGTATCCACTTATTTACTAGATCTCCTAATATATAATAGATAACTTATAACTACTTTATAGCTATTTAGGATAATGATTGTTAACTTCTAGTAACCATAAGGAACTGCCAAATAACTCCTAATAACTGTAAGAAACTGCTTATTGCTCCATAGGTGAAACCTCCAGGAATTTGAGAAGATGCAAATCATTTTCTCCACTTATCTTTCTTCGCTTCTTCCTCCTTGAATAAGTATGGAAGATACGTGCCTTCTTAGTACACCCCTCCTGGAAAGACGACTTGTCCTCAAGGCGAAAATCTGGAAACTTTGCAGCTAACATAGATTTTTGGTCATATGGCTGAAGACGTAAAATAGAAGCATCACCAACATTAGAAGAGAGGTCTAAGTGCTTATAATCTACCTTCATAAGGTTCAACATAGCATCTCTAGTCAACATTTGTTCAAGAACAAGGTCTGATTGGAAAGATGTTGTTGCGAGTGTTTTTGAGGAACGCCTTGCAGTTTATAAGTTTTCTCATTCAATTGGAAGATTAGGAACATCTCGTTCCAATTGGCTTGTATTGTGTTCATGGATGCTAGCCATTGTATACCCAACGCCATTTCTGCGTCACCAAAGGAAAAAGGGAAGAAATCGTGCTTTATGACTAAGTTAGAAACCTCTATTCAGAGGTCATGACAAACTTTGTTGCATTTGATAATATCACCATTGCCTATCTGGACACCAAAAGTAGGGATATATTGGACTGCCAACCCAAGTTTCGTGACAATTTCTTCTGCTACAAAATTATGCGTCAAACCACTATCTACCAACATCAACACTTTATGCCCGCAAAGAGTGCCTTGAAGTTTCAAAGTTGAAGCAGATTCTTTGCCCAAAATTGCATGAAAAGAGATCTCCCACAAATCAGTAGGGGGTATGTCTTCATTCTGATTACCGTCAACACCTTGCACATGGTTTTCCTCTTGCATTAACTCCAATTGTACAGAAGTCCCAAGTTTGCAGCGATGACCAGGGGTAAACTTGTGTCCACAATGGTAGCATAGGCCTTTTTCTCGCCGAATTTGTTGTTCAGAATTCAGTGGGCGAGTATTTGGAAGTGATGACTGTTGAAAAGGGCGTGTAAATGGTTGGCGGAATGATTGAAAATTAAAGGATTCTCTAGTTGTTGTAGAGGAAGTCCCAATTGATGAAGGTCTTGATACAGAAGGCCAAGCAGGCACCTTACTGGACTTATTTAGTCCTTGTTTTCCTTCATATTCTAAGGCCAAACTCATCGCCTTATACACAGATCGAGGCTTGTGAATCCTAACATCCACACGAAGGTCTTCTTTGAGTCCGCTAAGGAAAACTCCAAGCAAACAATGTCCTGGCCAAGTTTGCACACAACTATTCGTTTTGCAAATTCCTCCCTATACTCGAACACTGATCCAGTCTGTTGGATACTACACAAATGTTCATCTGGATTTTGAAACTCAGCGGGTCCATAATTTTCCTGCATAACTTTCACGAACTCGTCCTAGTAATAAATTGTTCTTTCACTGTTGATCCAAGCAAAAAAGATCCAGTGCATCTCCTTCCAAATACATTGAAACCACATCAACCTTGCAATCATTAGGTGTTTGATAATTTTGAAAATACTTCTCTGCTTTCAAAATCCAACCACGAGGATCTCCTCCCTCATACTTAGGAAATTCCATCTTTGTGTGCGAACGTCGATTAGTTTCTTGATGCCTCCAAGTGCTATCAACCTCACGCTCTTCCACTAAAACTTTAGATTTTCCATGTTGATTTTGCATGTTTTGTGCTTTTAATGCAGCCACATCAGCAGCCAAAGCATCAATGGCTCCCAATTTCGCTGCTATAGTGGTTAATTGTTGGCCAATCTGATCAGGAGTCGACATGATAGGTTCGATGTGGGAAGCGTTGGTTCGTGTGTTAACCATGACAGATCTTATTTCTCTGATACCAATGATAGAAACCGAAGGTTTTTACTGGATAAAAGCAATAGAAAATACAAAGAGAGACACAAGTATCTCATATCTCTTAGAACAACCTTTTCTGCATATAAAAGATATATTACCATGTATCCACTTATTTACTAGATCTCCTAATATATAATAGATAACTTATAACTACTTTATAACTATTTAGGATAAGGTTAGATAACTTCTAGTAACCATAAGGAATTGCCAAATAGCTCCTAATAACTGTAAAAAACTGCTTATTGCTCCATGGGTGAAACCTCCAGGAATTTGAGAAGATGCAAATCATTTTCTCCTCTTATCTTTCTTCGCTTCCTCCTCCTTGAATAAGTGTGGAAGATACGTGCCTTATCACAAACCTTATAGTATTCCAATGGTTGGGTGGAGTTCGTAGAGAATCGTATCTTTTTGTGAATTCTCTACCTTTTGGTATATACCTTGTATACAACCAGTTTGACCCTGTTTATGAATGAAAATACTTTACTCGTTAAAAATAAACCGTTGTATTTTTTAGGGATGCATTACTCGTATCCTGTTTTATGGTTAATCGTATGCCTTCCTCAGTCATCATGAATTGAGTCTACACTTTGTTATGTTCCTCAATCACCTTTGTTCTCTCCTTCACTCGTGTCTTTGGTAGCACGTGTTTGTTCCTTAACTTCGCTCTGGGAAAAGACCAAAGTGTTCCTAATGCTTTAAATGTGTATTTCTTAGTTATTTGAGGGTACAAAAGGGATCTTGGGTGCTACTCACCCAATCTCCAGTGATACTTCATAATGCCGATGTGACTTGTTTTGAAACTCAACTCTACCTTGCACCCTCTTCTTTTGAGCATCCCTCCATTCATTAGGTGCCATTTTCATCTTTTGGGTAATCCACCACTGCCTATCCTTCCAGTCACCTTCTATGACACCATTACATGCAGTTCCACCTTCACTGCTCACCTATCATCATCGTCTATGCTATTCATCCCGTCCAAAATTTCAGGCCTGACACAATATTTTTCCTGCTGCAGAGTTGTCTCCACAAAGTTTTCCAATTGTCACTTGGAAAGGTATTTATTCTACTCTTAATCCTAATCCTACCATACTTGTTTGTGATATCATCGGTTGTCACCAACTCATTATGCCTTCGTATTGTTAATTATCATTTGTTTTTATTCCTAAGATTACGTGGGGAGATATTTCTCATCCAGACTAAAGACAAACTATAATTGAAGAGATATCTGCTTTACACTCTATTGGTCCTTGGGAGCTTGTTCATCTACCTTCAAAAATCTGGTAAAGTCTGGTGTTAGTTGTTGTTGGTATATACAATAAAGGTTCTGGTGTATAGTGTATAGTATCAGGTAAAGGCACAATTAGTTTACAAGGGTCTTACTTAGACTTTCGGACTCGACTATGGTGGTTACTTTTCTTCTAAGCTAAGATTTCTTCAGTCCATCTCTTTTTAGATGTGGCTGTTCATTGTTGGATTTACGAGTTGGATATTAGAAATGTCTTTCTTTATTGAGATATCCCAAATGACATATAAATAGAGCAACCATCAAGTTCTGTTGCTTCCCCCTAGTAACTTGTGTGCAAGCTAAGATGATCATTTTATGACTGAAGCAGTATCCTTGAGCATGGTTTGGAAAATTCATTGCGATTATTCAAGAATTTGGCATGATGCACAATGAAGTTGATCGTTTTGTGTTTTATAGTCACTCTACTCTAAGTGTATGCATTTATTTGGTGACTTATGTTAATGATATAGTCATCATGGGTAATGATGAAGAGAGAATTATCAAATTGAAGCATCACCTTTTTCAACACTTTCTGATAGGTCAATTGGGCACTTCTTGGGCATCGAAGTTGCTCAATTCCAATTTGGATTGCCATTTCACAACGAGTATAATCTTGATATTCTTGAGAAGACGGAGATGACAGTCTAATGAGTCTATAGCTCTATTGATACTCCGATGAATCCAAATGTTAAGCTTCTACCAGGTCAGGTGCCACTTAGTGATCCCAGATAATATAGGAGATAGTTAGGCAAGTTGAATTATCTCACTGTGGTTCATTCTGGCATTGCATTCCGGTTGGTGTTGTAAGGCAACTTTTGCATTCTCCTCGTGACAGTCATTGGAATGCAATTATTCGTAGCCTTCAATACATCAAATTTGCTCATGAGAAATGTCTACTTCACGAAAATCGAGGACATGAGCAATTGTTCGAGATACACGGGGATTGTGCAAGGTCATCCTATGACAAACAATCTACCTTGGGATATTGTGTACTAGTTGGGGGAAATTTGGTCTTGGAAAAGTATGAAACAAAATGTAATTGCGAGATTGAGTGCAAAAGTAGAATATCAGGCTGACAGTAACTACATGTGACTCATATGTGTCAAGGAACTACTGAGAATATTAAATATTGGATCTTTTCCAACCACCTATCTAAGATTAGCTTTGAGAGCAAAGCAGATACAACAACATACCCAATACAGTCCCATACGGTCTGGGAAGGGTGGGGTCTATGTAGACCTTACCCTTGCATTTGTGAGGTAGAGATGTTGTCTTCGATAGACACTCAGTGCAAGAAAATCATTTTTCAGAATAAGTTTGAAAGAAATGCAAGAGTCAAAAGTTATGATGAAAATATGGCAGGAGTTATGGAAAGAAGTGAAAAGAAATTGACAAGATTGCCTTCTGGGTCGAGCTCGTCGCATCGGTCTTTCCTAGTGCGGGTTACCTCTCCTATGTGGTTTGCGAGCTATTCCATAGGAGCGGAGGTTTTACCTGTGCGCACCCAAAGGGTAGTGGCTGCGGGTTTCCCTTGTCATAAAAAAAAAGAAAAAAAGAAATTGACAAGATGTAAAAGCTAGTATCTTTCTCTCTCTTTTTTTAATTATAAAATATTAAAAGTCAATATCGTTCTCTTGATGGCAAAGTGATCCTGGTGAACAGTGTGCTGGATCGATCCCGGTTTACATAATATCTTTATTCCCTTTACCTAGTAAAGTGGAAAGGAGACTTGAACGAAATTTTATTTGGCAAGGAAATAAGGAGGCCATATGTTTTCATTTGGTTGACGGAAGGCTCTCACATCCAGCTAGAGTGATTGGTCTTGGCATCAAGAATATTAGATTTCACAACAAAAGTCATTATGGAAGTGGCTATGAAGATATAGTTGCAAAAGAACAAGCTTTGTTGAGGCAAGTGATTAGCCTTAAATATGGACAAGAGAATCAGTGGTGTACCAAATAATGAAATCTCCTTTTGGAATGATTTTGAGAACTATCGGGTGAAATCTCCTTTTGGAATGATTTTGAGAACTATCGGGTCACAGGGGCCTAACTTCTTTGACAACATTGGTTTCATCATTGGCAATGGCAGAATAGTGTCATTTTGGGGTGATATTGGACTTGAGCATGGTCCTCTAATAGATCTGTTTCCTGACTTGTATAATTTGGTGTCTTTTCCTGAAGCTAATACTGAAGAAAAGGGGACAACAAGGATGGAATTTTAATTTCTGAAGACTACTAAACGAATGAGAAATAGATAGAGCTACTGAGCTTTTTGAACAGCTGTGACTGATTCAAGGTACATCATCTACATAAGATTCATTCATATGGAAAGGAAATAGCAGCAAGATTTTCATGGTAAAGTCTGTTTATTCTTTACTCTCAGGTAATGGGCATCAGGGGAATAATGGGTTTTAGATGCAGATTTAGGAAGTAAGATTCCTTTTTCAGTGACTTATTTTTTATGGTTGGTGACAAGGCAGGCTTGTCCAACTCAAGAAAACTTGAAGATAAGAGTAATCCAAATGAGTTCCAGATGTTACTTATGCTATGCAGATTTAGAGAACAGTGACCTGTTCTTGCACTGTTACTGTTCAGCTGTGGCAACTATTTCTTAGTATGAATGGACTCAGATGGATTATACATGAGTCTTCAAGTGATCTTTTCAAGTGCTGGAATAATGAGGGAATCAGTGTTTGACAAGAAATGGTAGAACATGATCCGAACTCGTGTGTGGTGGATTTCTTGCAAGGAAAGGAATGCAAGGTGTTTTGAAGATGGATGCAACTCAATTCAGAGGTTAAAGGTGAACTAAATATAGTTATTTCACTTAGGCTCCTTGTAAGATGAGCAAGAGCAGGTTTTTGTCTATAAGCATCTGTAAATATGGCTACCACTATAGCCTTTCTGCTGCCAATTTATACAACATTGAAGATGTATTGAAGACAAATGCAACTCAATCTGGAAGTTCAATATTAGTGTGAGAAATATAGGAAAAGAATATTATTGATTTGTTGTTGTTGTTAACATTATTACATTGAGACCCTATTTATAGACCCTAGAATACAATCCTTTACCAAGTAGGATATACAATCCTTTACCTCCACGAGGTAGTGATACTATTTACCCTCTTCCCACCTAGTGGAATTTCACTGGGTATGTTGTTGTTGTTGTACCAAGTAGGATACTATTTAGTATTCCTATTTCTATTTCAATTACTATTCCTATTCTAATAAGATTGTATAAACCTATTCCTATTCTAATAAGATTGTATAAACATATTCCTATTTTAATAGGATTGTATAAACTTATTCCTATTCTAACACTCCCCCTCAAGCTAGTGCATACAATTCATGTACCTAGCTTGTTACAAATGTAATTAACACGAGGACTGATGAGGAGCTTGGTGAGATATCTGCAAGTTGATCACTCGACTTCACAAAATTGACAATAAATTTCAATGTGCTTGATCTTCTCATGAAATACTGAATTTGATGCATAATGCCGATAAAACACAGAGTGATAAAGTTACAGTGTTGAAATTTCTCAAACCAAGCTTGCAAAGACTGTTTCAGACCATAGAGTGACTTACGTAATCAACATACAAGGCTACTAAACTTTCCCTGAGCAACAAAATTAGGTAGTTGCTCCATTTAGACTTCTTCACAATGCAGCGAACATTGTAAGTGCTCAAAATCTAGTATAAAGTACATGGTTCATGTTGGAATCAATAGACAGTCGATATTAAACAAGTCACCGAAAAACTGCCCGAAACATGCTCATATGCCGGAGTATTAGATTTGATGGGCAAAAGTGGTCACAATCTAAGAAATAAAATTATATGGGTAGGGTCAGAATGATGTCACGACCCAACTAGAAAATAGAAATTATATAGGATAGTTCGAATTGATGGAACGACCCCATTGAAAAAGAGAAATAATATGGGTAGGGTCGGAATGATGGCACGACCCTACTGAAAAAGAAAAATAATATGGGTAGGGTCGGAATGATGGCACGACCCTACTGAAAAAGAAAAATTATACGGGTAGGGTTGGAATGATGGCACAACCCTATGCAAATCAGATTTAAGGAGTCACCGGAAAGACCAATGGAACTCTGCAAATCAAATCTGAGGAGTCATTGAAAAGACACATGATACTATGCTACTCGGATATGAGAAATAGTTCGGAAAAATCCACGGTACTAGACAAATTAAATATGAAAAGTAGTCCAGAGAGATGCACGGTGCTACGCAAATCAGATATGCAAAAAAAGGTAGTCACCGAAAGGATGGCACGGTGCTACACAAATTATATATGAAAAAAGGAGTCACTAGAATGATGGCACAGTGCTACACAAACTAAATATGAAAAAATAGTCACCAGAATGATGGCATGGTGCTACACAAATTACATATGAAAAGGCAGTCACCGGAATGATGGCACGGTGCTACACAAATTAGATATAAGAAAATAGTCACTAGAATAATGCATGGTGACCCAACTTTTGCTAACATAATCATTGGCCAGACGGGCAGCATATATGGGTGCCACCCGCCCGCAAAATGAAGCTCTTTAATTCTCTACCAAGTTCGTAGAGGCTCTGATACCATGTGAGAAATATAGGAAAATAATATTATTGAATTGTTGTTGTTGTTAACATTATTACATTGAGACCTTATTTATAGACCCTAGAATACAATCCTTTACCAAGTAGGATACTATTTAGTATTCCTATTTCTATTTCTATTTCTATTACTATTCCTATTCTAATAGGATTGTATAAACCTATTCCTATTCTAATAAGATTGTATAAACATATTCCTATTTTAATAGGATTGTATAAACCTATTCCTATTCTAACAATTAGTTTACTACTTTTATTTCATTTTTGGTGTAAGGAGAAATTCTTAGATGATTCGGATTTTCTATTGGATATTATAGAATCCTTGTAAAAAGAACAAGGACATATTATTTTGTGTTTTTATACTGTAAATATGGCTCCAGCACAGCCTCTGTGATGATTAGAGGTGGGCATAAAAACTTAAAAATCAGACGGAACCAAATAACTTTGGTTTTGGTTCTTCAGGTCGCTCTCGGTTTTTTTTTTCCAAACCTCAGTATTCGATTTTAGGGTCACCAAAATATTTATTACATGAATTCTTTGGTCCGGTCATGTTTGCTGCAAATCCACATTTTAAAGATCATAACCCTTACACATATCTAGTTGCAGTCCACGAAGCAAAATGTGGGACTGAAATTTTCTGAAGTGTATTTTCGAAAAGAGGCATATGGTTAATTGCTTTATGCATAAAAGTGTACCCAAATATTTTTTGTTCCTATCAAACCTTGAACCAGATATTTGAATGCAACAAACTCCAAGGGTTCATATTCGCTTAGATTTGCTGAATTGGAAGCACTTTTCAGTTGATACTGGTTTGATGTATTTTCAGTTTTTGTCATCCTTCAGTTAATCACTATTAAAAAAAATTCTCATTACAGATTATGGTTTATTTTTAAAGGAAAAACAGAAAAAAAGTCCATTTTGAATCAGAAATAGACCATTTTACCAGCAGAAAAATAACCCATTTTATCAGGCTCATACCGAAGAACCAAACTAATTTCGGTTTGGTCGGATAAGATTAGAAATAAGGATATCTGGGGTAAGGTGGGAGTGGCCTCTGTGGTGGATAAGATGAGGGAAGCGAGATTAAGATGGTTTGGACATGTGAAGAGGAGATGCATAGATGCACCGGTGAGGAGGTGCGAGAGGTTGGTTATAGAAGGTACGAGGAGAGGGAGAGGTAGGTCGAAGAAGTATTGGGGAGAGGTGATAAGACAGGATATGACGCAACTTCAGATTACCAAGGACATGACCTTAGATAGGAGGGTGTGGAAGGCGCATATTATGATAGAAGGTTAGTAGGTAGTGTAGTGGGGTCTTGCTTAGGGTGGCTGGTGTTTGCGATGGTACTAGTTGTACTCTGGTAGTTCTTGTTTTTTTATTTTATTTTCATTATTTATTATTGTTTTTAATAATATAGTCTAGTATGTTGATTATGGTGTCTCGATTATCACATGATTTTATTGTTGTTCTGCTCCTCTCTAGTAGACTTTTGCACTGTTTCCCTGTTATTTACTATATTCTCTTCATTGTCTCCTTCTTTATACCGGAGTTTGTTGCACTTGAGCCGAGGGTCTTTCAGAAACAATCTCTCTACCTGCACGAGATAGTGGTAAGGTCTACGTACATTCTACCCTCCCTAGACCCTCAGTTGTAGGATTTCTCTGGGTATTTTGTTGTTGGTTGGTATTCAGTATGCACCAGTGAAGAACCCGAAAACCAATGAATCGAACTGAAGTTTTGAAGAACCGAATGCCTACCCCTACTGTTGATATCAAATTTGTTACCTTCATCAGAAAGAAAAACACTCATCTAAGGAGTGCATGCTCACCTACCTGAACCTATTTAAAACCACCAGCTTACATTGTCAAGATATATTTGTAAGGCCTTGCATTGGGTGGAGAAGGAGGAGATAGATACTTCTTTTTTTATTAAACTAAGGCTGGACTGTCTTTTTTGGCTGTACTTATTCTTGGATCCTTTTGTTCGTCTTTATGTTATCCCCTTTTTTCTGCTATCCTCGGATTCTACACCAAAACATTAGAGTTTTGTTGACATTTGAAACAATTTTATCCCACGTATATGTTTTGAAACAACCTCTCTATCTCCACGAGGTATGGGGTAAGTGTGCGTACTCTCTATCCTCCCAGACCCTACTTGTGGGAATACACTGGGTATGTTGTTGTTGTATATGTTGTGCTTTTTGCTGAATGCTCTAATCATGCCACTTATCTTTGTGATGGTGTCTAAACTTTTTTGTGCCTTGTGCAGTCTGCTTCTGAAGTTCACGTGGGTCAATTTGGTGCGGGCTTCGTGGATGGATCTGTCAAATTATTTGATATTCGAATGCCAGAAATGTAAGATGTAATGCTTGTAATTCATGAGCATAAATGTGTGTGCATACTTGCATACACACTTGTATGCGCATTTCAAGTACAATTGGGCAATTGGTGGCGTGAAATTGCATAATGTAACTTAGACCACAAGTCTTTGGTTTTCTTTTTGAGTGGGGTTGGGGTATAGGAATCATGTCTCCTGGAGTCACTGATTTATAGATTTCAGGATGATGATGCTTACCTTCGCATTATGAAGTGTGTGGGTAATTTCAGACCTCAAAGATGGGTATCCTTCCTGCATGGTTAGTCTCATACATTAGGCATTACGCACACATGCATACATTTTTTGGTGCATAAAATACATCCATCATTCAGTGGTTTTTTGACTGTTTTAATATGTGTTTGTTTAGGCCTGTTTGTTCAACACGACCTCATCCCAAAGTTGAAAGAGTTGTTGGGGTTTGCTTTCAACCTGGACTTCAACCAGCAAAGGTGACTACTATTGCCCTGTTTCTATCTGGCCTGTCAAGTGTCAACTTGTCAGTTACTGGTTTCTCAGAAGACCATATTTTGAAAAGAAAAAAAAAGAGTATATACTCACTGTCACTCTCTTTTATATTAGTTGTTCCAATAATTATTTCTACTAACAATTTTTTTGCAGATAGAATGTTCTCCAATACTGTCAACGCAAAATGAGAATTCATGAACTGTTTCACTTGTTTCTTCTCAGGTTGTCAGTGCATCTCAGGCTGGTGATATTCAGTTCCTCGATATGAGAAATCTCAAGGAGGCTTACTTGACCATTGATGCTCACAGGGGATCACTTACATCTCTGGCGGTACATCGTCATGCACCCCTTATAGCAAGTGGTTCATCAAAGCAACTTATCAAAGTGTTCAACATGGAGGGTCAGCAGTTAGGCACCATTAGATATCTGTCCACCTTCATGGCTCAGAAGATAGGATCTGTAAGATGTCTTACCTTCCATCCCTATCAAGTGCTGCTTGCTGCTGGTGCAGCAGATGCTTGTGTTTCTATCTATGCTGATGAGATTTCCCCACCAACATAACAACTTCATAGCTTCGTCACAAATTCTCAGATTGAGAAACAAGATTTTTGGGACTTGGGTGTGTTACTTTGATATGGTCAGTGGCGGATGGATTGTTGACATCTCTTCTGGTCCCAGTCAACATCTCTTAATACAGTGATCGGCTCACTGAGGTTGCTGTTGACATCTTCTGATTAGTTGCTGTCAACCTCTCTGAAGAGCTGATCGGGCTCACGGAGGTTGCATGTTACTTATTTATTGAGCTTCATCAGCACAGAGTGGTGGAAAGTCGAGAAAAACAACATATTAAACGAAAGCTTTGGAGAAAAATTCCATACAAAGGTAAAAAGAACGATGTAAATATCTTCATTCTTTGTTTTTCTATTTTGTAAATATCATTTATTCAATCTTCTCTCTGCTTATCTTACTTCTTTTTTTAACTTTCTCACCCATTTAAGTCAATTTGTACATATCAATTAGTACCCTCCTACATAATTTATACATGATTATAGCAAATAGAAGAGTCCCTGCGGTGTGCATGAACGCTTTCTTTACTTTCTGTGGTGTCCTCACCTGTTAATAATTTTTATGTTGTAAACAGTCCTTAATGGGGATGATAGGTGGACAATTTTTTAAGCTTTGGATCAACTATTTCTGGTGGGAGGTAGCAAGTACCTGGTGTGTGCCAAGTTGGTCCCGACAACACGATCATTAAAACAAACTATTTCTGGTCACTTTCATGTCAACAGCAATTTTCTACAGCAATCGATTTCCATACCAAAGTGTGATGATGCAATGAGTTTGAATAGGGTTAGGGACGTGGCACAAAGATCAAAATACCTATATTGCAGTGGAAAACTACTACCCAGAAGAATTTGATTTATCCTCCCTTCTTACATTATCTTCGTGCTTCAAAAAAAAAAAATATTCTTATTGTTGTACATTAAAAATGATAAAAAGGATGTAATTTAACATATCGAGTTAATTAACTATTCACTTCATTAATAATCCACTTCTACCTTTTACTATCCTGAACCAAATGATTTTTTCATAGTTATATAAGTGATTCACGCACTTAACAATAACGGAATTACTTTTTGTGTCACGTTAGAATTATGTGTTTCATAGACATTTCAAATGATGTTGGAGTGTTCAATAGATATTGACCCAAGTTAAAGTATCATAATGAAAATTAAAAAGGCTAACTTAGAGAACTCTCATTAGTTTAGGAGCTAATTACTTGGATTTTTTTTTTCTCTAGTTTGAAATGTTATGAACCTTACCGGATTTGGTCTTTGGATACATGTATTTGGCATGTTCAGGTCTAGAGATATGTTTAGATACATGTATATCAAATACATGAGGTCAAAATTAGGTGTAATTTATTTTAGATACATTGTATCAAAGTGGATTCTCTTGTGTCCAGCTCCCTCCTATCTCGTTTGCCTCTTTCCCTATGTCAAGTATCTCAGAAATATGTATCTAGTGTGTTTCGCATGTACCAGTGAATTCATTTGTTTCCCTCCTATCTCGCTCAGCACTCTCCACTATATCTCTAGGTGCATCTAACTTGAAATATGGTATGAAATTATGAATTAGTGAAATAATATGTAATTATTTCAAGCTAAAGGGAGAAAATAGTAAATATTGTAATTTGTAGGAATGTTTGTCGTTTTTTCAAATTAAAACCAACTTTTAAGGGTTGTCGAGTTGCTAATGAATCACTTACCAAGTTGAGTGATATTATATATGGGAAAAACGTACATAGTTTTTGTGTAGTAAAAAGTAAATATGCATCGTTTTATCACAGAGCTTCATTCTCTAAAGAGGGAACATAACTATATATTATATCACACGTGAATTTGATTCTTTTCTTCTAAGATTTCGAATCCGTACTATGTTATCTAATATCAAAACATATTCTAAAGGTTTTGGATTCGAGCGTCACATGTACATATCTAGGTTTCATGAATGACCATAAATGTCTCTTGTTCGCTGTGTGTCAGTCTTACCTATGGCTAAATTGGGAAAAAAGAATTATCAGTATTTTGTCTCAGTTCTAGATTTGCATGATTTTTAAGTGTTTTAGATCAAGGATGATAGAAGTTCATTAGTATATTATAAGACTTAAAAAGAAGTATTCCTAGTAGATTTGGTGACTAAAACTTAGTGCCACTATGACGATATATACAAAGATCAAGAAAGGTGTCTTCCACTATGCACAATAATGTTTTTTTTATTTGACTTCTTACTCAATATTCGCTATCCGTATTAAAGCATGATTAAATCTGAATACATGTTAGAAAAATACTTTCTAACAAATGTGACATATTCAAGGGGATTCGAGTTCAAAATTTTTAATTAAGAATGAAAGAATATTTCTCACTCCACAACAATCCTTGTTGGTCACAATGATATATTCTTGATTGTAGGCTAAGAATTACTATACATAACAAAAATAACGATAAAGAATTTGCATAATGGCAGAAAACAAGAAAGGTGTCTTCCACTATATATATGAAACAACTATATTCTACTTGTTAAATTTGTAGCCGAAAAAATACAGAGTAATAAGATGAAGCATTTACAACACATCCGCCGAATAATTGAACTATTACGTAATTAATTTCTGTCTTAATCCATTTTGCCATAAGAATTCTTTTTTATACTCTCTGTCCAATAATATTATATACTGCTAGTATTGACTTTACACACTTCTTAAGAATCTATAAATAGAAGCGTAATTTTACTATATCATTCTTTAAATATAATTAATAGGATATCTTGAAAAATGTAATAGAAAAATAATTATAATTAATAATAAGAGTAAACTAGGAACTAAGGGTAGAATTATCCATTGATTTCACAAAGTGCATAAGTATTGTTACACATCTCAAAATAATATAGTGGACAACTATTATTGGACGGAAGGAGTAAGTTAACAAGGGAAATGCGTATGATATATATACCCCTCAAATTTGCCAATTAGAACTTATATGCCCATTGTAATGAAAGTGGCTCATATATACCTTTACCGTTATACAAACAACTTACATATACCCTACCGTTACAAATTAAGCTCACATATACCCTTCATTTACGGAAGTGAAAAAAATAGTTTTAAATTTATAATTTTTACTTTTAATTTTAAAAAGATTCATGTAGGATTATATATGATCCTTCTAGCAAAGTTCAAGTTATATTTTAATCTTTTTCATACATAAATTTATTTTGACTTCTTTGAATATAATTATTTGAGTTTCTTATCCTTATTTTATCTTTTTCCTTCATTCTTTAGTGTAAAGAAAAAAACTTATTTTTTTTGGCTATATTATAATTTAAACTATATTTTTCAACTATATTGTAATTTAGTTTTTGTATTTGAAAAAAAAATCAGATCATCTATGATAATTTTACAAGAAAGTTAGAGAAACATAAATAAGTAATTTGACCATCAAAATAATAAATTTAAATTAGTTATTAAAACAAAAAAAGTAAAAAAAAATAAAAATGTGAGGAGGATTAAATATACCCATATGGATTATATTTTTTTAAGAAAAAATAATTACAAAATTAAATTAAAATTATGTATTTCACTTCCATTAGAGGAGAAGAATATATGTGTGGCATTTGTATAACAATAGGCGTATATATAAGTCACTTTCATAACGAGAAATATCAGTATCTAAATGATAAAATTGAGAGGTATACTAGACCTTTTTCATATAACTATATTATGAAAAGTAATTAATTACTCTTTTTCATATGAAAGAAAGTTGGATCGATAGAGATGGATGCAATGTTATGTTATTGGGTCCATATGAATTTAATGCTTTCAATGAAATGCCGTAAATTTAAGTGTAAAGATCTATAAAATTGTGATAAATAATACTCCCTCGTTTTTATATTTATTTATATGTTACTATTTTTTACTTTATTTTATGTGTATTAAGAAAAAGAAATTAAGTAAGTTTATTATTGTACCATTATCTAATTTTTCTTTTAAGTTAATTTTTTAATCAATAAATATGAATTAATTTATTTTGATTAATTAATTTGACCAATGGACATGAATTATTCACTTAGTTTTTCTTTGTTGATCAAATGTATATTTTCAAGGCTAATAATTCACAAAGATAAAATAGGAAGAATATTGTAATTTGTACATTAATTTTATAAAATAACAAGTATTATAGAACAACTATTTATAGTAAGGATGACATATAAAAAGGAAGTTGAGTATGTTTTTAATGATGTAAAACAAAATATGATTGCCCTAAAGGTGTGTGCCCATATTTTTTATTCAAAAAATTTCGAGAAATAATCAAACAATTAAATATTTAATAAATAATTTATTCAATAATTATAAATAACACATCTCAAATTCAATAAATTGTGATCAAATTCTAAAATAGAATTCGGAAGTTTAAATTTTAAATCTATCTCGGGTAGCAATTAATAACATATCTCAAATTCAATAAATTGTGATCAAATTCTAAAATAGAATTCATGTATAGAAGTTTAAATTATTTTTTTGTCTCTAGCCCGGTACTAATTAATAACATATCTCAAATTCAGTAATTTGTGATCAAATTCTAAAATAAAATTTATATATAGAAGTTTAAATTTTAGATCCCTTTCTAATTGGGTACTAGTTAATACTCCTTTCATCCAATCATAGTTGTTCACTATACTATTTTAGGATGTCCATCAATATTTGTCCACTTTATAAAATTAATGAATAATTTTACATTTAGTTTCTAATTTACCATTATCATTAATTATAGTCATTACTCTATTACATTTTTCAAGATATTGTATTTATTATATTAAAAAATGTGATACAGTAAAATTACCTTTCTATATATAATTTCTTTAAAAATCTGCAAAGTCAATAATGAACAAGTATGATCGTTACATTTTTCAAGATATTGTATTGATTATATTCAAAATGTGATAGAGTAAAATTACCTTTCTATTTATAGTTTGTTTAAAAATCTGCAAAGTCAATAATAAACGAGTATGATCGGAAAGAGGGAGTACCACAGATTGACAACCTAATGTCATTATGGAAGAGTAAATGTTAAGTCCTATCGGTGTGTGGTCCTATATGATATATATATATATATATATATATATATATATATATATATATGTATGTATGTATGTATATATATATATATATGTATGTATGTATGTATATATATAATTTATATTGACAACTCAATTTCTTGCATTATAATTGTTAGGTAGAGTCTCCCACTTGCAACTAATCTTCCTTTACACCTAATACCAAACAAATAGGTTTTGACATAACTCCACAATAATTTTCTTCTTTTGTTATAAATATGATGCTAAGTGGTAGCACAATTACATACGAAATATTATCAAAAATAAATAAATTAAAGTACTTCCTTTGCTTGACTTGAAAGTTTTCAAAGTTATCAATATATAATAGAGCTAGTCTTTCAAATTGTGGCATCATGAGAAGGTGAGTTTTGAGCAAGATGGAGAAGCAGGGTACGTGCTTTACTAACTCATGCATTACAGTCTCTAAGATTAGTTAGAGTCGCATTCAAAAGGACTGTGTAATCTTATTATATGTATATATATTTTAAAACTTTTCACGTATCTATATGTAGGAGTGTATCCAAGATTAAAATTGACAAGTTTAAACCATTCAATCTGTTGCATTATAAACTTAGAAATTTAATATGTTCCTACATTTTGGTAAGTAATATTGTACATGTATATCAAACTCGTTTAATGTATGGTGCGTCTATCTCTCTATATACATAATTTGAGTCGAAAGCAATATGTTAAATTAAACTCACAATACCGTCCTAAAATCTGATGTAGTTTGACTGGATATGAAGTTACTAAGAAATATGAGAAAAGTTTACAATGTTCCAGAAATTATCCTTTTAAAAGAAGAGTACACTTTGTAGGCTCCTCGTTAAATAAATGAGATTCAATATGGATAAAATATTTATAATGTCATTAAACAATTATCAAATAAGAAAATATATCGTTCTTTCTAAAAATGATTAAACAGAAAAACGTGTCACATAAATTGGGACCAGGAAAAGTAATTCTAATATATGTTGTTCCATGTGTTAAATGAGTTAGTTCTTCATGTGCCCATCTTCCCCATCATGACCACTCAACCTTATTCTCTTTACCATCGACGTGCCAATGCATTTGCAACTAACTCTCCTCCCTGTTGACAAGTAAGTGATTTTCTTCATTTTTCATATATATATATATATATATATATACTAAGCTTTTAATGATCACGTATAATTTTCAAGAAAAAAATTCCTGCAATGGTAATGCTGTTGCTCCGTATCGTTTTTAAATTTTCTTCACTATTTTCATTATGACTTTTTCATTTTGTATTTTTTTTCATATTTGATTTTCGTACTTATTTTGTTATGCTTAATAACTTGAGTCGGGGATTCTTTAGTAACAACCTCGATCTATACTCTCATCAGATGGAAATAAGATTGCATGTACATCATTTTTCCGGACTACGATGACTTATGAAATTATATTGGATATGTTATCGACTTAAGTAATGGAAATGTAGTATTAATTAGGGGTGTACAAAACCAAATCGAAAACCGAATCAAACCGCAAATCGAGTCAACCCGAAAAAAAATTCGACTAGTGGTTTGGTTTGACTTGATTTGGTATTGGGAAAAAAAATCCGACTAAATTTGGGTTGATTTGGTTTTAACTAAAAAAAGCCAACCCGAGATCAAACCAACCCGACATTATATATGTAATTTTAAAATTTTATTTTATACATAAAAATATTTCTTATCCTATTTCATAGTTTTTATCTTTTAATATATTGTTTCAAGTTTAAAACTTAGAATTTGGAATGGTCCAATAAAAATTATAGTTCATAGATGTTGATAATTATAATAAAACTTAAATCAAAATCAAATTAATACTAATGCAAATAGAAAATCAATTCAACACTAAGAATGACAATAATATTGAATATTTGTTCTTTAGTTTTACATTGGTTTAGACAATTAAAATACATAGTCTAATGTTAATTTTCCTTAAATATTTAGTAATGTAACTAATACTTATTAAACTTATTTTTAGCATGATTTAGTACTTTTAAATTATAATCATTTTCATTATGACTTTGCAATATTTATTTTATATGATGATTTCATTATTATTTTTTATTGAATAATTTTGTGTCATCAGTGCTAATCTCATATTTTGTGTTATTTTTTTAAGAAATACCTTAGATAATTGTATTTTGGTTGGACTAAAGAAATATTTGGAGCACAAGTTAATTATATGTTTGTATGCAAACTTTACCGAAAAAATCCAAAAATCTGAAAAAATCCGAGGTTTATTAGTTTGGTTTGATTTATAAATTTAAAAATTCGACACAATGGTTTGGTTTGGTATTTGAAAAACCCGAACCAACCCGAGGTCGAAAAATCCGAAAAAATCCAAATTTTATTAGTTTGGTTTATAAATTTAAATATTTTGCACAAATGGTTTGGTTTGATATTTGAAAAATCCGAACCAACCCGGTCATGTACACCCTTAATATTAATGTACGCCTAGTTCTGCTTCAAGGTGATCTCTTGTATCCATTAGCGAGTGTTTTCCAAATTGCATATTATTTTAAGGTGATCTCTTGCATTATTAATTATAATGTTTAAGTTCATTATTATAATTAATAATTTGGAAAGATGTAATTGGGATTTATAAAATTAAGGATTGGGATTATTTGATAATCAGAAATTAACTTGGTGGAAGCTCGAGAATCTGCACCGCCCAGGCCACATTGATGGCATAAAAATATGTATGAATATAAAATAAAGGGAAAAGTAGAGTTTAATTTCTTAATAATTGGATGATACATTATAAACCACAAGTACTATTTACTTTAAATCCAGTGCTTTGTGAAATAACTTTCCACCTACTAGGACCAAAATTTAAGAAAAATAAAATTTGCAAATTGCAATTATAATATTGCTTAAATTTTATTTTTTTTTCATATAGATCAAGGTCGAACGTTCACTGATTAACTAAATTTCAATATGTTTTCATTGTGTTTAGTCTAATCAAGTTGCATTACGAGAAATCCAACTTAAATATGAAATATTATGTAGTTTGATTTTAATTAATTATTGATGTTACTTAATTGGTTTACAAAATTTTAGTGTATTCATTCATCAAAAAAAAAATTCCTTATGATTCTTGAACATCCTTCGTGAAATCTTTTACTTCGTTACTTATTTATATGTACATAAATTTTGTTTTATGAAAGAATTAAAAGTCTCATTATATATATTTATTGTAATAAATATTATAATATAGTATATAGTGTTTGAATAGTGTTTTTTCGTTGATTTTCACTCATGTTCGATACACGCTATTGGAGTTTGATTAAATTTGAATTATGAGGCTCACTGTTTAGGAGCGATGCGCTTTCAACCGAATTTTATATCTATTTTCATAAATTAAAACCCGATATCTCTAATTAAGAATGAACAATTCAGGTTGAATTTGAACTAGTGTTTCCATCGCATATCACTAGAAGACAGGCTTACATAATCAAATTCTTTGTTATTTTTGTGCTTCAAACTTTTCGTATTAGTAGAGTGGAAATTATTGAGATATTTATCAGTCCATTTATTAGTTAATAGTTAGTCCACGTCATTGTATACTGTTAGTTAGTTACAATCAGTTAGAAGTTTGTTGGAGATTGTTAGCAGTAGTTTTTCAGTTCTATAAATAGTTTAGTTCATAGTTGTAATCTCAGATTGTTCAATTCAATACAGAGAGATTTGTTCTCCTATTCTTCACATGCTTCTCCAAAGGAGATTGCACAATTTCACCATTCTAGGTGAATTCCTTACTCCCTAATCCATCAATTTGACAGAAATCATATTACATCCATATGTATTTACAGGCAGGCTACGATAAAATTTTATGAGTTTTAAATTGTGGAATTTTCGTACGTATATTAGGATAGAATCGTCCAAATTATGAAATATAATAATAATTTATATATTTATAAAACTTTAGTAAGAATGTAAAATGTGTCGCAGAATACATTATATTCATCGGCAAGCAAAATATATTATATTTGTATGCATGCAAAATGCATTATATTCATGTCATTGTGCAATACTTAGCTAGCGTTTGGCCATGAATTTTCAAATATTTTTGGCAAATATTATTTGGGTGAAATTTCACCATGTGTTTGGCCATAGTACTTGAGAAACATATTTCACTTTTTTAGGAAATATGATTTATATCCATAAGTTTTAAAAACTATCAAAACTAACCATTTGTTTGTATTACAAGTCAATTGGATCTTCGTTACAACAAATAACAAGTAGTGTCATTGACACTGGAGCAATGTGGTAGTTCGGAGTGAGTGCAACAAGCATAATTCATACATCGTGAAGTAGACAAAACACATGACTTTGTTACACTAAGCCGATTGTTCATCATTTTCATCAACAATCATATAATCACTTTCATATTCACTGAATATTCCATCACTACTTTGATGCTCACGTAAAAAATTATGTAATAAAATGCAAAAAACTACTATAGAGGTGTTTTTGTAAAAGATAGAAGTTTGGTATAGAATTTAAATTTTTTAAAAGATTCCAAATAATGAGATTTGATCCAAATACTAGTTTTTTCTAGTATTTGAAAATTTGAGTTATTTGTCAAAAATATTAGCCAAATAATGACAAATTATATGGACAAACACTATTTGTCAAATTTTCCCCCAATTTTTACTTGGGAAATCTATGGCAAAACGGATCCTTATATTCAGGGATAAATTTAGATTTTGTGTTTTATGGATTTAAATTCGTAATTTGACCACTTTCATCAACTTGATTTATTGGATTCAGAAGGGCAAAAAACTTAAGTATACAATTTAAGTGCCTTAATTACTACTATATAGCAATAGTTTTTTTTTGTCTGTATAGCCATAGTTTTTTTTTTCTAAACTAGAATTTAGTATTTTAAAAAAAGGGAAGCGTAGAATTAGTCAACCACGATTTTCTTATATTCCCTGATTTTCTCCAATTCTTTTACCTTCCACCATTTACTCAGATTTGTTATATATTCTCTCCCATAAAAAAAGGGTTTTCTTAACAAAAATAAAAGTCTCCTTCTACTCCCTTTTGATCGACAGTTCAAACATACCAACAATTTTTCAGTTCTAATTCAACACAACGGACGATGGGACGTATCAGGTATTTGTGATAAATCACGATTGAATTAGTGTTTTTCTCCGTGATTATTTTAATTATTTTATTTAATATATTTGAATTATTTTTTTCATGATCGTTATCTTATAATCTATTATGTTGGGTATATGTTTTTTGTTAAAGCTGAATTAAGGTCGTTTATCAATCACTTTTATAGATTGGATTTGGGTATATTGAGTGGTGTGTTATTTTTTGGTATTAATTCGTTGCTTTAATTTGTAGGGATTTGTTGTTTAGTATAAAATTAATATTGTATGATTCTGTTTTGGTAAATGGTTTGGTGAAACGATGGTTTTGTGGTTTAGTATATAGTAAATTTTATTAATATTTTTGGTAGATTATTAGGTGCACATGGTGTGATGATTTGGTGTAATTGTTATTCTGTATTATGTTTGTATAAACACCATACGTCATAGTTTTTTTTGTGTGAGTGTTATCTATTAGGTCACATAGAAAAATAAGCTTTGATGATTAATATTGGGTAAATAATTTGGTGTTAATGATGGTATATTTAAATACATTTATTAAACGTCAGATTAAATGAATTTTTTTTGGTCTAACATTAAGTGTAATGGATCAGTGCACTTGAATATCTTTTAGTCCATACATAAACACCATATTTTGAGAATTTCTTTTTGTATGTGATTTGATGTAATTAGTATCTTTTAGGCCTTACATAAACACCATAATTTGAAAATTTCTTTTGGTGTGTGATTTGATGTAATTGGTATCTTTAGACCTTATATAAACACAAACTTTCAAGCTAATATTTTGGTACATCTATTGTTTTTTGGTAAATGATTTGATGAAAATGATGGTGTAGTAAGCTAATTTAATTAGTCGTCAACCATTTTGTATACCAACATGATTACCATTTTGTATACCAACATGTTTGCCTTGCGAAAGCACTTGGGATATTCCATCGCATGTTTTGGAAGAGGTAATGTTACCTCTAATTGCAAGAAAGCAACCAGGCAGACCACCAAATAATGATCATAAGAAGGGATTCAACAAGAAGAATGCAAGAGAAGTAAAGTCATTTGTAGTAAATGTGGTACACTCGAGCATAACAGGAAGACTTGCCCCAAATTTGTGGACCACACTTAACAATAGTGTGTTGTTTTTATTTTATTTTTACTTAAAACATTATGTAGTTGAAACTTTTAGTTATTGGTTTATTGAATGATATAACATTTCCGATTGAGAGTTTTTGAACTTAAGTTGTCTTTTTATGCACAAATTTATATATGTAAATGGTTATGAACTAATTGTAAATTTTAATAAATGAAAACAACTGTGATTTCTATAATATTTGGTGTAGTATTCAAACGTTATTATCTATTACATGATATTGGTGTAATTATCGTTGTAAGATTGGTGCATTCATATTATATTGAAAGAAGAACTAAAGGTAAATGATAACAAACCTATTGAAAAGTGATGAACTTATGAGATAAAATAATGGTGAATCGAAAATTAATTTAATATGCTATGTAATTTATTTTTTTGAGAAGCTCAGTAATAACCATTAATTGGTGAGATAAAATAATTAAATTTTATACATGATTATCATGCCCCCAAAAATAGGTACAAAATCCCCCCAAAAAAGGAAAAACTAAAATAAATAAATAATTAAAATTGAAAATTAAGAGAAAAGACTAGAATTAATAAATAGTATAATTATGGTTGAAAAGTCAAAAAGTAAATAATAACTATCAATTTCATAAATTTAGCACATCACTCCCAAAAATAGGAAATAAATCGGATGCTAAAATATACAAAAAAAAAATCAAAAATTCATTATATGGGCAAAAAAATTAAAATAAAACGGTATAATTATGATTGAAAAGGCAAAAAGCAAACAATAATTATCAATACCATAAGTTTAGCACATAATCCCCAAAAATAGGAAATAAATCGTATACTAAAATATATATAAAAAACGAAAATTGAAGATATGGGTAAAAAAATAATATAAAAGAGTAAAATTATGGTTGGAAAACCAAAAGGTAAACAATACTTATCAATCCCATAATTTTAGCACATAACCCCCAAAAAAGGAAATAAATCGAATATTAAAATATATATTTTTTAAAATCGAAAATTAAATATTATGTCATGTTTGTAATTAAAAACTTAGTTGTGTAAATAAAAAGGAGTATATACATATATTGTTAATTAAAATCTTAAATAGTATATTCTTGTAATTTTTCCATTCAGAATCAACTATTTCCTTTATTTTACATAGCCTAGCCAATAATATTGGATACACCCATGCTTTAATATTTTAAGAGACACACGTATATGTTATATCATTATTCCTAATTAAAAATCATCTCAACTACTTAAAAAACACTTTGTATGTCATTGTATTATACCAAATATATTTGTATTTATGCTAGAAATAAGGAGATATGTGTATTGGATGTATTTAATACTAAACCTATACTCTTACCATTTTTTTTAAAAAAGAAAAGGAATATCACTATTTTAGGATATATTGGGGCTATGTTTGTTGTGTCATGTGATTTTCCTTTTAAATTTTCGAACGATGAGTTCAATACTAATTATAATTAGTGTAAATACAATATATATATATATATATATATAGCCTTAATTAATATGAAGTCAAAGATATCTATCGAAAGTATTTCTCTCCTTTAAGTCATTTTCCCTACTTAAAATATCTTCATCAGTTAATTTGTATTTGGACAATATCTATCTCAATGTTTGCCCTACTCTTTTTTATTTCTTCTTTTTGGATGTTTTCTTTGCTCAGTCATCATATATTTTTTTAGATAGCGTTTGATCATATATTTTGTATTAAATTTGAAAAAATTATTTTTATTTCTATTCTAATCCATGGCAGTTGAAAGCCTCGTGAAACTGAGATCTGTCCATGCAAGAAGACAAAAAAAAATCTGACTGCTAAAATGGACAATAGTTCTCTCTTTCTTTTTTTCTTTTTTCACTTTTGCTAATAAACTTTAGTATATAAATTGTCGTATTTTTGGCATGTTACTATTTTCTTTTCCTTTTTACATTTAAAAATTCCAACTGTATTTACATAATAGTAGCAAAATAACAACAATACATAATGAATAATGATTATATGATTGTTAAAATTAAGCAAAATAAAAACAAAATTTGACCAAAAAACTAGTCAACTTGATTATGTAATGAGTTAATAAAACGATACACATCAAAAAGTTTAAGATGATTCATTTTCAGGTTTATTAATTATTAGAAAGTATAATTTCATAAAATTCAACTTATACAGACCCTATTAGAAATTTTTCCATTTTCATAGCTCGAACTTACTTTTAATTACCAGTATTATACTGACATGTACCTATAAACAAATCCATTTAACAAATATTTTCCTAAAAGATTGATTTATTGTCCTGTAGTAATCGATTCCTCTGCCATTTCGTTGAAATACTATAAGTACTCTAGTAATTAATTCATGAAAATGTTGAAGGGTCACCATCATTTTGTATTTATTTTTATTTTGGTAAGGGAAGGCGAAATAGGATAGGAGGTTACAAGATGG
The DNA here is from genome assembly GCA_029007595.1 of Solanum commersonii. NCBI lineage: Eukaryota > Viridiplantae > Streptophyta > Magnoliopsida > Solanales > Solanaceae > Solanum > Solanum commersonii. The sequence goes on along the minus strand of JAJTWQ010000225.1, from coordinate 457,150 downwards.
ATAATCGTCATAAATCAAATTGAGGTACTAAGATTCCCGTATCATTTGTCAAATCTTGCTTCCTGTTTCACAATTAATAAATATAACAACCCTCAACTTCATTTTATGTATAGACAAGTCCAAATTTATGTTTCAAATTACAAAGAAGGAGAAAATTCATTCAAGGAAAAATATTAAATTAGTATGAACATGTTGAATGAGGCATTAATTTCCCAAGAAAATCAGAACCCTCAATTTCCAAAAGCTCTTCTCTATAATCTATATGTTGGTCATTTTCTATCCAGATGGAGTGCCAGGTTACTATATATTATGTATTTTATTTTCTAAAATTTTCAAGTTTGAGTGTAGAAATTAGATTTTATGTATTGTTCTTGGTGTGATAAAACAGTAAAGCTTGTTTTTAATTATAGTATGTCTTCAAATTATTCACTGTTATGAAATTTGAGTAAATTTGCACTTAAACCTTCATGCCTGTGATCAGTGGTGGAGCTACAGGGGCAGAAGGCCCGAAAATCATATTGTACAATAAGGTCAAAATGTATTATATTGTTACGTTTATATAGTAAATGATGAACTCTTGGCGAAAATCCTGCCTCTGTCGTTGCCTATGATCCTTTTCAGTAAAATCGATAGAACCAATATTTAGAGATTTCTTCAGTCTTATTAGGATTGGTAATGTAAGGTCTAGCCCCCTTGCTTGTACTTATCCTATTGAGGATTTTTATGTTAATAAAAGGTCGCTAAACACTCTGTGTAGTGGTATAAATTCAAGAAAAAAAATGAATCAGAATTCTTTTTCTGGACTATTTACATAGCAGAATTGACCTTATGATTCTCTAATTGTCTGCCTATTCCATTCGATGAATCTCGTGCTCAGAAATCGTTAGTATGTTCATTAGATATCAGTCTTATGGAGATTGTAGTGTTTTACTTCCTTTGAAGTGGTAATAATGCAGAATAACATGAACTCAGTGGGAGGGTATGAGACATTTTAGAAGTTACCAAATTGTGCAATATAGCCTATGATACGTGTTATGGAAGGTGTAATGCAATTATACGAGCATTATTGTTAGATTCAATTATAAACATTTTCGTAATTGCAGGATGTGGGAATTCTCTGTTGGTTTGTACATGATCAACATCTGGCCAGATTCGTTACTCCTAACAGCTGCTTATGGTGTGGTAGAGTCTGGTTCAACGGCATTGTTTGGTCCTCTCATTGGGCAGTGGGTGGATAGGTTAACATATGTTAAGGTTCGTACTCATTCATTCTTAACAGTCCCCTGTACATGATTGATAAAGATCCAATTTAAAATATAGAACATTTTTCCGATAATTGCTATGGTAATTGTCATATACTAATGGTTATTCATCATTCTTACCACAACAACAACTATGCCTCAACAACACCATTCATATTGATATGTAAATGGTATATATGAATCAAGAGGTCAAAAAATGCTTTAGAGATATGTAAGTAAATTATGCTTTAGTGAAGCAAAATCACAAGACGCATTGGAAATCCACTTTAGTACTGTATTTTGATGAAAGGAACAAAAGCTTCTGCTTATGCAAAGGGGTAACAATATGGGGTCGAGTAACCAATCGTTGGCATGCATGGTTTAGTAGATATTGCGTACTCTTCTGCATACCAAACATTTCGTGGTAGCAGGAGTACTCAGACACGCAAAAAGTTTCTAACAATTATTTTTATATTTCAAGACATGATCGCATAATGTTCACTTTTGATTAGGAATACAATCTTTGAACTTTGTTGCAGGTGCTCCAACTTTGGTTGCTAAGCCAAAACATCTCATTTATTGTTGCTGGAGGAGCAGTCATTGCTCTTTTAGTCCGTGCAGACTTGATATTGGTCAATCTTACGGCATTTATCTCACTTGTAAGTTTAATTTATATATCCGGAGCTGTTGGTGTGCTTTCATCTCTTGCCGGAACCATCTTGATTGAAAGAGAATGGTGAGACATCTGAAATTTTAAAGTGTGCGCCATCCTTTTCTTGAAATTTTCATTCATAATTTAGTTTGGATGTGTTTACAATTAACTGAACTTTATTGGCAGGGTAGTCGTAATATCAGAAGGGCATCCTCCTGGGCTGTTAACAAAGATGAATTCAATCATAAGGCGAATGGATTTGATTTGCAAGTTATTTGCTCCGGTGATAACTGGCTTCATTATCAGCTTTGTTTCTCTAACTGCATCAGCCATGACTCTAGCTCTTTGGAATGTTATATCCGTTTTCTTGGAATACTGGCTTCTTACATCTGTATACACTGGGATTCCAGCTCTAACTGAAAGCAGCCTGAGGAGGGCCTCAAGATCTTCGCCAGAGCATTCGGATTTAAGCCCCACTATTTCTCATGAACAGAAAAGCACGTTTCACTTGGATAGAATTGGATTGGAGCAATCTGAAAATCTCTGGAGGAAAATAGTCGGTTCGATCTCAAGATTATTTTGCCTTTCTGCATGGAAAGTGTACTTGCAGCAAGATGTAGTCCTCCCAGGGCTAGCCCTTGCCTTGCTTTTTTTCACCGTACTCAGGTGAAACTTAGTAATGTTACTCGTGATTATGCAATTGACCTTAAAATCATTTGCAACAATCATCCTTGAAATTAACAACTGCACCAGCCTACCGGTGCTTTTGCCATTTTTCCTGAGAAGGGTTTTAACATTACCTAGGAAAACTTTTAACTTTCTAGTAAAATGTCTGATACATAATATACTGAGGGCATATTGATCACTTTTTCATCTAATTTGTGCCACAGCTTTGGAACGTTGATGACTGCTACGCTTGAATGGGAAGGAATTCCGGCATATGTCATTGGAATTGCGCGTGGAGTAAGCGCAACAATAGGGATAGCTGCAACATTTCTCTACCCAATATTAGAATCACATATTTCAACACTTCGAACAGGCCTTTGGTCAATCTGGTCACAGGTATTAAGCATAGTAAATACTTAAGGAGCCAAAATCTGTATGGTGACAGGATATGATGAGAAGTTGCTAAGAAATTTACGGTGTAATCATTGAATGTTCTGAATTATAAGTTGGTTATATTCTGTTACCTATGCAGTGGACTTTCCTGTTGATATGTGTAGCTTCAATATGGGTCCATAAGAAATTTCTATCAGCATTTATGCTTATGGCTGGTGTGGCTGCATCGCGTTTGGGTTTGTGGATGTTTGACTTAGCGGTCATTCAGCAAATGCAGGTGAGGATGCTAAAACATTTCTGCTAGCATTCGTTGAAGAGATTTGTCATCTTCATCGTTTCTCTTGATAGCGATTTACATTACATGGCATCTTCATTTCTGGACTTGGACAGGATCATGTCCCTGAAAGTGATCGCTGTGTGGTAGGAGGAGTTCAAAACTCACTACAGTCTTTCCTGGAATTGATGACTTATCTCTCGGGCATAATCATATCTAATCCCCAGGTGATGATCATTTTAGATTTTCATGAATCACTCATTATTATTTCAATCCGGAGAGGCATTTTTAGAAATCATTATTCCCTCAAAGCTGTAACGTGACTTAGAAGTGCTTCACAAAAGAAACTAGGACTTGATAGTGAATAAGAGATTTAAGGAACCTTTTATAGGTAAAGTTCACAACTTCTGTAGAAAGAAGATCTATACAACTTTTCTCTCTCAGCCTCAAAGATAAATACTTCTGTTGTTAGCACTTCATTTCCACAACTTCGTAATTTCTGTTTTTGGCGATTATTTTGGAGAGGAACTTGTGAACTCTTGTATATCGATTGAAGCATTTGCTTGGCTAGAGAAACAATAAGAAAATATAATCTATTACCATAGTTATCTTTCTCGTAATCAAGAGACGTGATCCTTTGTGTAATCAAAGGTTCTCTTTCGGAAATTTACAGCCTCTCTACCTCCACGAGGTAGGGGTAAGGTCTGCATACACTCTACCCTCCCCAGACTCCACTTATGAGATTACATTGGGTATGCTGTTGTTGTTGTTAGTATTATTTTGTCCTGTGTTAAATACAAGTTCTATCTTTCCATTACATAGAAAGCATTTCTTGTTATTGCATACTTGAAATATGTTTTAACTTGTTTCTTCTACTGCATTTGATTCAGGATTTCTGGAAGTTGATCCTATTATCTTTCCTTTTAGTGACACTGGCCTCGACGTTATACAGTATACATGTTTATCGGGTTAGGAAGCACCTATTTCACTTTGAGAAGCTCATTGTTTAGTAAGATCATAGTAGACTCTGCAACGATGAACACGAAAAACAGAACCATAAGCATGTTCCCTTTTTATGAAGCTTGTGGCCGAACAACAATGCCACGAGGTTTGCTCCTTCCCTCTTCGAGTTTTCTTTACGTGTAACTTATGTACATCTTGTAAATTACATTTTAGTAGAAAGCTGCATGACACAACTTGTATTCAGCAAAGATTGCCTCAAAGGCTAATGTCAATGAGAGCCTTTTGTACACCATAAATGTTAATTGTTGTAACTGCTTTTAAGGCAATGCAAAAAATTTTATATTAGAAAAGCTATAACCAAGATTGCTACTGTTTTATTTATATTGTACTTCTTCAAGGGTCTATCACTTCGCGGGATGCACATATAAATACTAGTTCTGGCGCGTGTAACCCAATTTTATTGACCACAAAATTTTAAAAAATTACATAAATATTAGTATTAAGAAACATGTTTGAGTTATAAATTACATACTAAAATCTTTCATTCAAAGTATTTATCTTTTAGCAATCTTTATTTAAATTACGTGTATTTTAAAAAAAAAACATATTGCATAAACTATTCAAGTACTTCAAGTATTATCAAACTCATCATGTATTAATAGAAGTTTTGTCAATTAAGTAGCACTTAAAAAAATAATAACACAAAAAAAAAATCTTTAACAATGCAAAATGATACAGAATTATATAAAAAAAAGGGATTGCATACCAAATTTATTTTGGACAATCATACCTTAATTCCAAAATGGAAAAGAAAAACTTAAAATCATAAGCTAACATAAAAATGATCAAAAGGAATACATAGGTCATATCTTATACTTCTAAGCTTAACACTTGAACTATATTGTAAGAAAGCTTCTCTTTTTAATTCCGTATGAAGCTATGTGTTCTTCTCCTCAGTTAGCTTCTTGACGACATGTATCTATATCATTATTTAGGAAGAAGAAAAGAGAATAGTAGATGATAGAAAAGAATATGATCATCGAGGGAGCAATTTACTGGTATTTATAGTGATATTTGATTGTCTTTTCACCTACCAAAATTTATTAATGGAGCACATTGAATCATGATACAAAAATTTTATTTTGGTTTCAAAATTCAAAGAGTCACCGAATTGGAAGAGTTTCATACATTATTTTGTCTTCTACTCTAATTGAATTTAACCTAATCAATTATAATTATAATGTCATAACTAAAAAATTCAAGTGTAGTTGTTGGACTTCATATTCCACAATTATGTAATTAATATTTAATAAATAAATTAATTTTATTTTAATTTAGTGGAGAGGCAAAATGATAATCCAAAATGGAAGTTTTCAGATTTTACCCTAATGTGATTAACATTTTAGGTTGACTTGCATATGCACAACCCAAATCAACAGAAAACCAAATTGAAATTTGTCTATTTTGAGACTAAAGACTAGATAAGATACAAAAGAGTAGCCTTCCTCACCATCCTATGCATAAACTAAAAGACAGAAACATCAACTTTCTTTGTATTTTAAAACATCTGAAGTAGGACCTCATGATTAGACAAAATGGTGATGCTGTCTTGACTTTTTCAAAACTCAAAATTGGAGTAACTTTAGTTGCTCATTCCTTGTCTTTGCTTAATATTTTTTTGCGTGTGCCGGCCAATATGATTTGTATACATGCAACATATCATTACTACATTTTATAGCATTGCCTCACAATGAAAATATCACTCATGCTACAGCTTTCTTTCATCACCATGCTGGTGGTGCTTTTTTTGATTAATTCTCCAGTGTATGGTCATTGTTTAGGCGATCAAAAGGCGTTGTTGCTTAAACTCAAGAATGGCCTTACATTCGATTCATCTTTGTCAACCAAACTGGTAAGATGGGATCAAAACACTGACTGTTGCCAGTGGCCAGGTGTAAGTTGTGATCGGAAAGGTCATGTGCTTGTTTTGGAACTGGACAACGAAACAATTTTCAGAGGACTTGAGAATCCAACCAGTCTATTCGATCTTCAGTATCTTGAGAAGCTGAATTTGGCTTATAATCATTTAAACTCTGTTCAAATACCGAGAGAAGTTTATAAGCTCACAAACTTAACATACCTGAATTTATCATTTGCTGGTTTTGGTGGGAAGATTCCAATGGAATTGTCAAGATTGACGAAGTTAACGTTTCTTGACCTTTCTAATGTCGCATTAAAGCTTGAGAGCGGAGATCTGAAGGCACTGGTTGGAAACCTGCCAAATCTTAGAGAACTTTATCTTGATGAAGTGTACATATCATGGAAGGGGATTGAGTGGTGCTCAACTTTATCTTCATCTCTGCCTCAGTTAAGAGTGTTAAGCATGACAAATTGTGGCATTTCAAGCCCTTTTGATCCCATCCTCTTAAATCTTCATTTCCTTTCAGTCATTCGTCTGGATGACAACAACTTGTCCACTATAGTTCCTGAATTTCTAGCAAATTTTACAAAATTGACAACCCTCAGTCTCAGTAACTGCAACTTGAGAGGTGAATTTCCGAATAAGATCTTTCAGGTACCAACTCTACAGGAGCTTGATTTATATTTCAATGAAAAACTCACTGGCACTTTACCTGACTTTTCACAGAATGGTTCATTAAGGGAGTTAGTGCTTGGCAGAACAAATTTCACAGGTTCACTTCCGGATTCAATTGCTAACCTCACAACCTTAACCGAGATTGACTTAAGTTTATGCAATTTCTTTGGACCTATCTCATCAAAAATGGAAAATCTAAGAGATTTAGTTTATTTAGACTTTTCATTCAATAGCTTTACTGGCTCAATCCCACTATTTCGTAAGGCAAAGAAGTTCAATTACATTGACCTTTCTTATAACAATCTAACAGGTCCACTTTCTTCTACTCATTTTGGAGGTCTTTCAGAGCTTGAGTTTCTACACTTGGAAGAAAATTCTATCGGTGGGACCCTTCCGACAGTTGTGTTTTCCATTCCATCATTGCAGGTGCTTGAACTTCAGAATAATCACTTCAGTGGAGAAGTCCATGAATTTGCTAACGCGTCCTCCTCTTTTTTGTATAAACTTGACTTGAGCAATAACTATCTAAATGGATCAATCCCCCGGTCTATCTTTAAACTCAATAGGCTTTCACAACTCTGGCTTTCTTCCAACTCCTTCAGTGGGACCATTAATATCGAAGCGATAAAGGGACTTCCTAGGCTAAAAATACTTGACCTTTCTTACAACAATTTGAGAATTGATGTACAGGGTAGTAATTCAACCTCATTTCCCTTTCCCCAAATGAGTGAACTGAACTTGGCATCATGCCAGTTGCAAAAGTTCCCGGATCTCAAAAACCAGTCATTCATATATGCTTTAGACCTTTCATACAACAGGATCCAGGGCAATATACCCATTGTACCTACTTCTCTTATCTACCTTTCAATTGCCAATAATAAACTTACGGGATCAATACCCTCTTCCATATGCAATCTATATCAGCTTCAATTTCTTGATATGTCAAACAATTCCATAAACTACAAACTACCTCCATGTCTATTTCAAATGTTTGACCATCTCTCAGTGCTGAAACTAGGGAGAAACAGACTAAGCGGCATTATTCTTGATACATTTTTGTCAAACTGCAGTTTGAAAACTTTAGACCTCAGCAACAATAACTTAGAAGGTAAAGTACCAAGATCCCTGCAAAGATGTGCATTTCTGGAGGTTTTGGACATTGGAAACAACAAGATTAGAGATACATTCCCATGTATGTTGAAAACATTACCCAGTTTGCACATCCTAGTCCTAAGGTCGAACAAGTTTTATGGAGATCTCCAGTGTCGTATAGCTAATCAAACATGGTCGAAGCTTCAAATTATAGATATTGCTTCCAACAATTTCAGGGGAGCACTGCTACCACATTACTTCTCGAGCTTGGAAGGCATGATGAAGAGCAGAAATCCAGAGCCACGACTTCGGTACTTGGAAGTTGAATTCATCAACTATGGCCTCTACTATCGAAACAGAGTGACTTTAACTCTCAAAGGTCAGGAGATGGAGATTGAGAATATTCTTGAAGTTTTTACTTCCATCGATTTCTCCTGCAACAACTTTGAAGGAGAGATACCAGAGGTATTGGGAGATCTCAAATTGCTTTACCTTCTTAACTTCTCGCACAATGCTTTGACAGGAAGAATACCAAAGGCCCTTGGAAAGTTGACTCAGCTTGGATCCTTAGATCTTTCAGTAAACCAGTTAAGTGGGAGAATTCCAGACGAGCTCGCGAGTCTCACATTCCTTGCTTTCTTGAACCTATCTTTTAATCAACTTTCCGGTAGGATTCCAAGAGGCAACCAACTTCAGACATTCTCAGCAGAATCCTTTGAAGGGAACACAGGGCTGTGTGATTTTCCGCTGAAGAAACTGTGCAGTGACACCAAAATGAATGGATCGTCACAACCAAGAAGCAATTCTGACGATGAAACAGTTGATGGGAAATATATAAGTTTTGCATTGGGATCTTCATTGTGTTTTGGCATCGTTACCTGGCTGCTTTTGCATAGCACAAGATACAATGAGCTCTTTGACAGACTTCTTTTCAGAATTTTTGGTGAGCACAAAAAGGCGGGCAGAAATAGAAACAGAAGGAGGTCAAGGTAAGTTAAGCTTTATTATTGTAGAGTAGACAAGGTCATGGAAGTTGCTGCAGTAAGCACATTCTGTTCACTAATTGGTGCCTAAGCTTTGAAGTTGGATCTTTTTACATTCTGTTTTGTTGGATAAGCCTGCATGTTGAATGAAGGAGTTCATTTTTTGTTTTCTTTGTTTTCTGTATGGGAAATTTGTGTCTTTTAGGAAGCAATTAATACCATAATTACACAAATATATACAACTATTACATAGATAATATACAGCTATTATAATCTGTCCATCATGCTAACAAATTGATCTATTTTTCTGCAAAGTTTTGAGATGACTCTATATTAGTGATCTCTATTCGTTTCAGTAGACTAGTTCTGGGAACGTACTATCATACAAATTTCTATAGGCCTAATTTAACATTGATAATTATTTATTACATTATTCTTTGGTATTTGTGCAAACATACCGTGTCAACTAATTCTTTTCATTTAATTTTGGTTATTTTTGTGCAAAAAATGAAATGTTGAATAATGTAAAACTAATTAAGATGATATAGCATATAGTAGTATGTGATATAGCGAAGAACTCTTGCTCTAAATTTAAAATATGGACGTAAATATATCTAACAAAATAGCGAAGAGCTCTTGCTCTAAATTTAAAATATGAACGTAAATATTGTTGGAAAACTATATGCACAGCAGAAACATATTAGAATTAGACTGCTTACATGAATAATAGATAGTCAAATCATTTATGCTAGAACATATACAATTATGCTATAACACATAAATTTGCTGAAATTTAATTCAATAATTAAATCTTGAACCATGAGAAGATACCTTCAAGCAAATCCCCAAGATAGACATCAGTTATGGTCTTCTACAGTGATCCCAAGTTCACATCCGAATTCCCTCAATACTTGGGTGGGCAAGTATCGAATAGAAAACTGATTCATCTATTTTCTAGGTTATGAGAATTCCTATTTATAGAGATTTATTCTCAATCCAAAAAGGAGTAGATAACCTAGTTTTTTCTGAAAAACCCACATTATTCTTCCTTTTCCCATAGAAATAGGATTTTGAGTTCTAGTTAAATATGGGCACTGTAGACCACAAAATTAATTACTGAGACTTCCTAGAAATTCGTAATTGCACTCCTTTATTTATATTTCGAAATTCCTCATTAAAACTTATGTAATTACCCATGTTAAGATTACAGATACTAATTAATAAATTAAATTACTGACGAATTTGATTCAATAATTAATTTCCTTTAGAACACTACTTAACTTATTTCATGTATCGGATTCATATCCACTTGCAAGGTTTGACTTGATGAAAACTTATAAGTTTCTCAAAAAAGCATATCAATCAATCTCTATAACGAGACATTGATTCCATCAACTAACTTATTATTTCACCAATATATATTATTACCATTCAATATACCAAGCATATTGACCTATTTCAGAATCTCACATTTTAATAAATCAAAATGATAATTAATATATACAGATCATAATAGTTATATTAGGATTGAGAATATAAGTACATTTAACAGTTTATAGAATATGCTTTTGTCAGTCAGTCTAAAACAACTATCTCTACTCGGTCTTGTTTAATACATACAAAATGCACTAGCACAAGAAGTTGGAACTATACCGTTCCCATAATCAAGATAAATTATTTATAATCTTGTGCTACAATCATACCGATGACATGTCCAATTTTCATCCTAGATTGTGAACAAAATTTTTTATACTTATATGAACCGATAATTTAATCATTTGTGTATAAGCTAAAACTCTGTACACTAAATCATCTACTATATAAGTAAACAAACACCATAAACGAATATATGATCTATTAAAACTGAATAAATAATTATTCTATAATAAATATTATATCTAACCATATGGTTAATAGTATATATCCCAACAAATATATGTAACAAAATTAATAAAGACAAAGAATAAACATATATTTACTATGTTAATGAGGAAAAAGAGAACGGCCCATAATTTTTTTTAACAAAAGTTTATAAGAATTATAAGATGATGAAACACAAAACTAAAGCGGACTAATACTTTTTGTTCACTTTATATAAAAGATCATCTCCAAAAGTCTATAAAAAGGCGAAAAGAATTGCAACCCAACAAATTTATCATAAAACATACAAAACATATTAATAAAGCACAAATCTATATACATACAAAAAGAAGGAACTTTTGAGCAAGATAACAAAGGAACATTAGTGAATATATATATATTGTTAGGAAAAGCTATAATTGTATAGTAATTAGAAAATATATTATTTCTTAGAATATGACTGATTTACAGAATATACATTTATAACCATATATACACCTTCCTAGAATAGAACTCTAACTCTCCAATTGTATAGCTATAAATATTTGCTTTCTACTGTATCATTGATGAATAGAGAAAACTATTTTTCAGAATATCTTTTGTCTCTCTAGCATGGTATCAAGAGCCATTGTTTAAAAAAAATTCCGTACTCTTTGCTTTCTCTACATAGGTACCTTATTACCTTCCTGCGTTCCTCTTGTCTCTTTGTTTCCTATACACATGCATCTGTCCTTTTTTTTCCTCTTTCTCTCTTGTATTTTGTCTCCTCAATGAATTCACAATCATCCTCGCACAATTTGCTTTCCAATAAATTGGATGGTTCCAATTTTTCTCTTTGGGAATTCCACTTTGAAATTTTTGTTCAAGAAAAGGGTATTTTTGGGTGGTTAGATGGTTTTGCTGGTGTGCCAACAGATGAAAAAGAGTTGGATCGCTGGAATTTGGATAATGCAGAGGTAATCATTTAGATGCTGAATTCAATACATGCTGACATCGCTATGGAACTTAGACCATTTAGTTCAGCTTCAGAGATGTGGCTCCACCTGTGTAACATCTACCAACAAAGCAATGTTGCACAAGAGTTTGAAGTGGAATGCATCATTGCTGAATATATACAAGAGGACAAGAATGTTGATTCCTTTTATGCTGGCTTGCAGCAACTTTGGTCAAAACAGGATCAAATTTCTGGGCGAAATATGTCTACCGCAGGGTTCAAGAAAATATTGGGAGAAGGACAAAGGACAAGGATGGTACAGTTCTTGATGAAACTCCGGCCTGAATTCGAGTCGATTCGTGGCAGTTTGTTGAATAGAGAAGTCACACCTGCTCTTGATGTTGTGTTGGCAGTCGTCTTGTGTGAAGAGACCAGGCTTGGAACTCAGACAACCATGGAGTCGATGCCATTACCCGCTGTTGCATTACTTGCACAAAAATCAACTATCAATACTTCATCATTAAATACTAAGAGAAGTTCCAGTGCTATGAATGCAACGACTTTGGTCACATAGCAATCAATTGTCCTAAGAAGAAGAAATTTTATGTTTACTCTAGCCATCATATTTTGGACTTTCGTCGTCGTCTAAATTGTTCACGTCCTGCTCACTAAGCATACCATACGAATGTCACTAAATCAACTGGTTCCTTCCCTTCTGGACATGATCTTGAAAGGTTGATTTAAGATTCTATAGCAGTTGCCCTTCTTGGAGCCATCTCAAGTGCACTCTCGATATCCTCAGGTACAAGTAATTCTATTAAATCTACTTAGCATCTAGATTTGGGTGCTTCCAATCATATGATTGGAGATCTGTCCTAATTTTCTTCATTGTATGATGATGTTTCTAAACATGTCGTTCATATAGCAAAGGGGCATACATTGCTCGCTTCAGGTATTGATTCTGTTGGAAATTTTTCTAACGTTCTTTATGTACCTAATTTGAAGGCTAATTTGGTTTTGGTAGGTCAGCTAGTTGATCAGAATTGTGTTGTAAAATTCTCACCTAATGATTGTATTATTCAGAATCTGAAAACCGGAATGACCTTTGCCAAGGGCCGTAGAGTTGGTAGAATGTTTCTTCTAGAGTCAGTTCATCCTCATTCCTCTTGACTTTAGCACATGCTCAAATCATGTATTCCAGCAACACATGACATTCATTCAAGTCTCCCTTTGACATGTTCTAATTGTGCCGGTTCGAAAAGTCACAAGCTCTCTTTTCCATCCAATTCATCTTCTTATGACGATATGTTTGATTTGGTGCATAATGATATTTGGGGTCCTTCTCTTACTTTGTTAAGGATGGGATATAAGTACTTTGTGTTATTTATTGATCATGTATCTAGATACACATGGGTGTTTTTTATTCAAAATAAATCTGAGGTTCCGACTCTTATTATGAATTTTGTTGAGTATGTGTATACACAGTTTCATAAAACTATAAAAATATTTCGTTCTAATTCTGGAGGAGAGTACACTAAGACTAATCTTGTTGAATTTTTCAAAAACAAAGGAATTATTTCTCAACGCACTTGTCCTCATACATCGGAACAAAATGGAGTCGTAGAAAGGAAGAATCGGCATATTTTGGAAACTACATTGGCTTTGTTGGGCACATCTAGTATGCCTAAGAGTTTCTGGTCTGAAGCAGTACATACTTCTGTATATTTGATTAATAGACAAACTTCCCCAGTCATTGCTAATGAGACACCGTACTTCAAATTATTTCATAAGAAGCATGATTATTCTCACTTGCGAGTTTTTGGTTGTATTTGCTTTGTCCATCTTCAAGCACATGAACGACAAAAGCTTTCAGCAAAGGCAACACAATGTATTTTTGTGGGCTACAGTGACACACAAAAGGGGTATCTATGTTATGATGCATCTCGTCGCCAGCTTCGTGTATCTAGACATGTTTTTTAGGGTCAATTTTCTTACAAACACAATTCTAAACATGCTTCAGAATCTGTTTCCTTTTTGTATAAGTTTGATGATGATATGATAGCTACTGATCCTCCGGAGCAGCCTATGAATTATGATCATGATGATCTCCAGCTGTCTTGTTCTTCGGTTATTGACTCTACAAACACATCCTTATTTTTCGAAAAGGAATCGTCTCATCCAGTTACTCCCTCATGCTTATCTAGTCGGACAAATTGCCATGCTTCTGAACGGATCCGTTACTCTCCAGGGAAATTTGGTAAGTCTTATGCCATGGATACCACACTACATTTTTTTGATGTACCTACATCTTACTCTCAGGCTTCTACACAAACTTGTTGGAAAGAGGAAATGTCAAAAGAGCTTCGTGCATTGAATGAAAATTCTACTTGGGAATTTGTTGATAAACCGATAGCTGGAGTTCTCATTGGAAGTAAGTGGGTGTATTCCATTAAACTTAAGGCAGATGGTACAATTGATCGCTACAAAGCTCGATTAGTTGCTCAAGGTTACAAACAAGAGTATGGGATGGATTATGAGGAGACTTTTGCACCTGTTGCTAAGATGACAACGGTACGGACATTATTGGTTGTGGCTTCAATAAAAGGTTGGACCTTACTTTAAATGGATGTGAAAAACGCATTTCTTCATGGTGATCTGAAAGAAGTGGTGTTTATGAAACCACCACCTGGGTGTGTTCTTCCAAGACCAAATGCAGTTTGTCGTCTTCGAAAATCTCTTTATGGCTTAAAACAGGCTCTCCCAGCTTGGTTTGACAAATTTTAATCCACGATTCAAACTGCGGGCTCCCTCGAATTTCTTCAGACCATTCTTGTTTCTTCGTACTTCTCCAGTAGGTATCACAATACTTCTCATCTTTGTTGATGATATCATTATCACAAGAAATGATCCAGAGAATATTACTAAGTTGAAAGAATTCTTGCATACCTCATTTAAGATAAAAGACTTGGGACGACTGACATACTTTCTTGGACTTGATGTTCTATACTTGCTTACTGGGATCATGCTTACACAACAAAAGTATGCTCGTGATCTTGTTGCAAATGATGGTCTTACTGATGACAAGGTTGTGTACACCCCAATGGAGATTAATACGAAGTACAAGGAGGTTGATGGAGAACCATTTAATGATCCAACATTGTATCGGCAGTTGGTGGGATCATTAGTTTATCTCACTATGACAAGGCCAGACATCTCATATGCAGTACAAGTTCTAAGTCAGTTTGTGGTGATCATTACCGTATACATCACACTGCATTACTTCGTGTCATTCGATATGTTCGTGGTTCTATGAGTCAAAGTGTTCTTTTTCGTTCTGATTCTTCTATACATCTTGAAGGATATACTGATGCAGACTGGGCTGGTTGTCTTAATTCTCGTCGCTCTGTTACTGGTTGGTGCGTGTTTCTTGGCACATCCTTGATATCTTAGAAATGTAAGAAACAATCTCGTATATCTAAATCATCTATAGAGGCTGAGTATCATGCTATGTCAGCAGCAAGTTCATAAATTGTTTGGCTACAACGGCTATTATCTGAGCTCAGTGTCTCTATTACATATCCTACAGTGCTATATGTTGATAACACTAGTGCGATTAAAATAGCCACAAACCCGGCGTAACATGAAAACACAAAGCATATAGAGGTGGACTGCCATTACATTTGAGAATTGGTTATCGATCGTCTCATCACTCTACAACACATTCCTTCTCATGATCAACTTGTTGATTTGTTTACAAAGGCGATGGCACGAGCGCGACATTAATATCTTATCTCCAAATTGCTACTTTGTGATCACCGATATCAATTTGAGGGGGGATGTTAGGAAAAGCTATAATTGTATAGTAATCAGAAAATATATTATTTCTTAGAATATGACTGATTTACAGAATATACATTTATAACCATATATACTCCTTCCTAGAATAGGACACTAACCCTCCAATTATATAGGTATCAATATTTGCTTTCTACTGTATCATTCATGAATAGAGAAAACTATTTTTCAGAATATCTTTTGTCTCTTTAGCATATATATATAATACAACCCACCTTAAAAGAAGTTTCATCATATAAATTGAAAAATAATTAAGAATATTAATACATAAATTATGTGATTGTTTTTGAATTTTATGCAAATAAAGACATTATTAAAATTGAAATAAGGACCCTAATGTGTTTTGCCTCCAACATTCCCATGATGATGCATTATGATTCTTGAACCCAAAACTCAATATTGTTTTGTAACTAAACCTCAAATGGAGGAAACGAGTAATGAATGCATGGCGATGAAATTTTTTTAGAAGCTACATAAGTTGTGAATATAAATCTGATCTGACGATTTTTATTTTGAGTTTGATAGACCATTTGATTATGTGATTGAATAGTATAAATTATTTTGCCCAAATTTATAGAATCCTATAAAGAATATGAAAAAGTCATGTGATAAGGATATTACTTCCATTGAAGATAAAAGAAATTAAACATTTTAATTACGTTAATTACAGGTAATAACTAATCATTTGAAACTTTCAATATACGTGGGAATATGGAACAACTTTAAAAAAATCAATGTATATACTCTACTGCACGTGCTTTATTTAGAAGTTTATTATTTTATTTTAAAATTAATGAAAGACATATTTTAATATAAAAAAATAGCAAAGGACATTTTTGTAATTCAATTTTGATTTTTTTTTTGTTTCCACTTTTAATAGTAATATATATGATATAATGATATGACGATGATTACTGTATGTCAAATAACATCAACAGTGTTGATTTTAAAAGATGGGATGTCTAATACTATGTGCGATGATTTTTGCGATCAACTATCTAATTTATATTAGCCTTGTCCAAATTGGTGATGCGAGTATTTGGTTTCATCTTTACTTTTTATTCAACAATATTTTGGCAATAAAATCTTGTTTGGAAAAATCAAACTTATTAGTTTATTTTAAAGAGAAAAATTCAAAAATAGCGATTATAGACATAATAAAGTTCTATAACTATAGTTTCGATAATTGCGCTCTATATCTATAGTTCTGTTTGCTATGGAGGTTGCGGTTGTATATTTCGCTTGCAAATATACAAACATGGAAAGTATATACAAATGGAAGCTATGATTTGTATATTTCGCTTGTCTAGGGTAAGTATATACAAATTTTGTATTTATACATTTAGGAAGTTTTCAGAATTCCATTCGTTTATTTCGCTTGCTAATATATAAAGGTAATTTATTATGATTTTTTCATAAATCGTATACAGATAGATAGGGTAAGCATATAAAATTTTTGGATTTATACAATCAGGAACCGAATTATACAAATTCTGGATTTATACAATTAGAAATCGAATTATACAAATTTTGGATTCATATAATTAAGAAAGCTAATAGCAAAATTTCGCGAAATTGTAGCTATGGACTAAAGATAATCAAAACTATAGCTATATTACATAATATACTCTAAATGTTTGTCATTTTTACGTAATTTTCCCTATTTTAAAGTCAACCTTTTGTATAGAAAAGATAAGTTATATACTCTTTGACACAATAACTGGAGGGGCCGGTGCAACCCTTAGGTACCAGATTCATTCAAACTCAATATTTTTGATATGGATTAATGATATACATATCATGAAAAAAATAAATTAAAACTTTAACCTATAGCGGAGTTTAACGCATAATTTTAAAAGTGTAATGAATTTGAGGAAAGATGAGACCCCAGTTACCAACTACCCCAAGCAAAACTAGTTTAATTTTCTTGTTAAACATGATCCCTTGATTTTAGGATTGAGAATAATACATCTTAATCTTAATTAAAGGTAACAACTAACAAGTAGTAATGAACAGAAATTTAGAAGCTATCTGATACAGGTCTTTTCCAAATTTGTTCCGTCGTGTCAATTTTTAATGCGTTTAACAAACTTTAATTTATATTATTTTCAGAAACTTTAGATATATAATGTGACGTCAAGATAATTAATGAACATTAACCCATTTGACCAATGATGTCCTTTGCCTGCCAATTTTGACTCCACACTCCCATTTGGATTATATTTATTTTGCTAAGTTTATCCTAGCTATTTTCTAATTTATTTTTTGAAAAAGGATTAAAAATATCTTTAACGTATTATAATTTATTTTAAAATGATCTATTTTCATCTATTGGGATCAGAAATGTCTTCAACTTTAAAGATCTAAAAATGTCCGTTTTTTAACAGGAAAATGCCATGGCAATAGTGATACAGATTTCTCACCTATTTATTTTTAAGTCAAAATAATAAATATAATCTAAAAATCATAAGGTTAAAAATTATAACTTATAATAGATATATAAGTAATAAGCCAAAAGTTAATTCAAATATACTTTGAGTCTCAAATATAAAAACATCATGCTCAAGGCATCAAAACACAATTCAAAGTTTAACTACTCAAAACAAGGGACTGAATTGTTACATCATCTAATAAAATAAAATATTTGGTACAGTGTTAATTAATTCAAGATACTTTGACCTCAATTTTAGCAAAACAAAAGATAAAAAATGGTGAAACGATTAAAAAAAGAAGCATTAATCCAGTATATAGAGGAATCACATAGACTTTTTCTCCACAGTGAATGAAAAACTTATGTTATATCGAGTTCATTGGAAAAAATACAAGCTTTCTAATTTTTCTATGAAAATATTACTACAACATTTTTCTTTTTCATATAAAAAATTTATGAAAATTGCTGCTGAATATTTTTCAATGAAAAAATAGTGATTTTTTAGCGCCTTGCTTCCTTTTGAACATCCATGCATGGACTATGGCCTAAGGAATTCTTTTGCTTTATGAGTTATGACACAAAAGGTCGATACACTTAGGAGGGTGGAATAAAAATCCTAACGTACGGAAATTGAATCATCAATTTTTCTTTGAGCTTATTATTCCTCTTAATTATGTGTTTACAACAATCTTTCCAGCCTTGACTATAGATCCTTCTCAAAAAAATATTTTAATAACTGTTTCAGTTTTATAATGAATTAATTAATGTCAACATGGACCAATTACGTACGTAACTATAAGATGAACATCTTAATTACATGGTCAATGTAATAGAGAGCTCGTTAGTCGTTGCCTCGTTGGTTATGCATAAATATATTCCATTAGAGTACGTAATATCACTTTTTTTTTGTTTTACTTGAGTTTCGAAAAACAAAATGTGATAACTAATTTGAGATAAAAGAAGTATTTAATTGCAAACGTCACAATAAGAACGTTCCATAAAACAGTACTCTATTGTACTATCTCATATCTTAATGCAATGTTAGAAAATTTCTCTTTTTAGGCTTTATAGTATATTATTATTGGTATCATACGTACGTATGATGAATATGCACAGAAAGAAACCATCTTCGTAAATTATATTAATTCTTTTTTAACTAGTAAAATTATTCGCGCCTCGCACGGGAATTTAATATCACAAAATTTATAAAATAATACTTAAAAGTTAAAATCTATCAGTCATTAAAACTAATAGTATATTATCTTACACACAAGATTACGTAATAATAAACATTAATAATGTAAAGGAAAATGATAAGTATAACATCTTATCATTTATCGTTCAATAAATCATCTTTATTTGATTTTATAATTTATCCTTTTGCTTCGAAGTGTTACTATTTGATATTTTTAGGGAATCAAATAAAAATCAACTTGAGATATTAAATTTTCTAATAAATAAATAATCATTGGTAGGGATAAATATATTTAAAAGGCTGAAAAAAGTGAACAAATATAAGTTCAGCCATACCTTTTGTTTTACATATATTATTTTAAAGTTCCTCATTTAAATGTATCATAAGTAATTATTAAAACGAAAAACTAAAGGGAGAATATATCATATTGGACAAATATTCAACTTATTATATATACTTGAAAGAGAAAAATATTACACAAAACTATTTAGTTTGTTTGAGTTTTTTTTTTTTTTAAATCAACATACCAGAGTGATGTAGTTCAATTTAAAACTACACTTTTATTTCAATCACAGTGTCGAGTTTATTAGTTCACGAAAAGTATTTACAACTTGTAGTTAACTTGAGAATCTGTTCATACTTCATATTGAATAAATGCAATTAATTTATTGTGTAGTTATCTTCTTTGAGATTAAAAGAGGCTTCAGTCTAGTCATATTCCTCTATAAGTCATCTGACACATCCTTGTACCCCTATCAAAAGTTTATTAATTTTTGTCTTCTTTTCCTGGTTCACTTCACACACCAAGGTGCAATAAAGATTTTAAGGTTTTAATGTCCTTACAATGGTATACCAAATTTGAATTTTGTCTTCAACAGATGGTAGTATAGATGTTTAAGGAATTTTTTTTATCGTACCTTCAACAATTTCACTAGAGAAAACTTGTGTGGATATTCAATTAACATGTGTTATTTAATCTGCACTAACAAATCCTTATAACGTAAAATAACTTTGCAGAAACATAAACAACAAAGTTTAAACCAAGTACTCAAAAACAACAATTAATATCATAAGCATAAATTAATGATTGTAAAAAAAACATATCAAGATCTGTAACAATAGAATGAAACAGAAAGGAAAAATCGAGTCCACTGAATGCACAATGTCCCCTTTAAAAAATTATTCCCCTCTGGTACTCGAGGTTTAAAGGGTTAGATCCTCTCATGATGGAACGATTCTATTCACCAGTGTATTTATACAAAAACAATGGTGTCAGTGAACCACTCAACTGGAGCAAAGTACACGAATATTTAATTGTGTGGAAGAAGAAGAGGTTTAGAATTTTTGTTGTTTTAAAATGAGAGGAAATCCCTCAATTTATAGACAACAAAGGGTCGTGTGAACATATGCTTATTGTGCCTTATCGAAAATGTTACAACTCTTTGAAAAAGTTGCAACCCTTCATAAAGGTCACAACGTTTCATAAAAGTCGCAACTTTTCTTAAAAGTCGCAACGTCTTTTCATAGAAGTCGCAACTTTTCATAAAAAATGCAACTTTTCATGAAAAGGGAAGACTAGTTTTGAAAGTAAATAAATTAGAAGAGAATCCTAATTTGTGATGGCGCCACGTAGGCGCGCTTAGGGTTCTCTTTAATATATATATGATTAGTAGCAGAGACTCTTTCCATTATTTTCTCTTTTGTATTTTTTTGGGAGAGTTCTTTAATTTATAGTCATTTTAATTAGTAACTAAAAAAATTGATTAATACTTGGTATTTTTAAAAATAAAAAGTAATGTTAATTTTTTTCTATTTTATATCCTCAGTATTACTTTTCTTGATAGAAAATAAATAGAGTAAATATTTATTTAATAGAGATTAACACGATGAAGGACTAAAAATAAATATAAAGGTAAATTAGTCAAAAGAAAAAAAAACACTTCTTATTAGTGTTGAAGTGTGTGATCATGTTATCTAAAAGTTTCAACTATTATATATGACATCGTCTGAGCCTAACTCAACAAAAGCTAGCTCGTAGAGTGAGGATTATCCAAGTCCATATAAGGGACCAATTGCCCATCTCTTTTTCGATGTGGGACTTCTTAACACTCCCCACATTCCTAGACCCGTTAACTAGAGCGTGGATAATATTATACGGGGCCCCAACATCGGTGAATATAAAGAAATTAGGATGTACCTTGCTCTGATACTATATTGAACCGTGTGACCATCTCATCTAAAAGCTTAAGTTGTTAGAGAGCGCACTTTTAATAATATCCTCAATAATTAGTAATTAATAATTTTAAAGAACATGTGAAAAACAATTATTAAATCAAAATGATGATGGTCATGGTGGCACACTAGTGGTGGAAGGATTTGGAGATGATGACGGAAGAGGTGTCAAGGAGAAGTTATACGGATTGGGAATGGTCATCAAGTGGTATGTGTAAGGGGTCAATTACTTAAGTCTTTCTAACTCATTTATGTAGTCTAAACACTTAGTAGGCGTTTGGCCATGCGATATCATATCATGATATGGTATCGTGAGATGGAATCAACGTTTGGACATGCGATTTTACGCTGATTCCATCTCATAATTCCACATCATGAGATGTGATTTCATATTCTCTAAAAACCATGATATGAAATTATATGGTAATTTCATATAATGATTTGAGATATTTTAATACAAAAATTGATCCACGAGTTTATATTTTGTTAAAACAACCCCACATTTATATCTACTAACCATTTATTTCATATGTAAAAAAAATTTATAATTACATCATTACTTTTTAAAATTTATTATTCTCACCGACATAAAATTTATTATTCTCACCAACATATAGTCACTTTAACTCACACCAACCGATTGTTAAAGTGATGAAATATTTATGGTCAGTAAGCATGAAAATATAGTTGCGGATGATATTGACCAACAAATGGCTCAAAGTAATAATATTGGTTCGTCTTCTTGGTCACATGATCGAGAAATGCAAGTTCAACATGAGGAAATTGTCAGTACTATGTGAAAGGATTATATTAAATACTAGTACACTACAATTTATGTTCAATTTTTTTTATTAAATTAAAGTTAGACGAAACAACTACTTAAGTGGAGAACAAATAACTTTATAATAATTTATTATGCGATTTTATAAATTTTTGTTTATTTGATAAGATTGAATAAACAATTGGGGCTATTTTAATAATTATACAACTTATGGGATTGTTATGTTTATGAGAAAATATACAACACAAAAATTCCATATCGCATGTCCAAACAAAACTTCAATTTCATCTCATGATACTATATCGTATGACCAAACGGGCCTTAGACTCAACGTACTTTTACTTTTTCAATCACGTTTTAAATTAACTCTAGACAAGCATACGAAAGCAGAACACACAAGCACGTTACAAGAACAAGTTCTAACTTTGTATTAAACTCGCGCCACAAAGAAGCACACAAATAATCTAACCTAACAAAATTAGACCAAAAGACATTCTACCTAAGACTGGTCTGCATGTGCCTTTAAATAAGCCACAACGCCCAGTCACATGCCCACAAATTCAGTTGACAAGCCCTAATGATAAGCCAAATTCGAAATTCAAAGTACAAGTCTTATCTATAATGCTGACAAGTTTCCAACAGCTAGAAACTGCCAATTTCGCCCAACTGCCCATGCATGTGCGAGGCACACGTGAGTAGCCTTCAGCTTTGGCGCCAAAACCACCCTATAGCTGCCCAATCTCGCACCTGCCCACATGTCAGCCATGTGTGTTGCCATTGGGGGGGGGGGGGTTCAATCTCCTCAGTTGTCGCCCTTGTCCAACACTTAGCCTTCAACTTGTTTAACCACGACCTTGTCACAATCACATCCTTGCCTTAGCATGCCCAACCCTTGTCATGCCTTAGCCACATCTTGCCTTATATGCCTTAACTTTTCCAACGCTTGTCATGTCTTAGCCACGCCATTGCCAAGGTCTTCTTTTATTTGAACTTAACCTTGACTGAAGTCATTGGGCCTTGACTAGGTTCATCATGTAAATCCCTAGCCAAGCCCGGGCCGCTCGAACCATCAAGTTGAGGATCTAACAGTATACCACGTGTGTCCACGCTAACAAAATATCTATTTACGTGGTATTTTCGAATCAATTAACTAATGAAACATAAAATTAATTTTTTTTTATCTTTTTCTAATAATTTAATTAATTGGCTATCTAATTTTATCTTATTAGTAAATGATAATGTTAATTAGACTCACTACCTTAAATCCCCTTTTTCATTTTCCTTTTCCCACTCTCAACTTATTTTTATTTTTTCAAAAAAAAAATGTATATTCTTGCAGAGTAAAGAGGAAAATTTACCCTTTATATAATCTCATAAAAATAAAGGGTGGATGAGTTAGAAATATCTTGTGGGGAAGGTCATATATATGAGGTGTATGAGATATAACCTGACTGTGTTGTGTACTATTATTTGCTTATTCGGTGGATTATTTATTAGTCTTATCACTTCACGTATTGCATGTGGGGGTAAGGTATATACCCTAATTAACTAATATATGCTCTTATCTCTTCAAATATATTCTTCCCAATTTAATTCAATTCAACTTAAAATTTTAGTTAAAATTAATTCTCACGAAACAAAACGTGCTATATTAATTGGGACGGGGAGTACTATATAGAATCAAAGAGTTAAAATGAAATATATAAGGACTACAATGATGAAAATGTAAAAATCTTCAAATAGTAATAAATATAACATATTGTAGATGTTACACGGTATCCTATTGAATAAGTTTGAAATCAAGCAGACAGTTTGTAAGTATCTCAACATAAATATTGTAAGTAGCTCAAACAAATAGATTGCAAGAAGATTCGTGAAAAGCCTTCCAATAGCTTCCTTAGCTTGGAAATTGGAATCAAGTAGACAGATTACAAATAGCTCAAAAGACAGTTTGCAAGTAGCCTAAGTAGACAACTTACAAACAACTTTTAAAAAGTCTAATAACTACCTGAAAAGTCTCGCATCACCTTTCTTCTTCCACAATTAGGAAATCACTCCAATTCATTTGTAATGCCAGAAATCAAGTTGTTGCAAGTAACTAACCAAGCAACTTGCAAGTAACTTTGAAAAGCCTTGCAGCTACTTAAGTCTTGCAATATTTTTCTTCTTCAATAAACTAAATAAAAAGCAATTCAATTTATTTGTACATCAATCATAGCTACTTTCTAAAAAGTTAACCTCACAACAACTTTTTTTTCCTGTGTAAACAGGAAATCAATTCAATTTATTTATACATCAATTTAAAGAGGAAAACCCCGCCCCCGCCCTCCTCAATTTCTTTAGTATATCTTTTATTATCTTAATATTTTTGTTATTACTTTATGGCACAAATATATTTGAGAATCCATTAAAAAAAGATTAGTATGAGATGATACTAGTTGGATAACCATCAAAGGATGTGATACAGTAGTAGATAAGATTGCTTCTTTCTTAATCAAAGCTTTTGAGTATGAATTTTTTTTTAATAGAGAGCGTTTTCTTTTGAATGTGATCTTACACACTATAAATCTGAATTAATCAAATTCTAATATAAAAATTAGACATCGAATAAAATAAAATAAAATACTAGTTGGATGAGTGGGTTGAGGCCTCCATGAGAAAGAACCTCCCTTAGTCCTCAACTAATAACATGTTCCCTTATGTGGCATGGGACCCAAATTTTTCTCCATCTATCAAAGTATATTGGGGGCTCTTATCAGGGGAAGTTAGGTACCTAATACTTTGTTGACAATCCACCACATAAGTACGGCCATTAGTCATTACAACAGATTCGTTGGGACTACTACTAGTACTATATTTTTTTTTCTACAACTTCCATTTGGGTCAACACCAAAATATCATCATTTCATCCCAAGTGCTAAGTATATTTTTTATTGCCCCACTTTTAAGAAAATATTATTATATTTAAATACTTAGTAGACATTTGGTCATGCAATTTGAAGGTCTGATTTCAAGAATTAAATTTCAAATTTTATTTTAAATCGTGATTTCAAATACTAAAATATTTTAAAATATAAGATTTGGATTTTTAAAATGTGATTTTATTTTAAAAAAATATAAAATATGATCAATAAGTTTATCTTTTACAAAAGAAAAAAGAGACTCGAAATTTTAAAATTTGTAAAATAATTCATACTTCACATGAAGAAAATATCGTTATCATGAAGAATGATTTTACTAAAGAATAGTTGATTACTATTATTGTTGATTTATTGGATCAATAATTTGTATAATTATGTATATGAACTTTGTAATCTGTCGTTATTTCGCTCGTAGTTAACATAATTCGTCGCTAAATAGAATAGCGATGAGTTTCGTTGTTTTATCAGTCGCTAATTCAAAAATTATTTATAAAATGAACATCGAAATATGTGATATATTCATTTGGTGCCTTGTGATATTTTAATACCTTATTTATGAACTATGAATTGTTCATTAGGTAAGATTGTATATGAGTTGAATTTTTATTTATTTTTGCAAATTATGGATTTTTTCATGTTTACCCTCTTTAGTCCATGTTAAGTGAATTGTTGAAAACAATAATTAAAAGTTCAAAATAAGTGAACTATTTAAAATTCCAAAGAATTGTGGAATTTTTTTAAAGTTATCCTTCATTTATAAAGTTTTTAACTACTTTATATTTTTTAGGAGAATAATTTAGGAATAATCAAAAGGATAATAGTGAAAAATAACATGTGAATTATGTCCTTAAATATTTTTCTTAAGGAATGTATTATACCCCAACAATTCACTTAATATAGACTTGAAGAATTTTAAGAAAAGAGTACAAATTTAGGAAATTATATACAAACAAAATTCAACTTCAAATCAAATTGATTTTAAATCATGATTTGGGATCATGTCCAAACAGACTCTTATTATGATAAATTTTAAAAGTAAATAATACTGTGATCCATAAATAAATTAAAATATATGCAAAGCACTAGAATTATTTTATTAATCTTTTTGTCTCAAATTATTTATTATTTTTTTGGTTTTACTGGCTTTTTAAGAAATATATTTTTTTAAGAAAAAACTATTTTAAGAAATATTAATTTAGATTTTTTAAAAATATTTTAATCTTCTTTATATTTAAGCTATAATCTTTCTTAATTAAATATTTACTTGAGGTATGTATTATCTTCATTAAGAGTATGCAATTGTCAAAATCATGTTGCCATTATATTATCATGCCAACATATCAGCAAAAATGAGTAGCAAGTTCAAATAGACATCTAGAAATAAATTAAATTAAATTAACAACTTCAAAAAATAATGTCAATAAAATTTACATCAAGAACAAAATAAAAAAGAGATTAATTAATTTTATTTTAAATATTTAAGATAATAATTTTTTGAAAAAGACTACAGATAATTTAAAACTTGAGAGAGTATGAATCAACCAAATGGGAATAAAATGATAAGAGTCTCATATATTCTCTCTTTGACTACAACTTTTATTTGAAAAGAAAATAGTTACTTTGTTGATGGGAGATGAAAATGTGTTACTATGACATCTTAAAAAAATTAAGCTATTGGAAAAAATATTTTTATATGCGAGTTCAATTTTTTTTTTCATATATCAAGTATTTTAGAGAATAAATAAATAAATTATAGTGAGGGATAAATCTTGAATCTTTATCTATTTCGGTACTTAAATAAAAAATATCTATCTTTTTGAAAATGAAATATACCACTGAGTGTTGCATCGAGATTTTAATGCGGAGTTCGAACATCAGATGGAAAAATAGTGATAAGCTCTAGGTCAGGATGAAAGGTTTTTTTTTTGTGGGGACAGATAGAAAAATGAAAAAGAATTTGTAAAAGGATCGTACCGTCCGTTTGCACTTGTATATGTCCTTCCTCACATATTTTCTCCACCGAATGAAATATTATTATGTGTATCTGTGGGACCCAATAATTTGACTATACCTAAAATGCCTTCGTCAATGCTCCCACCTTTTTTATGTCCTTTCCCGTACAGAATTCACTACTAGCACAATTGACCTTTATACCCTTTATATTTATTTATTTAATATACTTTCCATTTTTTTTCTTTTCTTTTTTGGTTTACCACATTTTAATTGTTAACAAACTATATTTTATCCTTGTTATAATATACATATCTATTTTTTTTCCTTTCTTTTAATTTGATTTTTTCCTTCTAATTTACAAAAGCAATAACTATAACATACTTAGTGTATTTCCACAAAAAATGTATTCTGAGAAAGGTAGAGTGTATACCCCTATCTCAGAGATAACGAGGTTGTTTTAAATTTAAGAAAAAAATAGTTCAAAGCAATCCCAATAGGGAGCAAGAAAAATACAAAAAACAACAAATAATAATAAAAACAACAGATAATAATAAAAACAACAGATAAAAATAGAACAAAAACTCTAACAAAACGATACGACAATTACGATATAAAAAAAACATATAGTAAAAGAAATTGAAAGCTTAGAAATAATAAGAATAATACTACGACTATTAATACAAATGAACAACAAGACAATGCAAGTGAGAAATAAGATATTATCACCATGTTTGGATTAATTATCTAGGGTAAGTGTTATTATCCATGAAAGTCTCCATTCTCCAAACTAAGAGGGTATTTTGGTCTTTGAAGCAAAACTTTTTTGGGTGCCTATGGTCTTTCTAGAAAATGGAAAAAACCAACAGGACAATAAGGTAATTGAAACATTCTTCTTCTTCTTCTTCTTCTTCTTCTTCCTCCTCACTCAGTTTATTCTCAACTAGGCCAGTGTTTTTCTGTTAAACGGTTCCTTCTCAATTTTCCATCTTCTATATGTGATCAAATTCACAGCAAATTTTCCCCTAAAAAATCCCACCATTACCAAGAATAACCAAATCTAAGCTGCAATTTAACCATAAAGCTACAATCTTTGTCCAAAATGATCCCTAAAAGTTCAATCTTGGGAACAATGAAGAAGCAAAAGCCAATTTCAGGAACCCATTTCAACCCCTTTGATCTACTTTCTGAAGAAATCGTCTTTTCAGTTCTTGATTGTCTTAATGACAACCCATTGGACAAGAAATCATTTTCTCTTGTTTGCAAATCTTTTTATGCTATTGAGTCTCATCATAGGAAAATCTTGAAACCCTTTAGGCCAGAACACTTGACAAAGGTTCTTAGCAGATACCCACAAGCTACCCATCTGGATCTTTCCCTTTGTCCTAGAATTACAGACGGTTCACTAACAGTTATAGCTAATTTCTGTAAGGAAATGTTGAGGTCAATCAATCTTTCTAGGTCTAAGTTTTTTACCCATGTGGGGTTGTCGAATTTGGTGATGAATTGTGGGAATTTGGTTGAGATTGATTTGTCAAATGCTACTGAGTTGAAGGATGTGGGTGCTGCTGCATTAGCTGAGGCAAAGAACTTGGAGAAGTTGTGGTTGGTGAGGTGTAAGTCTTTAACTGATATTGGACTTGGGTGTATTGCTGTTGGCTGCAGGAAGCTCAGATTGCTTAGCCTGAGATGGTGTTTGGGTGTTGGTGATCTTGGTGTGGGGTTGATTGCAGTTAAGTGTAAGGAGATTAGGAGTTTGGATCTTTCTTACTTGCCGGTAATGGAGCTTTTCTTCCCTTATAAATTTTGTTTTCGATTATGTTTTTGCTCTGTACTTTTGTGTTGGTTATGTTTCTGTTTCTGTTTTTCATGGTAAGTTAGTTTGTTTGTCTAAGTAGTTCATTTGAACATGTTTAGACAGTATGCTCGTCGATTGGTTGGTGTTCCGTTTACTATGATTTTCAGGGTCAAATGATGTGTGTATTCATGTTGTGAATCAATCATCGCTAGATGTGTTGTGTGATTCTTTTTGAGTACTGCTATTTGATTTCTCTTTGTCATACTCTGCCAAGCTTGTTTGCCAATTGATGGCTTATCAGATTATAGTCTTTCATGAATCCTTGCTTGTGTCATGAACTCGGTTTATTGAATTGTGATGTATCATGAATGCTAAATATGCACTGTATGTTATAGAACAAATGTAGCTTGGTGATGATAATTTATGCAGCTTTGGGAGTGTTAACCAGTGATTTAGAAGGTAATGTGCAGATTAAGCTAGCCAAGAAGTATCATTATAAATAAAATGCTAAGCCGTTTAGGAATTTCTCACTGATATCCTTAACGAAGTCTATGAGAATTGTGACATCCATGACGGAGGGCACACCAACAAGGGTGGGTCAAGACAAGTAATGGCAGGCTTTTAGCTTGGCAAGCTTCCGAAGAAGGGGTGGTGCACATGACACCTTAAGGGAATTCACATCAGAATGGGAAAGAAGAACTTCGTGAGAATATTTTGCACAAGATTATTTTTCACTCTCTATCCTCCGTAAGGGAGGAAAATTTCATGAGTTTGCATTGCTCAACAAGTGCTGACATGTCTTAGGTTCAAAACTAGATGATTTCTTCCCATCTGTATAAGCTTTAGTAGGCAAAGTTACCTGGTACGTGTGCTGGTGGGAGGGAGCAGGTCATTGGTGGGTATGCACTAGCTTGCCCAGGCACCAACGTCATAAAAAGGAAAAAGCTAGTGCTGATGTGTCGTCGAACTCAATGATGATTTTTTTTTAAAATTGAACGGAAAATGACATTTCACAGAACATTAAATATTTAATATTATTAAATATTTGCTAAGATTCTTACATTGTCTTAGTTAAAATTTATCCCGTGTATTGTGCTTTCTCTACTTGGGAGATATACAAGTTCTGAAAAATGAGTCTGCTTATGCACTTTGCACATCTCTTGCACTTGGCATGCTTCTGACCTTGAGTTTGTTGAAAAGAAAAGATATTGCAGAGTCCAGCTTTTGAATCCTAATGAACACCTCTGCTTGACATTCCGATGCATCTTCAGATGAATAATTGAATGTTCTTTTATCATACTCATGCTGGAATACTCTAAGTTAGTGGAGGTTTTATGCTATAGAACATCTATCCATATTCTCTCGAAATCTGTGCACCACTCAAGGATAGCATGACCAAAAAAATTGTGTTTTTAAGCACCTTGGTGCTTTGTCTGATGTCCAGGTCTCAATTACATTTCATGACCATCACAACATGCTCCTTTTTTCATCGTATAAAATGGGAAAGTTCTTGTTCATGTGATTCGAAGTCCTTTCTTGACTTATGAAGTTACCACGACTTGGATATGAGCTTAAATAGAGGGACATAGACAATGAAAATCATATAGCTGGCCCCAACTTGCTTGAGATTAAGGTGTGGTAGTAGTTGTTGGTGCTGTAGTTTCCCACTGCTTTGGTACAGAACTTAAATTCCAGACGTACCAAGTTTCCAGTGACTGACTGTATTTATGAAGTTGTTACATCTTACATGTAATCTGTTTCTGTGTTCTGTTATTACATTCCATCTCTTTTTCTTTCTCCGTTTTTGTTTTGTTTTGTCTAGGGTTTCTTTATCGATCATACAATAATGTGTTGATCTTCTTATTATACAGATCACTAATGAATGCTTATCATCGATCTCGAAACTGCAATATCTTGAAGATTTGGTTCTAGAAGGCTGTTATGGAATTGATGATGACAGCCTTGCATCCCTTGAGCAAGGCTGCAAGTCACTGGAGGTATGTACTTTGGAAGACTCTGTTTAACAGACTTTGATTCTCATATTTGCCTGATTGCCTCTCCTTGAGATAAAATGAACAATAAAAAATGAAGCTAGTATTGATGTATGAAATTGCCAAAAGCTCCCAGGATGTAGCTCAATTGGCGAAGGTTGATAAACTTGTGACCTAGGCCATTAGTTCGATGCCCATGTCAAGCGAATCTGATATTTAAGTGGTGAAGGGAGAAGTGAGCCCATCATCCCCGAGTTTTGAAGACTGCGGTTGGCCTAAGGGTTGGCTCCTATGGATTTCTCGGTCATTGAAAAGAAATTGCCCAAAAATTTGTCAAATTGTCCTAGCTTCAAGCACTACTTTTAGATGTACATATATATGACTTTTTTTCCCTAATTGCCTAGTCAAAAATTGGAGACCTACTGTGTGAATGCCACTATAAGTACTCTGAAATAGTTAAAGAACAAGGTAACTCAGATTTTTTTTTTTGATAACCGAGAAATCCGTCTGTGACCCACCCTTTGGACCAATCACAGCCTTCTAAACTCGGTGGATAATGGGCCCGCCCCTCTACCCTTCTCCACTTAAATACCAGGCTTCGCTTTGCATGGTGTGGGGCTTGAACCTGGGACCTAAGCCACAAATCCTCCACCTTTTGCCACTTGAGCTAGGCCTTGGGGGCAAGGTAACTCGGATTTTATGCACCCAGAATTCTACCTAATTGTCAGATGTCCCAAAGAAGTGGACTATTGTGCAAATCAAGTGTTGCCTTGCATGTATCATGCCTTTTGGTCCTTTTTTTCCTCTTAAATATCTTTTTTCTTTACAAGGTACTATTGCCTAATGTCACTGTATGTATGTTGGCTCTTTTCAGAAACTTGATATGTCGAGCTGTCAGAATGTTAGTCATGTGGGTTTGTCATCTCTTACCAGCTGTGCTGGATGTTTGCGGCAACTTGTATTGTCGTATGGTTCTCCCGTAAGGCTTAACAAACTTGAGCATCTTTCAGTAGTATGAGTTTTAATTTGATTGTTGATTGTAAATTACTGGTATTTCAGGTTACACCTGCTGTCGCAGATAGCTTGCAGAAGCTTTCCAGGTTGCAGTGCGTCAAACTAGATGGTTGCCAAGTTACATGTTCTGGACTGAAGGCTATTGGAAATTGGTGTGTCTCACTTAAAGAACTGAGCTTAAGTAAATGTGTGGGAGTGACAGATGAAGGTCTCTGCTCCCTCGTAACAAAGCACAAAGACTTAGGGAAGCTTGACATTACTTGTTGCCGCAAGATTACTTGCGTATCAATTTCCCATATAACGAATTCTTGTGCCTCCCTTACTTCTCTTAGGATGGAGTCTTGTACTCTAGTCCCAAGAGAAGCTTTTGTTCTAATTGGACAGCGTTGCCAGTACCTTGAAGAGCTTGACCTTACAGACAACGAAATTGATGATGAAGGTCACCCCTTTACCTTAAAGGTCTCAGGCTTCTGTTGTAATTTTGAAAGTTCCTCCTTTATATCTGACGGTGTCCTACATATGCAGGCTTGAAGACCATTTCCAAGTGTGCCAGCCTTTCCAGCTTAAAGCTAGGGATCTGTCTGAACATAACCGATCAGGGTCTTATCCACATTGGCATGTGCTGCTCAAATCTTAAGGAGCTTGACTTATATAGGTATGTATTTCACATTTCATGGGATATTATTTGAGATAGTGTAACTATATATCTTGTGCAGTTTTTTTTTTATATTCTTTTTTTTTTGTGATGGATTGGCTAAACTCACTTTTTAACTATGGAGTACAAGAGATTGAGTGTGCTGATTACTGGGTTATTCTTCTTGACAGGTCTGCTGGAATTTCCGACTTGGGAATATTAGCAATCTCTCGCGGTTGTATTGGCCTTGAAATGATCAATATTGCATATTGCAATCGTATTACTGATGGCTCATTCATATCTATATCAAAGTGTTCAAAGTTGAATACACTTGAAAGTCGAGGTTGTCCTCTTGTCACATCTTTAGGTCTTGCAGCTGTTGCTGTGGGATGTAAGCAGCTTACAACACTAGACATCAAAAATTGCCACAACATTGATAATGCCGGAATGATTCCACTTGCTCACTTCTCAACAAACCTCAAACAGGTAACCACAGTTTCTCTTTTGTCGACATTGACGAACTGGAGCATTGACATCTAATATGAGCTGGCCATCTGTCAATTACACAGATAAATTTATCCTACACTTCAGTGACGGACGTGGGGCTGTTGTCTCTTGCCAGCATCAGCGGTCTACAGAACATGACAATCCTGCACCTCAAGGGTTTGTCTCCTGGTGGGCTAGGAGCTGCACTGTTGGCTTGTGGCGGACTTACTAAAGTTAAGCTGCAGACATCATTTAAATCATTGCTACCACAACCTCTCCTTCAACATCTAGAATCCCGGGGTTGTGTTTTTCAGTGGAGAGAGAAACCATTTCAGGTATCTTTCTCATATTTATCATTACCTACTTTTTCTCTGAAAATATGTGAGGTACTTCTATGGTTGTCGAAATATGCCGTCGTATGAATCAATTAGAATTACATATTTTAGCTTAACATGACATAGTTATTACTTGATCTAGAGGGTCAATGCAGTTTCAGAGGCTTTCTTGTTTGGCATTTAATTGAGACAATAAAATTACAGTTTTGATTATCTTTGTTGTAATAATGAAAATATCCTTTTTGCTTGATCTAGTCATTAATTATCTTTCTTTTATTGGTTAAACACAGGCTGAAGTAGATCCAATATACTGGAAAATTCAGCTGGACAATTTAGACTGAAGATTTGAGCCCTCAGTTTGAGCCATTTATGCGAGTGTCCTAAGATGGATAGTCGCCCCAGAACCTCCGGAGTCCTTACTTCATCTGTTAGCACTTCATCAGGCAAGGTGCATTGTTTATGGCGACTGTTTTGCCTGTTAAGTGTCTGCAACTTGTTCGTCTGTATCCTCTAAACACTGTAAATTTCAAAAACCGGGAAAAACTCAATGTCCATTCAGCATTGCCCCGGTATGAAATCAATTGTCAACAATGTTATGAGATGGATTAAACAGATCCAAATCATGTTTATTGTTTAGCAATCAATATCTGGGTTTGTGAATATTTATTCCTCTTGACTAATGTGATTTCGCGTGAAGTTACTTCAAATTTATTCTCAATTAAATAGTTATTTGACGGAAGTAGCTGTGCTTGTACCTTAAGAACTTTTCGCCCCCTCAACTCTTTGAGCTTTCCAGTCTTAAGAATGTCGATACCATTAAGAAGATGAAGCATCATAGATTTCATATATGCTTTTGATCAATCCCTTCATGTGATTCTTAAAGTAGGGGTGGAAATATGATAATTATACAGTCCGAACGAACAACTAACTTTGTTATAAAGAGGTTTGACCTTGTGAGTTATGCGATTAATCTCTCCAATGTTTAATGTCACACCATGATGTGAAAGAATCAAGTCTTAATTAACATTTGTTGACAAATTCTCTGGATATGAACTGCTATTCTAGTTCAATCAATTAACTCTTCATCAGATATAATGTTGTCAAGAAGTTCTTGGACATGTAGAGACTTCAAACTAAAAGAGCACTCCATTAATTTGATGACAATTTTCTTTACAAACAGATAAAATTTGCACTCTGAATTTCAACTCACAGGTATATGAATGTTTCTGTACATATGTACATGATCAAAACAGACACAGAATTAGTAACAAATGTACATTGGCAGAATTTGATCAAAGAATTATCAGACTTGGAATATCTTAAAGATGTGATCAAATGTAGGATTTATTTGAAAGCTTATGTCCAGAAATGAGAGCTGAGACTGCCAGAGCAAAGAATGCCAAGAACTCCATGCTAATTGCTGCTACTGAAGAATCTGTGAATATGTTGTCATTGTTTTCTCTCATCCTATTTGTCAGTGGCACAGCAGATGATGCAGCTGATAATAAGAAGTATGCTACTACCTGCAATTCCACAAAAAAAGTACGAATTCAATCAATTTCATGTCTCACGGTCGATTTAGTCAAGAACTAGCCTTCAAGGCCTTGGTTTCAGAGATAAAGAGTGCAATCACGAAAGACGCTTTTCTTACTGTTCATTCAATTCAAACTTCATGCTCACTAATGAAATCAATCTAGTATTAAGAACAAAATCAGAGAATGGAGTCCACTGGCATGAGAATCAAGTGAAGTAGAGAAAAATGTGTGAGTTAAGCGCATATCACTAGTTAGAATCTTATCATGGACAAAAACCTAGTATGTAAGTTTAGAAAAATAGAGGGCCATACACATTACCTACCGAGATCAATTGACATTTACAACAACAAAAAACATATCTAGTGTAATCGCACAAGTGGGGTTTAGGAAGGGTGCTGCATACGCAACCTTCCCCTACCTTGTAAAGGTAAAGAGACTGTCTCTGATGTACCCTCAGCTCATCTGACATTTCTTGGTTATAAGCAATTTTAATCAAGCTCTTCCCTTTTTCACAAATCTTGTTGACTACTACTCACCATATCTATTGAATTCAATTGCTCATATCAATGGAAAATGACCAACCTGATCACCAACGAAGCCAATTAAAGCTAATCTCTGCCGTGAAAAAGATTCCTTGCCAGTTGAAAGTTCTTGAATTTGTCTCAGAACTTGAAATCCTGTATATATTGAAGACAGAATTGCAATAGCCAACACATACCTGTTATGATCACATCCCAAAATTCCATTCAATTTTCAAGACTAGAGCAACATCTCCAACAAAAACAATAACAACGAACACTCGAACTTTGAGTATGCACATCAATAGACTATACATAATACACCTCACTCAATTCGTCTCGACCTTGTCAGTTGAACACTCCAACTGAAAAAGTATTATTATACCAAAACAAAGCATAGACTAAAATTGGTATATGAGTGTATACCTGTATTCTTCATATTTATCAAAATCTTTCCAATCACCATGAGTATTGCTAGCCATAACAATGAAAGCAATCAATGAGAAAACCAAAGCAAGTCCATGCAAAATTAAACAACCCCTTTTCACTAAATCTTCTCTCTTCCATCTCCTCACGATTTCAGAGACACCGGTGCTGATTTCCGATACCTGTCTCTCTCCATTTCCGGCTGCCGGAGGTGGAGTTGGTTCAGGTAAAACATCAGTCACCTTATGGGCATTTGCATCAGTCATTTTCTTCTCAAAATTAAGGCCTTTAATTATTGAACTGATAAACCAAATCAAGAATTATCGATAAATTTTGGGAATTGGGAAGTGGAAAAAGAAGAAAAAAAGTGGGAACTTTTACAGAGACAACAAACAACTAGAATTATCTGTGTTTCTTTGCTGTATTTGACAGCTTAGATTTGTCGCCATCTTAAAGTTAGCTCCAAATGAGAAAGCAATTCCTACGAAAGACTTATTCGTATCAAAGCTTAAATCGAGATCTCTAATTAAGAAAAAAATAGTTTATTTAATTCCTAATTATAATTATAAGGAGTGTAATGTTATGTTATGCTCTTTTTACACCAAAATGTTATTATCCTCATCTAATATTACTTTTTTCGTTTCAATTTATGTGATATTTTTCATTTTTTTAGAGTCAAACAGTTTAAGTAAAAAGCACTATAAATCACAATAATTGACAATTCAAAATATTTAAAAGATTTATGAAAAGTTTAAGGTCAAAGATATATTTGTTTGAATTTTAAAATTTAAAAAGTATCACATAAATTGAGACGGAGGGAGTAATTATTATATTTCAAATTCAATTTGAATAATTTTTCAATTCAAATTAAATAGGATGATTTTTATTGGCAACAAATTAATTGATAAAGGATCCAAAAGGAGTTGTTAAAAGCTTAAATGTGGGTGTTTCTAGATAATTCGAGTAGGTCCTGCCGTCCTGCTGAGTTAACTGATATTCCAAGTCATCTAATTGAAGGATAATATTGGTTGTAAGTTTTTCTTTATGACAATGATTTTAATCGATACACGTCCATTCCCCATTTGACAATTATTTTCGCTTTTTATAACTCATGTTCAATTTTTTTTTTTGTCCGATTGTTTCTGAACAATTTCAGATATGTGGTGTCTAATCGGGATGAACATAGTATGGTATGACACGATATTTAAAAGTTTTGATATCGTAATTTCAGCATTTAATTTTTAAAAACATTATATCAGTACCATGCTAATTTAATTTGGTATGGTTCGGTATATTGAAGTTTGGTTTTGATATTTTACAATATGATAAATTGGTAATCATTATTTGTTCAATTTCGATTAATATATATTCGCTCGACAATTCAAAAAAGGTCTCAATTATATCATACTAACATATTACACATGTAAAAATATATATGCAAAATAAAGTACAAATAACTCATTTTATTAATCAATTACCATTCAAATACATTTCAATCAAAATAGAGTAATCAAAGTTTTAACTTTTAAACATTAGTTTATACTATACTAGGTTGCATATTTGTTATATTTTAATAATATATATGTTATTTATGTAACTATATATATACTTTCATATGGTATTCGATATTTTGGTATGTTATATCTATATACCAAATACCATATTGAATACCAAAAAAATTAAAATGTATACAAATACCATAATATCAAAGTCACAATATTAATTTTTTTGATATAATATGATATTTTGATATATACCATACCATGTTCACCCTAGTGTCTAGAAGAAATAATTGAATTTTAGCCATATGTTCTTTTAGCAAAAATAGCCTAAATTCAGGTAAAAATAATAGTCAACTATATATAATGTAGTTTAGGAAAAATTGGTTGAATTTCAATCATTTAAAAAAAACCATGTACGCCTGAAATTGCAAAATATATTGAAATTCAGTCATATATTATCGATGTTCATAATATGTCACTGAGTTTTAGTCATATGAAACTTCAAATCACATGTTTATAGTTATTTTGAAGTAATGGAATTGGAAATTTCTACACTCAGAAAAGTCTACAAGTACAACTTAAATGGTGATCTTGAAATTAGGTACTTGACATAAAATTTAATTAAGAAAGTAAAAATAATAATTTAAATCTCGATCTTGGTCTTAAATTAAAGATAGATAGATAGAATATACCAAAATGTTCTTTAATTTGTGGTCTTAAATTGTCATGTCCAAAGGTTGAAACTAAAGAATTGTAAAAAAAAACAAAGAGACATATTTTTTTTTAAAAATGTTCTCAAAAAATAAATTTAAAACGAAGAAAATATAATTTAAACAATGATTCTAAAAAAAATAATCTATGTTTTGTTTACCGATCTTCTATGAAAAAAATCTCAACTATGTAAATGAACCGAAAAATGGAGGAGCTCTCCTTGTGTATAATTCCAAGATGGAAAAAGGGTTTATATATCTCCAACTTTGTTATTTAGAGCTGATATATTATAATTAAAAAAGTAGCTCATATATCTCTACTATTACTCAAAATGACTCGCATTTAGATTGGAAAGGTATATATATATATATATATATATATATATATATATATATATATATATATATATAATACACTGGGTTATAATCAAGAAAGAATAAAAAAGTAAATGCTGAATTTTCTATGAATTTTTACATATTATCTCGTTCCTATTTACTTATCGTCCTTATTAAAAATAGATATTTTTTAATACTTGTCATTTCATAAAATCAACATATAACACTATTCTTCTTATTTTATTCCCAAAAGCTATTAGCCTTAAAAGCATGCATTCTAGTAAACTACTCTAGAGTAAAAAACTAGAATTAGGTAGTAATTTATCACCTGATTGGATCTTTCTTACTCTATAGTTATTTATTAATTATATAAAAGAAAAATCAAAAGAAAATCAAGGGCTGAAATAACATGGTGTAACAAAAAAAAAAAGAGTTATGACCTTAGCATGGGTTAATTAGATGAGGTCTATTTTTAAACCTAATTAATTTATTATATTCTCTCTAATACTAATTACTAGTACATGTTTTTCCCCCCCACAAATCATGAATGTTATCTCATGAGACAACATTCATGATTTGCTCATCACCTTCTTCCTCTTCTTTTTTTTTTTTTTTTTTTTTCTGATTTCCCTATAAGGAATCAGACATACTCCATATCTAAATTCTCTCACATTATAATTAAGAAGAGGAACATAATCAAGTTACTAAATTAGTTTTTTTTTTTTGGAGAATTAATTGCATGTAATTATGGATTTGATCTCCCAATCTCAAGAGTACAAGATCTAGTTGCAAGGTTATATAATTAAAGACAAGAGATGGGTGCATGTTGTACATGTCAAAGGGGACAAAAATTAGAAGGCAAGAATCATCATCATCATAATCATAGTCATAATCATAATCACCATCATCATAATAATCATCATAGTTATTTTGAGGAGAATAATAATAATAATAATAATGGGGAGCATAAAGAAGGTGAAGATGATTATCAAAGCATAGTAGGAAGAGGAGATTTGGGTGCTAATGTAAGGTTATGTGGATTTTCTAAATTTGTATCAATGTATAGTCAACAAGGTAAAAAGGGGATCAATCAAGATGCCATGACTGTTTGGGAGGTAATCTTCTTTCCCATTACTTTACATTAAATTATTAAGGTGCCCTTAAGCCAACCTGGTGCACAAAGTATCTCGTGTTCATAGAGGGTCTGGAAATGGAAAAGGACCGCACCCTAAAGGGTTAAGATCTCTTAGACCCCCTTTCTCCATCATTCTATATTCCATTCAACAATGTAACCCTAATAGATGCAAATTAAATCATTTTTATGATAAAAAGTAGTATAGTATGATGCATATTGTTATTGTAATTATGTACTGATCAATTTATCTTTAGGGTAGCTAGATGAATGTTCCCTAAATTCTTTCATATAGAAAGTCATTTCTTTTGTACTAAAGTCTCCTTGGTTGTTCTTCCATTCAGTGGCGGAGATACATTGGCCTAAGGGTGGTTGATTGAATCTTTTATCAAAAAAAATTAACTATGCATATGTCATGAAATTATATTTAACATTGATAGTTGAATAAAGTTGATACTAGGCAAGTTTTTTATGGTAGTGGCAAAGGGGGTTCGAAAAGTACTTTAGGTCATGGGCTCGACTCTGAACTCTAACGTTTTAGTAGTTATTGAATCCCCTTGATTCCTCCCCTGATCGCATTCAACTTGAAAATACTCTTGACATTCAACTTGCATAGAGGTAGTAGTTTTATGTTTTCTGTTCTAGATGGTCACTCATTGCCTCATTGGACACTGAAAATTCGCTACGTAGAGCATAAATTATGATTTATTGTGTGAAAATGGAGGCAGGGGATTGATACTATAATAACACACTATATATTATTGTACAGAACTTTGGTGGACAGAAAGGTATGTTTTTCTGTGGTGTCTTTGATGGACATGGACCATCCGGCCACAAGGTGGCACGTTATGTTAGAGACTCGTTACCTTCTAAACTTTCATCATCCAATGTGATCAGTACCAATGATATTAGATGGAATGCCAAAAAGGATGATGAATCTGACAACCCAGTCTTCGATGCATGGAAAGATAAATTTATCAAGTCTTTTAAAGAAATGGATGAAGAACTTGAAGGTGATGGTTCTATCGAAAGCTATTGCAGTGGTACAACTGCAGTGACTTTAGTTAAACAGGTAAAAGAAAACATACTTGAAAGAACCTAAATATGTTAAACGAAACGATGGTTTCTTTGATCTTCTTGTTTATAATCTAAGGTGACTAGATTTGCGGAATTTTCAGGGAGAACATTTGATAGTTGGAAATTTAGGAGATTCTCGAGCTATTATTTGCACCAGGGATGACAAAAATGAGCTTGTTGCTAAGCAACTCACGGTAGACTTGAAGCCTAACCTCCCAGGTAGGTGCTTTTTTACATTATCAGTGTATTGTAATCGGTTATAGCAGGTTCTTTACCAAATTTTAATTGCTATAGATAGTTAGTTGGAGAGGGGGATCTATGATTCGGACTTTATGGGTTCTGTATTGTAGGACAACAACCTAAGTGTTAGTAACTCGGTTCTCAATATAATTTTTGTACATATTAGTAAATATCTTATGACATATATAGGATTCAGACCAAAGCCACTGAGTTCTGTCGAACCTGTATTGTATAAGCCTAGATTTGCCCCTGATTAGCTGTTGTTACTAGTCATCCTTAACCTGATGAAGTCATATATCTTTACGTTGTAAAACCGTTTACAAAAGTTGTGTTAATAAGATTGGCTTCGTTTTGTTAATCTATTTGTGCAATCATTTCATCAGCTGAATATGAAAGAATCAAAAGTTGTGAAGGAAGAGTAATGGCGATGGAGGAAGAACCAAACATATACAGAGTATGGATGCCTGATCAAGATTGCCCTGGCCTTGCCATGGCAAGAGCTTTCGGAGATTTTTGTTTGAAAGACTTCGGTCTCATCTCTGTACCTGAAGTATATTATAGAAAGCTCAGTGAAAAGGATGAATTCATTGTCTTGGCATCGGACGGGGTAAGCTATATCAGAATTCAAACTTCTTGCATATTCCCCCAAATCCTAGTACTTTTGGCTAGAACTTGCAGAAAAGACAACACAATCTTGCTATGCTACGTTTCTAAATTTGTGAGGGCAACATGTCTTTGTGTAGCTTAGTTCATTAGATCGTTACTATGTCTAAGATGATTTTAAATGGAGAGGCATGGTTAGTGATAATTCATATAGCCGATTCCAACTTGCTTAAGATTGTAGTTATAGTAGTATTACTACATTGTTCGTCTAAGATGAGCTTAAATGGAGCAAAATGGTGAGTGATGATTCAGATAGCCGACCCCATATTGTGTGAGGTTGTAGTTATAGTAGTATCACTAAATTGCTCCCTCATATGCCAAAAATGGAATTGACATCAACGTCTCACGAGGAAGCTCCGGATTACACATTTTGCCAACAGTAGAGGACTAGAGGTAGATTCATAATTTAGAGTCAATGAGTTCAGAGTAGTCGCAGTCTAATATTTAAAACATAACTCTTTTTGTTTTGGCATAATGCATATAGTTCGAGTAAAAGAGACTTAATAAGACAGTTAATGCACATTGCCTTGTTTTTGGTGTATAGTTGTGGGATGTTTTAAGCAACGATGAAGTGATACGGATAGTAGCTTCAGCAAGGAAGCGATCTATTGCAGCAAGACTCGTGGTGCATCATGCAGTTCGAGCCTGGAAATACAAGTACCCGTGTGCCAAGGTAGATGATTGTGCTGTTGTATGCTTGTTCTTGAAACGCCAGAAGCCTCTGCTAACGAAATCGTTGTCAGAAGTAACTGAGCTGAGCTTAAATTATTCAGAGATAGCAACCAGCAAAAACTACTCACCAAACTCCAAGATAGATGATGGTCTTGATACACTGCTAAATTATCAAGCCAAGGAAGAAAAAGATCCAAATGTTGCTACTGGACTTAATGATGATCATAAAAAGAGTTCTTCGAGACACGCTCGTTACCTTAGGAGAAGAAAATCTG
This sequence comes from Solanum commersonii, assembly GCA_029007595.1. Taxonomy (NCBI): domain Eukaryota; kingdom Viridiplantae; phylum Streptophyta; class Magnoliopsida; order Solanales; family Solanaceae; genus Solanum; species Solanum commersonii. Next base: position 414,787 of record JAJTWQ010000225.1, on the reverse strand, counting down.
CAGTGAATTTTTGAGTCCATTGTAATGAAGCAGTAATGTGTGAAATTGAAAAGAAGAAGAAAAAATGTAAGCTACAAATTTAAATGAAATACTTGTATGTATTTTGATTTGTATAGTAGTACTAGTCAAATAGCCCAAGGCAAAAGATGAATGATGGTGTATTTGGCAAAAAAAATGATGACAAAATCAGGATTGACACCTTGGAGAGTTGAAAAATGTTGTTGCTACTTGCTATATAACCTAGCTAATTAACTAGAAAGGAACATGGCATTGTGATGAATCATGATACAGCTCGGGTTGAAGATCGGGGAAGTTTAAAAGATGAGGAAACCTAGCCACTTCTGGTCAGGATGAGGATAAATTTTTGCTTCTTCTCAAACTTATCCCCACAAATCTGACCTTGTAAGGCTAGTGCTTGGTGTTCGTTTATTCTATCATGTTCAGATAGACGACTAATATTAAAATAACTAGTGAAATAGTTTCGATTAGACTAAATGTTGTTTCGTACACTAATTCTCCCTCCCCCACCCCCATTTTGAACGTAAAAAAAGTGTTACATTATATTTTCTTCAATGACTAACAGATTGATTGATCCATATTGTTCTATTATTTCTTTATGTCATATCTTAATAACAAATTGATTGCACCTATAATTGAAATGTACATTGAAGCTTTTTCTTATAATAACCGTGAGATAATACTATACCAATAAAATAAAATAAAATTAATACATCGACAATTATAACCATCTTTCAGGAAGAGTGTCAAGAGCTAGAAATTTAAAAAGCGTGATCTTAGCTAGAAATATTCCATGGTGATGTTTGCATTCCCCTCACCATCCTTGTGAGCTCCCAATCAATTAATCAAAATTGTACACTTGTAAGAACATTTCTCATGCTATCTGCATTCTCTGATCTCCCCTATATTTTACAACAATATAGCAAAAATTTACATATTTTTTTCTCTTTTGTTTTTTGGTTTTTGAGATTATTCTTGTAGTTGCCAAAAACAACTAACGCTAGAGGCAAATTATAAAATTAAATAGAGACACCAAAAAGGTAAAAAAGATAAAAGAATTTCCTAATTATCATTGTTAAGACATTGCACTTTTCACTAGCTAGAATTAGTTAGCTAACTTTATGGTGGGTACTTGAATTTTCAAAAGTAATTTTGTTATGGTATATTGTAACGTTTTATCATATGGTCAAATAGTTTTCCATTTTACACATGAAAATATAAGATATATTTCACATAAAATACAATTCTTACCTCTCACATTAGGATTAATAGTATTTTTGATCCCTCAGTTATTTTAAATTTTGATTTTTCGTCCCTATAGCATTTCACTAACCACATTTTAACCTTCAATGTGTATATTGAATTGTGCACTTTCAATCCCTTTATTTGGGAATATTCACAAATATACTATAATTATTAATTGTTGCACTTCTTAATTTCTCATGCATTATATCAAGTTTACATGGTTACACCATTTTTAACGACAATATAGTGTATATATACGGTCACTATTATATTCACTATTCATAGGACAATATAGTGTATATATATAGTCACATTTATATTACATCCACTATTCATACGAACTTATACTTTATCGTTCATTTTATAATTTCTTACTTAATTTTCTCATTTAAAAATATTCACAATATTTTTGAAAATAGGGTAGTACATGATTTGATATTCACGTGCAACACACGTGCGTTAAAACTAGAATAGTTAAATATACCATGTTCTCTACATAAATAAATGAACCAATAGGCAATAACACACATTTAAATTAATTGAAGAATAAATATATTGGGTCATATATCACAATTAGGACCAAAAGGAGACTTTACCAATTACTTTGGGATCAAAAGTATTATAATCCCCTCACATTAGGTAGGTTTGGATGGTTAATTTAAAAGGAAAATATTTATCTACATTCTGTCCTGGACCGTCAGCCGAATTTTATCAGTAAATGAATTAGGTTAGAAATCTTGAGACTTCCGTCAACAGTGTTCTACTGAAAAATCCTCCGTCAATCGCCAACACCTTTCCATGAATAGATCAGAGGATCCTCGGAAAAATCCATTAAGGTTAGATTATTACTTACTTTTATAGAAAAATACATCAACTTATATCAATTATCATGATTAAATCTAAGTAAATTGTTCTAAATGTAGATGTAGTTTTGTTAGATTGTCAATTTATGGTAGTGCTCCTAGTTAATAAACTTACACCTAATAGATTTAGGGAATGAAGATTATCATTTGTAAAACTAGTGGTTAAGAACAAATAAAAATTGATAAAATGAATCTTTAAAAATTTATAAATATAGAAATTGTATCTTCACCAATTTCATAAATGACTGAATAATTGAAAAAAGGTCAAAATGGTCCTTAATATATCTTCTATCTATGAGATAAAATTTGTCATTTTTTTTTTCTATTGGATCAAATTTACCTTTAACAGTTTTTTATGCTTAAAATTGTTCATCTATTAACGATACATTTATATGACATTGAATTAAATTTTAATTTTATCTATGACCTTTATTTGTTGATTGCATAGACTCGTCCAACATAGACTCAACCCCCATCCATGACCAAGGGTGACTAAATCACTTAAAATTAGGGGTGGATATGGTTTTAGTCAACTTGAAATCCAAACTTATTAGTTATTTGATCTGAATTTTTGGATTATGGATTGAATTTGAATTTTTGCTTTTAAAATTTACTAATTTTGGATTGGATACCAGATTTAGTATTACAATTTTTGGATATCTGGAAATTCAAAATTCTTATGTCTTATGTTAAGTCATATCCATATCATATGTGTTCAATATTAATAAGTTCAATTTCGAAAGATCTAATAGATCAGTACTCTAAGGACCTACTATTATAGTATTAAGTCCAATATGAAATTACACGATGGGCAATACAATGTTTTCAGTCCTTGTTAACGGTAGAAATTGTATATTCTAGGGATTAAAATATTAGATGAATTGAAGTTGTTAATTGTTATGGCTTGCCTTAAAGAATCAAAAGTCAAAATAAAAAATATGAAATGTTCAAGTCGACTAATCCAAAATCTAACTTAAAAAATCTAATTCAATCAGAGCTTATTTGTATTGTAATTTCTTCAATAAAAAAATGATATATCTAAACTGAAATTTTCCATTCCAATTTGAATGGCACAAACACCCAACTCCCACTCCTACCTAAAATCGAATTACCTAATTGTTGTGCCGAATCAAGCTTTGAAAGACAGGTATTTGATATTTAGTTTTAGTTATCAAAATTGAATTTTAAAAATACCAAATCGAATATCAAATGTCCACCCCTAAAGATCGTGTGTCTGTGGTAACAATTGTCATGCCATATGTTTACTTCCATATGTTGTATTTACTAGGCATATCAAAGCTAATTGATATAGCTGAATTCAGCAAGAACTCAAGTTTGAAACTTTGACTATTTATTTATTTATTTTTAGGGTACGTTCGGTACGGAAGAAAGTATTCTCAATTAAATAAAAAGAAAAATCATTTAAATTTTAAAATTTAAAATAATCAAATAAATTTGAATTCTTAAAGTAAATTCCATATAATATCAAAATGTGAAATATAAATTGTAGAATATTTTCAAAATAAATAAAATATAACATAAGAAAGTAGAAAAAATAAATAAATACAGTTGGGTCAGTTGGGTGTGTTAGTTTGTTTCATCAAGTACTTGGGAGTGCAAATTCGCGCCTCTTTTAGTTATAGCAGTTTTCTTCTTCCATTTAAAAGTGAAAATTCTCTCAATTCTAGCAGGTAATTTTCCCTTTTCTTCTCCAGTTCTCATTGTAAATTCGATTTCGATACAATTGAACTTCGATTTTATAGGTAAATTTGGTTCAGATAACCGTCTGATCATCGATTTGATAGCTACAATACTCTCTTGTTGAGCAAGGAAATTATACATTTCATCGATTTTTGCTACTGTGATTGTCTGGCTATGTTATATATCCTTGTATTTATGGGCTTGTAGTTGATTAAGCATTTGATGTGATTCCTCTGTACTTTTTACTAAGCAATTTTAGTCTATGTGAAAGTTTTCCTTGTTTGATTTTGGTGTTTAGTCTTCGGATTTTGATTCATTTCTAGCTGTATCATATGCATTTAGTTGTTGATGTGAATTTGGACATGCTTTGTTGGATTTATATTTGAGGTCTCGTTCGTACTTATTATTTTGACTGTTTAATTCTTGTGCTTTGTCTAGCTTGATTATAGTAGTAGCTCTATTTTTCATTTACAGTTCTGTCCATATGGATTTTTCAGGATGTGGGAAAAGAAAAAAACATTTAGAAATCTGCCAAGAGATCAACTAGGCGGTGTTATATTTGGCTGCACCAATGATACAATAAGAGTGTGTCTCGAAAAGCAACTAGTAGGTCAGTTATTCGGCCCTAATATATTGTCCTTTGATAAAAAATACTAATAATTAGGACAATGGGTCGTTGTTACTCAATTATATACATTTTAAAATCATTGACAGGTTTGCCTAGCGCACACTTTATATATGTGAAAAATGTAAATCCTGGTTTGCCAGTGTTCTTGTTCAATTATGACGATAAGAAGCTCCACGGAATCTTTGAGGCTGCAAGCTCTGGTCAAATGCAAATCAATCCATATGCTTGGAAAAAAGATGGTGATGAAAGAACACGATTTCCTGCACAGGTTTCATATCATTGTTTCTTTTTGGCTTTATCTGCTTATATTGATGCACGCCGTGTAGGCAAAAGATATGAACGACTACTCGAAAAAGATGTTAACAGAGAGAAACTTGATCTTTTTCTATTACTTCAGAAGACAACGCTACAAGTCTTCAAAAAGAACTTGGAGAGAAAAAATAGGGCATTAGTTTAGCACTAACCCATGACCTGCTAACTGACTAACATCAACTAATTAGGACTCCTAGAGCTAGTTAACTGTAAACATAAAAGACTCCTAAAAGTACTGCCACTAACAACATTAAACTTTTAAATCAGTCAGCTAACATTCCCCTTGATTCAAAATCACACACTCCCAACTGCAACTTGAAATATTCATGCTTCCTAAATATATCCGCTGCTTGCTCGTTTGTGCCGCAGAATTTCAGCACTATTATTCCATCCGCTACCAATGTCCGGGATAAAGTGATATTGCACATCAATATGCTTAGTTCTCCCATGAAATGAGAGATTCTTAGCCATAGCAATTGCTGATACTCCTTTTGCTCGTAACAAAAATCTTCAAGTAGTTTCTGGAGCCATAAAGCTTGTCGTGCTGCTAAACTTGCTGCTGTATACTCTGCCTCAGATGTCGACAAAGCTACTATCTCCTGCTTCTTTGAACTCCATGTCACAACTCCAGAACCAAAGCTGAAACAACTTCCGGAAGTGCTTTTCCGGTCATCCAAGCAGCCTGCATAATCACTGTCAGTACAGCCAACCAATCTGAAATTCGGTGCTTTAGAATACCAGATACCAAAGTTTGTTGTTCCAGCAACATAACGAAGAACTCGCTTCGCAGCACCAAAATGTTGTTTTGTGGGACTTTGCAAAAATCTGAGCACAACACTAACAAAAAAGGTAATGTCAGGTCTAATGTGCGTTAGATAATTCAAGCCACCAACTAAACTTCTAAATAATTTAGGACTTGCTTTCTCAGTTCCATCTGCACGGTGCAACTTTTCATTGATATTCATCGGTGTAGTTGCTACTTCTCAGTTCATCATTTATCTTGGATCACCTCAAGCCCCAAGAAATATTTCAGTAAGCCCAAGTCACACATCTCAAAGTTTCTTATCATACTGGACTTGAAATCATTAACTAAAGACTTTGAGGAACCAATATAAATCATATCATCAACGTAGAGACAGACCAACAAAAATTCATCAGTACCTTGTTTCTTCAAGCACAAAGTGGGCTCGTTGTCACTTCTTCTGAATCCACTACCTTGAAAGAATGAGTCAATTTTGCTATACCATGCACATGGAGCTTGCTTTAGCCCGTAAAGAGCTTTTCTTAACTTGTAGACTTTATTCTCGTTGCTAGTAATCATAAAGCCTTGAGGTTGTGAAATATAAACCTCCTCTTCTAAATCGCCATTCAAGAAAACAAACTTCACATCAAACTGATACACTGGCAAGTACAACTGTGCAGCCACAGCCAAAACAACTCTCATTGTTTCAAATAGAGCAACAGGAGAAAATTTTTCGTCAAAATCTACACCTTGTTGTGAATATCCTTTCGCCACGAGTTGAGCTTTGTGCTTTTGAATGCTCCCATCAGCATTGTACTTTGTTCGAAACACCCATTTGAGTCCTATTACATTCTTTCCTTCAGGTGCATCAACTAACTCCCATGTAGAGTTTCTTTCAATTGCTTGCATCTCTTCAATCATAGCATTCTTCCATTCAGATTGATCTACTGCTTCTTCATAACAAACAGGATCTGAAACAAGCAAAGCAAATTGACAAGAAGTATTTCTAGTGTTAGGGTACTTAGGATTCAGTTTCTTTTCCCTTGTTGATCTTCTTAATGGGATCGGCTCAACTGAAAACTCATAAGGTGCAACAGTTGTTGATGCTGCAATTGATGAGCTAACATATGAACTTACAGGAGAAGAATTTGGGTGAACTTCCAGAATCTACTGCAGGTTCTTCATCAGTAGATAGCAATTGGATATCATGTTCCCAGAATTAAAGTTCCAACTTACATCCTCATTAAACACAACATTTCTACTTATGATCACTTTGCCACTTATTGGATTATATAGACGATATGCTTTGGATTGAAGACTATAGCCAACAAAAATGCATTTTGTAGATTTTTCATCAAGCTTAGAGTGAAAATTAACCAAAGCATATGCTATACAACCAAAGATTCTTAAGTGGCTTACCCGGGGCTTCTTACCATTCCAAGCTTCAAGAGGTGTTGTGTTCCAAGCGGCCTTTGTTGGCGAGATATTCAAAAGATATACAGTAGTTGCAACAGCTTCTCCCCAAAAATAATCTGGCAGACCCTTTGCTTTCAGTGAACTTCGAGCCATTTCCACCACCATCCTATTCTTCCGCTCGGCCACACCATTTTGTTCTGGTGTATATGGCGCTATAAGTTCCCTGCGAATTCCATTCTCATCACAGAACAAATTAAAATTATTAGACAAGAATTCACCACCTCTATCGGTACAAGTGATTTTCTCTTGTTGCCACTTTGATTCTCTACAATGCCTTAAATTTCTTGAAATTCTCAAAGGTTTCAGATTTGAATTTCAAGAAATAAACCCAACTAAAGCAGCTGTAATCGTCAGTAAACATAAAAAAATATCGACTTCCACCAAGGGATTCCATTTTCATTGGCCCGCACAAATCCGCATGCACAAGTTCAAGACAAGTTGTAGTCCTCCATGATTTTTCCACTGGAAACGATTTCCTAGTTTGCTTCCCATAGATACATCCTTCACACAAGTCAAGTTCATTGGTTTTTGGCAAGCCAATAACCATGTCTTTTTGAACCAAAAGTTTCAACCCATTAACATTCAAATGTCCATAACGTAAGTTCCACAAATTAGTCTCATTTTTTCCTTTAACAACTAAGGCAACATTACCAACATTGTAAATATCAAGAGGAAACATTTTGTATTGAGTCATAGGCACATGAGCTATCATGTGTCCAGATTTTTTGTCCTTAATGTCACATGCATTATTATAAAAAACAACTGAGTAGCCACTGGTCATCAATTGGCCAACACTTAATAGATTATGAGCCAAAGTAGGGACATACTGCACATCATATAAAAGCTTCACATTACCTTGGACATTTTTTATCTCAATTGTACCTTTCCCTTCAACGTGCACTTGTTCGTCATCTCCTAGTCACACCTCACTTTTCTGGGACTCATCAAGATCTCTGAATAGAGACTTTGAACTTGACATGTGATTATCAATGAACCACACAACATTCGCACCTTCAGTTAATTTGGGAACTAACCATAAACAACTTACTTTCTTCTTCCAGATTTTGAGTGAAATTGGCTTCCTTCTACTCATCTTTCTGCTTCGTCCAACAGTCAACTTCTTTGTGGCCAAATTTCTTGCAGTATCGGCATTGAATATTGCTGTTGTACTGATGAAATTCACCAACTTGGTTTCTACCTCTGCTGCTACACCACAGCCTCGACCACGAAAATTGCCTCTGCCATGTCCACATCCTGCTGAGTTTTCTGCTTTTCCCTTGTAGCCAAACTCCCCCTTAACCTGGAATGCCTTCTCTTGAACTTTCTCACGGGACCTATTTAGCCTATCTTCATGAGCTAGCAAGGAACTCATTAATTCATCGAAAGAATAGGTAGATAGGTCCTTAGATTCCTCAATTGCAGTAACAACATGCTCAAATTTGGTGGTTAAACTTCTCAACACTTTAGACACAACAATCTGATTATCAATTTACTCAGCATAGGACCTCATCCTATTAACAATAGCAGATGTTCTAGACAAATATCCTTGCACAGATTCATTTTCATTCATGAATAATGTTTCAAAATCTCATGGGAGAGTTTGTAGTTTAATAGTAATTACCTTTATCATCTCCAAAGTACTCTTGGTTCAGGATCTCCCACGCTTGTTTCGAAGTCTCAGCTGCTGATATGTGAGGAAAAATTTCATCATCAAGAGCCTGCTGGATCGTGAATAGAGCTTTTGAGTCTCTCTTTCGATGTTCTCTCAGCTGGTTTGCATTCCCTTCTGGAATTCCAGTCTCAACTACATCCCATAGTTCTTGAGACTTGAAAAAAGTCTTCATTATTAGACTCCAGAACTGATAATTTATCCCTCTGAAAATTGGAATTAGGGGCTACGATGAAGCTGGTGTCCCGTTTCCTGCCATGGAAATTGTCTGATTTCTCTACGGAAAAAAATCTCACAATATTTCACTATTTTTCTCTCTTACTATACCAATCCCTGCTTGAGGAAAGGATGGATCTTAACCTGGAGTAAAGCTTCTGATACCAAGAATGTTGGCAAAAGATATGAACGATATTTCGAATAAGGTGTTAACAGAGAGAAAATTGATCTTTTTCTATTACTTTGGAAGACAACGCTACAAGTCTTTAAATAGAATTTGGAAAGAAACAAACCTAGAGAAAAGAATAGGGCACTAATTAGCACTAACCCATGACTTGCTAACTGACTAACATGAGCTAATTAGGACTCCTAAAGCTAGTTAACTGGAAACATAACTAGAAGTACTGCCACTAACAGCATTAAACTTTTGAATCAGTCAACTAACACGCCAGTGTTATATTATAGGAAGGATTATTCTACTGAAACTTCACTTTTTCTTTTGAAGGTTCAGATACGTGTCCGTCTGCATTGTGTACCACTGCCAGAAGATACGTTTAGACCAGTAATGAAGGATAACTATTTTGAGCAGCATCATTTCTGGTTTGAGCTAGATCATACTCAATCTAGTAAATTGATCTTGCAACTCTCATCTCTTGCATATGCTCCGAGTAGCACACCACATTATCCAGCACTCCGGAGAAGTATAATCCAAACTTCACCAGCAAATAACAAGATAGCAGAAAATAGATGTTCTGAACCACAAAACTTGAAAAATAAGCCATCCAGTTCCATTGATTCTCAAGGTGCATTGGATGAGAAGAATTTTATATATATGAAACTTAAAGAAATAGCTCTTGATCGTGAATGGCCAGCACTCTCCAGAAACGGGCATGCAGAGGAAAACACCAATGAAGGGATAAGTTATAATGATGTAAGCATTGATCAAGCATGTTTTATGGAACCACAGCCTCCTGGAGAAGAGAAGAATGAAGAAGGCGATTGTGACTTGGCTGGTTATCCTCCATTTGTAGCTCAGGTTCATCATCTTCTTGTAATACGTGCCAATTTTCGTCAACCAGTTCTTCTCTAGATGTTCTTATATGATTTCAATATCTCTGTTGTTGCAGCTGCTGAAAGAAGTGAAAGAACTGAATGCGTTTAAGGAACAGCACACCCAAAAAGTGACTGGCCTGGAGAAGAAGCTGGTAAACCTTATCTCTGTATAATCTTGGTCGTATGGTGACATCTATTCTATGCTAAAACCACTTAAGGAGCTTGAGATTCTGCTTCTTCTTTTAAAGTAGATGAAATCATGATAATAAGCCATAGAGTTTGGTGGCTTCAAGATTCAAGATGAAATACCAAAGAAATGCTAGTATGATTTCTAAAAGAGGAAATAATAAGATTATTATCATATAATTTCGGATATGTAACTTGACAGGGAAAAGTATTATTGAACATTAGGTGTTATTTACTATACAAAGAGTTAATAGTACAGTGACAGGGACCAACAATAGTTCATGCTTGATTGTTTTAGATGGTATAGTGACAGAGCTTGAATAGCCTAATTCAATGGTTTCTTAGTGCAAAGAGGGATAGAAGGAAAAGGTTACATGAGTATTACAGTCAGAAATGCATGGTGGTTCATTAATTTTAAATTCTTAAAGAGAGAACGACATTACAACAAACTAATAGAAATTGAATATTTATAGGAGTGGGCTGATCTGTGTGGAGGTGGCTTTTCTGAACATTCTCTTATTGTTCAGTGAGGGGATTATTATTATAAATATACATCTGATACAGTAAAGAAAACAACTTAGCTCATATTGAGTTCCATGTTTAAAAGTCTCTTATTGGTATTGGTGCCAAGAAGTCTGTGCAATCTGTTCACAAGAGTGATTATTCATTTTATTTTCGGAGACTCTTCAGGGTTGGGTATAAGTTTGCTTATGTAAATATTGCTTCTTACTGTTTAAGGGAATATTTCTTTAATCAATATCCTACTTGGTAGAAGTCTCTGCATCCTATACAGACCTTTCCATGTTTAGGACACTCTTATTGTTGTTTGGGGGAATCAGAAAATGCCCCTTAAGAAGTTTTCAAATTCAATTGCACAACCTTTTGAAAATGACCAAAAGGGAAAAACCTTAGGTTCTTGATCCGTAAGGCTTTATCCAAATTGAAAAAGATGTATGTATCAGTGATAGTTGATGATTGTATTCTTTCACCAATTTCAAGGATTTCAATAATTATCCAGTTTGATGCTTCATATTGTGTCTGTTCTCTTTCTAAATGATTTAATAATTTTTGTTTTCTCCATACCTACCTGAATACGTGCTGTGTCTGCAGAAGTGAAAATCTGATGTTTTCCCCCTTTGTTATTTCCTTGTCTTCACATGGAATTCAGGCTAATGCACAAGAAGAAATCAAACTGCTAAAAGCTAGATGTTTGATGTTGGAGTCCACAAATCCTTCTCGTACACATGATAGTGCAAATGTGGTTGAGTCAGACGATATAGTCTGTGATGAGTCAATCATCCTAGCTGGAGGATTTGATGGTAATAACTGGCAATCAGCCTTGGACTTGTACTCACCTTTGAGTGATGTTTTAAAGCCACTTAAGCCAATGAGTTCATTTCGGTCGTATTTTGCAATTGCAAATCTGAGTAGAGAAGTCTATGTATTTGGTGGCAAATTTGGGAAGTTCTGGTACAACACAGGTAATGCCAGTAGTCCCTCCCTTCACATACCCTCCTCCCCCTTTCTCTTAAGTTGCTGACACTGATGCCACTCTATTCTTGTGAAGTTGAATCATATAACCCAGCAAATGATATGTGGACTTTGCATTCTCATTTGAAAAAGAGAAACAGTAACTTATCAGGAGCTACTTTGAAGGACACGATATTTGCAATGGGTGGTGAAAATGGGACTGAAAACTTTGCAGAAGTTGAAATGTATGATCCTCAAGTAGGTCGATGGATTCCTTCACGATCCATGTCGCAGAAGGTTAATTCTATTCCTTGCTTACATTTCTAGCAAACAAAGTCAATATTTGTCTCTTTCTTATCCTTGCCTACAGTCCAGGCTTCAATTTGGTTCTATTCTTTAGACTTACTTGTTCAAAGTGCTAATATAATCTCCTCTAACATGATTGTCTACCATTCATGCAGCGATTTTCTCTTGCAGCAACAGAACTCAATGGTGCATTATATGCTGTTGGTGGATTTGATGGAGACAAATATTTGGCGTAAGTTATTGCTGAATTGCTGTTTTCTTATTTCTTTATAATATATGTGTTAAAAAATGACAAAAGTCCCACATCGGTGGTTAATGGGATGGGTGGACTCCTTATAAGGCTTGGACAATCCTCCTCCCTTTGAGCTAACTTTTGGGGTGTGAGTTAGGCCTAAGACCTAATTTAACATGGTATCATAGCAGGGCCTGTCTCACACGATGTTGGGGCCCCCAAAATAAAAAATTGCCCACGCACCAGATGCTAAGCACTAGGCGTGAGGTGGGGTGTTAAAAAATGACAAAAGTCCCACATCGGTGGTTAATGGGATGGGTGGACTCCTTATAAGACTTGGACAATCCTCCTCCCTTTGAGCTAGCTTTTGGGGTGTGAGTTAGGCCTAAGACCAAATTTAACAGTATGCCCCAAAAAAGCTTGATATTTGGGCTTCATTACCTAAGAAATGAGAGTTGCTTGTAGTTTTCCAAACCACAGTCCTTTTTAGTGCTAAAGTTGTTCTGATAGAAATCTGCAACTTCTTTTATTTCATTGAATCGGAAGATTATCTTCACATGTGAAAGTAGTTGAGTCTTGTTTTTCAGTTTTCTGCTGTGTTCTCCTGTAGCATCTTTCTTATTAGCTATCACCTCAGGACTGCTGAAAGGTTTGACCCCAGAGAACATGCTTGGACAAAAATTGAGAGTATGAGCACAAAAAGAGCATATCATGCGTTGGTTCCTTTGGGGGGGAAGTTGTATGTTGACCTCTTCTTGCTTCTTTGCATTCTATATCTTTGGTCCCATTTTTCTTCTTGTTATTCACTTTTAGCTTCATGGTTGCTCTTTAGATATGCACTTGGTGGCTCTGATAGGTCTCAAATGATGCCAAGCGTTGAGATATATGATCCCTGTCGGGGAACATGGATGATTGGGGAACCAATGAACTACTCAAGGGGTTATGTAACTGCTGCTGCTCTAAAGGAGTCCATTTATGTCATTGGAGGGGTTCAATCTGATAATGAAGTACTAGACACGGTACATAAGATTATACATTTCATTGTCTTGCTATGCATTGCTTCCATTGATCAATACTCCTCTTTGTGATTGCAGATTGAACGTTACAAGGAAGGCACAGGTTGGGAAATAACCAACTTGAGCGGAGTTGGGAAAAGGAGCTTGTCCTCTGCTATAGTTTTGGAGGAAGATTGAAATCTGCATTCTTAAGTACTCAAGCTCTCTCTTCTTATGGGCACCCTTTGTTCAATATCTGCTGTTTTGCTATAATGAATAGACATAATGCTTGAAAGCATCTTAAACATTCCGTGACTTTTTCCTCTGTATGAGAAAACAGAGAATGGTCAAGCTTATAGCCAATGTATGGTTATAGCTTTGTAGTAGTATGACTGTATTACAGACAGTTCTCTGCAGCTTCTTTCTAAGGAAAAATTTGTTCACAATACTTTATTGTTTTTTCATCATTAAACTTGCTGCCTAGCATAAAATTAGGGTAAAGCATCGAGCTTTAGGAGGGCTTTGCTGATCATTTCTATCTGCTTATAATCACAGAAGATCAAACGTAAAAAAGCTCCCAAAATGTTGAAAGAGTTGGGAACCAGGGGTTGCTTTTTGTGTGGATATATGTGTTGGGTTATGAAGGTGATTAGGGCGTCATGCGTAAGCTTACAGTTTGCAAATCATATAGTTGATAAATCAGGTAACAAAAACTTATACTAAAAATCAAAATATTATTATATCAAAACTATATAAAGAAAAACATTGAAATTTTAGAGAGAATAAAGCTCCCCATAAACAAGACTTTTAAAAGACTACATTGTGGATGTTATTATTATTGTGTTAGAAGAAACAAACTTATATTTATAAAGTCCTAAAACATTTTCTTACTAGAAAAAGAGTCTTAAAAGGAGAGAATAAACCAAATATGAAAGAATATTATATTTTCCTTTCAAGAAAAGTAAAAACATTTATGGTAATGTTTTGTCTTTTCTTTAAGGAAAAATAAATCTTAAATTATGGTAAGAAAATTAAGGCAAAACCCTAACAAATCTCCCATTTTGGCTGAATTTTCTTGACAAAGCTTGATATGTCTTCTTCATTGCATGATAATCTTGTTCTTCACAAAATCTTCATCACCGTTGCTTGCCATGGTTGAAAATAAAGTTTAAAATATATGGGTTAAAAATATTTTGTTTTTATTCTTAAAAATTGCAGCAACAGGAATGTTGAAAATATGGTTGAAACTTCTTCACATGTAGTTTGACAAAAAATCTTCATTATCATCAACACAAATTGATTTGAAACCGCCTTGAACATGTCTTCAACTTTGTTCCATTGAATCGTTGAACCATGTGCTCTGATACCACTTGTTGGGTTATGAAGGTGATTAGGACGTCATGCGAAAGCTTACAATTTGCAAATCATATAGTTGATAAATCAGATAATAAAAACTTATACTAAAAATCAAAATATTATTATATCAAAACTATATAAAGAAAAACATTGAAACTTTAGAGAGAATAAAGCTCTCCAAAACAAGACTCTTAAACGACTACATTGTGGATATTATTGTTATTGTGTTAGAAGAAACAAACCTATATTTATAGAGTCCTAAAACCTTTTCTTATTAGAAAAAGAGTCCTAAAAGGAGAGAATAAAACAAATATAAACGAATATTATATTTTCCTTTCAAGAAAAATAAAAACATTTATGGTAATGTTTTGTCTTTTCTTTAAGGAAAAATAAATTTTAAATTATGATAAGAAAATTAGGGCAAAACCCTAACAATATGTACCATTATATCAATGCTGATTTGAGAAACTTGGAGTTTGCATGAGCCATTGTGGTTTCCTGAACCTTGAGAAAAGATCTAAAACTGTCTCTCTTCACTACACAACACACAAATAGATACATCATAGAACTTGATACATATAAATGATACATTCGGTAGTGTTTATTATCAAGTACATTTATATTGGACATAATAAACATTAATCGAAGATTCAACAAAATTAGGATTTTGTATCAATATCACAAATATGATCATGATACATTGCATAACAACGAAAGCGATTGTAGCAGTAATGTATCAGATCTGTGATATCACTAACAAAGGCTAATTTAATGTATCATAAAGTTGAAACGAAGGTATTATACATAAATTTATGAATCAAAATCAACTAGATACATTAAAAATCTGAACCTTGGGTAGAGAAGGTATTGAAACAAAGGCATTATACATTAAATTATGAATCAAAATCAACTAGATACATTGAAAATATGAACCTTGGGTAGAGAAGATTGTTTAGTAACATGTTCTACTCCCCCCCCCCCCCCCCCCACACATCCTTTTTTTTTGGAATCTTTCTCAATGGGTAATTTAGAACTTGCAATGCATCTTTCATCGATTTTGAATCACAAACGCAAAGGACGAGAACTTCCGTTTGTGAAACTAATTGGGTAAAACCAATATTAAATGATAGACCAGAACCCATATGTATTAGAAAAAGATAAACAACAAAGAATAAAAAAAATCAATAATCTGATCTGTTGAAAGCAAAAAAAAAAAAAAAAAGTCATGAAGAAATCCTTTTACACTTTCTCCTTTGCTCTCTATCAATCAACTCCCTTAGCTTTTTTTCACTTTTTACAATGGCATCACTCATGGATCTCGACCCAAAGCCTTTACTAGAGCCATCAACAACTCAATCTTTATTCCCTTAATTTTTGAGGGTTTTTCCACAGTTATTTGTTTTTCCTTTTCCTTAATTATACATTGTTGCATTCTTTGCATTTTAGAGTTCAAGATACATTTTTTGTATCTACTTCTTGTGTTTATTATTCACTATATGCAATTAAGCAGTAACTTTCCGTCGCCGTATGACAACAACCGATTTACCTCTTCTCTTCCGCTCCTTTTGCTTCGTGTTGTTCGATAATGCTTTCTGAAGATCGCCCGTACATACCTATCATCCATATATATATCAGAAATTTATAGATGAAAAAAATCGATAATTGATGAACTGAAAAGAAAAAATATAGATGGAGAAGAACTACCTCTTCAACAACTTGCAATTGATGAACTGGAAAAGAAAAAAAGAAAAGATTTGAAATTCAAAAATGGAGTGATGGAGATAGTTGGTGATACCATGAAGTGATTTTAGGCGTGAAAAAAGGGAAAAAAATCGTGAGGGTGATTGTTTAGAGTGATGTATCTGGAAAAGTGAGAGAAATTGAAGAAAAGAGAGATTTTTGTAATTTTTTGAAATGGTAGGGTATAATAGAAAATAAGGTAAAAAAAGATGTGTAGTTAGATAATTTTTTTCTAATATTTATTCACATAATGTCATGGACCGGGAGCCAAATTTTATCAATTATGAATTAGGTTAGAAATGTTGAGATTTCCATTAATTGAAAACGATATCATTGATCGATCATCAACATCTTTCCATTGATAGATCAGAGGGTTGTCGGGGATAATAGTTTTTCATTTTACACATTAAAAAATAAGATAAATTTCACATAAAATACAATCTTACCTTTCACATTATGATTTATAACATTTTAATTTGGTCCCTCAATTATCAGTAAATTTTGGTTTTAGTCTTTATATTATTTCACTAAGAACACTTAATCGTCAATGTATAATTGAATTGTGCACACTCAATCCCTTTTACTAGTGAATATTCACAAATGTACTATTATTAATTATTCCACCACTTAATTACTCATGTATTATGTCAAGTTTATATGGCTACATCATATTTATCGATAATATAGTCCATGTATAGTCAAATATAGCATGTTTTCTACCTAGAGGAACCAATAACACACATCAAAATTGATTGAAGAATAAATAGATTGAGTTATATATCACAAGGACCAAAAGAAGAACTTACCAATTATGTCGGGATTAAGTGTGTTATTATCCCCTCACATTCTGTAGGTTTGGATGGTTTATTTAAAAGAAAAATATTTATTCACATTTTGTCATGGGCAGGGAGCTGAATTTTATCGATAAGCGAAATAGGTTAAAAATGTTGAAACTTCTGTCAAAGATGTTCTGCTAAAAAGTACGTCCATTGTTAATCACGAACATCTTTTTTATTGATAGATTGCTTGGACAAATTCTTAAAGATTAGATTATTACTTGCTTTCATTAAAAAAAATATGCATCAACCTATATCAAATTATCATGATTAAATCTAAAGTAAACTGTTCCAATTTAGGCACTAAATGTAAATGAAGTATTTTGTAAATTATCAATTTGTGGTAGAGCTCCTAGTTAATAAACTTATATTTCATAAATTTCACATAGAATACAATGCTTACCTCTCATATTAGGGTCAATAGCATTTTTTATCCTTCAATTATTAGTAAATTTTGATTTTAATCCCTATAGTGTTTCACTAACCACATTTTAACCTTCAATGTATAATTGAATTGTGCACTTTTGATCCTTTTACTTATAAATATTCATAAGTATACTATTATTATTATTATTATTTTTAATAATAATAATAATAATAATAATTGTTCTATCACTTAATTATTTGTGTATTCTATAAGGTTTATAGGATTACACCTTATTTAACAACAATATTGTCCATGGCACACCCCGAAGCTACCCCAAGACGCGGACACGGAACCTAGAATCACGAGTGACCCCAAGCTAACCCTGCTGGCATATATAAGCATACTTAAAAGGAATATTGTGCGGAAGCATAAGACATGAGATAAACTGAAAGATGGGGAATACCCATATATTGTCTAAATATATGAAAACTGAGAGTTTAACAACAATTGAAAAGTCAAACTCAAATACTAAAGCTAAAACTAACTATGTCTGAAATTGCCTCTAACTGACTAGAAGTGCTGGGACATGCCCCAACTAAATCTAGCAAAAACTGGAACTAAAACTAAAGCAAAGGAAACAAGTCTGTCGTCCTCGAGAAATGAGGACTCTGATGTTGCTGAACTGGAGACCGT
This sequence comes from Solanum commersonii, assembly GCA_029007595.1. Lineage (NCBI taxonomy): Eukaryota > Viridiplantae > Streptophyta > Magnoliopsida > Solanales > Solanaceae > Solanum > Solanum commersonii. The sequence continues at coordinate 396,683 of JAJTWQ010000225.1, read as the reverse complement.
GAGCCGATCTATGCGTGATCTGGAGCCTGAGGGCCTGAACCTACATCACGAGAAGATGTACCGCAGAGTATGCGTCAGTACTTGAAAGGTACTGAGCATGCATGATAGAATAAAACTGAACAATAAACATAACTGAACAAAGCATATATCTGAGCAATGATATGAGATAAACATGATACTAAATTGAGAATATTGAACGTGAAATGACTGAATGCAATGACCAAGTTTATAACATACTGAGACTGAAATCTAACTGTAACGGTAAGGGAGCTACTAATAACCGACATAAAACCACATAAGCTAAATGTGGAGTCCGATGTATATGCCCTATCGAGAAGACCCAATATACCATGCCAGAGGTATAGAGGCATGACTGGCGTGATCACTAAAATGTAATGCCCACAAAGGGGACTTATAAACCTACGGGGGCACGTAGTTCTAAGACTTGAGGGTGATTGACCATAGTCCACTCGGTATTATGCTACTCCCAATTGATTATGTAATTAACAATTTATGACTGCATTTATGTAATACTGGATAGCTCAAAATACTTACATGCTAACTGAAAATGCAACATTAATGTACTAGTAATGAAACATTCAAATCTGAGGCATGTATATCTTAAATAACGGACCTAGCATGTGTAATTCATGAACTAAAAGAACTACATAGCTAGGGTTCTGAATTTATGAAATAATGTACACAAAACGATACTAAAATCATGACAATTTGATTTGGATCATTCAAACAGCTAAAACCCAACAATTTCTAATATTCAAGAAACCCTAGGTCTAGATGATATTAAGGGAATCAAGATTCTGATTGAAATCTAAGGACCTAATGGGTGAAAGGAACCCACTAGTGAAATCTCACATACCTGATGACGAATTCCACGGAGAAATCTTTAGATTTCGAGGCTGGAACTGATGAAAACTCGATGCGTTCTTGAACTAGGGCTGCTTGACTTTCTCCTCTATTTTGCTTTAGGTTTCGCTTGGTTATGGTGAATAATTTATTAGGTTAGGTTCTAATTAGTTTACTAGGCTAAAACTAACCAAAACCACGTAGTTTAGGGATTAAACGATGTAGTTTAGGGGTCCAACACATAGGAAAAATACCAAAAGACCCCTAACTTAAAAGCTGTCGGGACCAACCGACGGACTGACCAACGGTTCGTGATGGTCAACCGTCGACGAGGTTCTGGGACTAGATTCTGGGGCCTCAATCCACGGACTAGGACAATGGTCCATGGCCTGACCTACGGTCCGTGGGTTCGATCGTGGGTCATGCCTTAGAAACTTTTGTTTGAGGGTCTGACCTGCGACCCTGGCCCACAGACCGTGGTCTGACCTATAGTCCGTAGGTCCTGACATAGGTCTGGACTTAGAATAATTTTCTGGGCCTTTTCTGGGAGGGGCTGCAGGGGGTGAACCACGGACTACTAGAACGGACTGTGGGTCACCCTACGATTCGTGGGTTGCACCTGCAACTTTTGGAAATCTGCTAGTTGGTCTGTTTCCGGATACGGGGTGTTACAGTCCATATATAGTTAAATATACCATGTTCTCTACATAAATTAAGGAACCAATGACACACATTTAAATTAATTGAAGAATAAATATATTGGGTCATATATCACAATTAGGACCAAAAAGAGAATTTACCAATTACTTCGGGATCAAAAGTGTTATAATCCCCTCACATTAGGTAGGTTTGGATAGTTTATTTAAAAGGAAAATATCTATCTACATTCTGTCTTGAGCCGTCAATCAAATTTTATCAGTATTGAATTAGGTTAGAAGTGCTGAGACTTCCGTCAAGAAATGTCTGCTGAAAAATCCGCCGCCAATCGTCAACATCTTTCCATGAATAGATCAGGGGATCCTCGGAAAAATCCAATAAGGTTAGATTGCTACTTACTTTTATAGAAAAATACATCAACTTATATCAATTTATCATGATTAAATCTAAGTAAATTGTTCCAATGTAGGCACAAAATGTAAATGTAGGTTTGTTAGATTGTCAATTTATGGTAGTGCTCCTGGTTAATAAACTTACATTCCATAGATTTGGGGAAAGAAGATTCTATATCATTTGTAAAACTAGTGGTTAAGAACAAATAAAAATTGATAAATGAGTCTTTAAAAAATTATAAATATAGAAATTCTATCTTCACCAATTTCATAAATAATTGAAAAATCAGAAAAAAGTCAAAATGGTCCTTATTATATATCGAATCAAATTTACCTTTAACATTATTTTTATGCTTAAAATTGTTACTCTGTTAACGATACATTTATATGACATTTAATTAAATTTTAATTATATATATGACCTTTATTTGTTGGTTGCATAGACTCAACCCATCCATGACCAAGGGTGACTAAATCACCTAAAATTAGGGATGGACATGGTTTTAGTCAACTTGAAATTCAAACTTTTTAGTTATTTGATTTGAATTTTTGGATTATGGATTGAACTTGAATTTTTACTTTTAAAATTTTTAAGAATTTTGGATTGAATATGAGATTTAGTATTGCAATTTTTGGATATCTGAAAATCCAAAATTCTTTTGTCTTATATTAAGCCATATACATATGATATGTGTCCAATATTAATAAGTTCAATTTCCAATTATCCAATAGATCAGTACTCTAGTCCCTACTATTATAGTATTAAGTTTAATATGAAATCACACGATGGGTAATATAATGTTCTCCGTCCTTGTTAATGGCAGATATTGTATATTCTAAGAAGCAAAATATTTGATGAATTTGTTATAAAATATAAGTAATATACTACAAATAATATAGACAAAAGATATGGGGAGTAGAATGTAGAGATCATCTTATTCAAATGTCTTCTTGTCTCTCATGTGTGTATTTTACAATGGTGAATGAACAACCCTATTTATACGTTTAGAAATCATTCCAAAAGTCACCATATTAAGTATCATACTAAATATTTACATTCTTATCCAAAAAGGTTCATAGAACCTAGGGAATACACATAGATGATAAGTATAAGTTTATGGATAAACTCAATGGACAATCCACTTAGTTCAATGGATTTATAACACTCTCCATTGGATGTCCATAGATAATGTGCCTTGTTAAACCTTACTAGGAAAAACCCAGTGGGAAAAAGCCTAATGAAGGAAAAATAGTACACACATATCATAATACACTTTGAGTGCTGCCTCATTAAAAACCTTACCAGAAAAACCCATTTGGGACAAAACCATGGTTAAGGAAAAGAGTACAACGCGTATTTCACTCCCCCTGCTGAAACCTTTACTTGATATCTCGGAGATGACACATTCCAATCTTATATCTCAACTTCTCAAATGTTGACGTTGGCAAGCCTTAGTGAATAAATCTGTAAGATTATCACTTGAATAGATCTTTTGAACTTCTATCTCACCATTTTGTTGAAACTCATGTGTGAAGAAGAAGTTTGGTGAAATGTTCTTTGTCCAGTCTCCTTTGATGTATACATCATTATCTTCATACATGGTGGCAGTAATATCTCTTTTCAAAGAAAAATCACATAGTTGCCGACATCTGCATAATCAATAATTTGTATGTGCATCAATTTCACTAATACATGATATTTTTCAATCATTTTCATCAGATCAGAATTGATTTTTCTTTATATTAAACAATCTCACAGCCATTTGGGTACTCAATGGAATTGCTTTAAATCCTTCAAGGATTTTCATATAACCTTCATCGTCTAGATAGACATGACCATCATTCATTACATATATTCAAGCCTTTCATCTATTGTCAGACTATAACAAGCTTCATTGCATCCACCACATGAGAATATATATCTATTTAATAATGTCAGGAATTTTGTGAAAACCCTTTCTGCCCCCAAGGCACAAATCGTACTTTTTATCTTACGATTATATTTTCGCACAATAATTTATTTGTACCCCACTGACATATATCTTGATCCATGGACTATAGTCCAAAACATCACTTTTCAAAGTGAAACACAATTTACTTGAATTGTGCATTCCATTTGTCCAATCATTTATCTATCCACATTATATGACTGATTTGAATTCAAGATCCTCGCCATCATCTGTAGCATTGAGCGCTACTTCATATCAAAGATATCATTGACGGTCTTTTGACTCGATTCCAATACGACATAGCTTATCAAGATCTCTTTATATTTCAACATTTTAGGTACCTGCACCTTTGCTAAGGTTTTAATGAAGTGTTATGCCATCGTGCTCCTTTTAAATCACTTGCCTCATTATCATGACCATCTTGCTCCTCTCGTTCCTTAATAAGTTTTTCATTTGGAATCGATTGGTCTATCACGCTTCATGCATATCATAGACTCTGTCCCTTAAGGACTTCTCATTGGAGCATTTGCAGCTGAATTATAACATAGGATCAACAAATTCATCTAGCAATTAATTTTCAACATTATGCAAATGAATTATCTCTTGAACTTCAAGTTCACATTTTTTACGAGGATCTAAATAATTCATCTCATAATTTTCAGTTGTCAATCATCTCTCCCCATAATGTTAGAAATTATAACAATCACCCCAACCTCACTTGGGGATCCATCTCTGTGCGTGGTTAAATCATATATCGCACATTCAAACTTTAGATGGAAATTATTTGATTCTTGACCCTGAACCAATTATGATGGGAAAACCTTGTTGGTTTGATACATACATGTGTTGTTACATATTAAATAAACTCATCTCATACCAAATTTTATTTGGGAGTTTTGTTCTCATACCCATGGTTTAGCTAGAATTGGAGGCATATAATTTCTGCTAAACCAACCAGCATTATTAATGTAATTTCATAGTTTGAAATTGTGCTCTTAATTTAACAATTCGAGCAAACAACCTTACAAAAATCAATTTGTAAGTTAACAACAAAGCACATGTGACCATCCCATAGATGCATCTATCATATAGTTACAAATGGTCCACATGGTAGGTGAACAGGCCCATATTCACCTTATTATATGTTCTAAAAATCTAAGAGAATACAATTCCAACCTTAGACGATACAATGATACACTGATCATTTTATCATGAGAACAAGCAACACAATATAATTCTTGAAAAATATTTTATTCTTCATCATATAAGCCACGTGAATTTTCAATTACTTTTGCATCACATTTAAATCGGAATCGCCAACCGATCATGCCAACTTATCTTTGTTTTTCTCAAACATTCCGTAGAGGTGAGTTGTGACATATATCATATTTCTCAAACCTCCCATAGAGGTCATATGTCCAGCCCATAATGATTTTATCACATCTTGACCCATTCTCTTTTAGAATGATCGAGCATTCAAGATGCTTATCACACGTCATATTCTCTTCAAGAATTGGACTAATCATTTATATGTGCTTCATAGATTTGTATTATAAGCACATTGTCATGCCTTTAAAATTTATCATTTTTGCATGTCCCACCTCAACATCCCTTTGAAAGGTCAAGTGTACCATCACTTTATCTTCCTTTCTTTTAATGGGGGATTTTCATAATGTTAGGTCGCACAACAACTACTGGTCCAATGACCTTTCATACCATTATGATGATAAGAATTACCTTCACATTTTGAAGGCCTATTTGGAGAACCCACAATGTTCTTCCTTTCATAATTACCACAATAATGACTATTATAATTTTGTCCATCCATGCCCTTATTCATACATTCAATCACTTGTCATATTTCAGACTTATTATTCACTGCTACCATATTCATGTGATAGAATGGAGCAATTTGGCGGATTTCAAATTTATCATGTATTGCTACCACATTCGCTTCAAGGTATGGAGCAAATTCAATGAGACGAATTTCATGGCTTTTCATCAAAGCCTTAGTCATCATTATATAATCACTATGGTGAATTGACTCAAACTCAATCTTACCCATATAAGGCATGTTAGGCCATAATTCTATGGGACTTGAACCCAATCTTTATCATCATGGTACATCAAAACTCAAATTGATGTCTTGCCCTCTTGGTGCGATAGAACATGAATCTACCATCTTACCCTCAAACATTTTTCATTATGGTGCATCCGGAGCTTTTGGTGCGATGGGACTTGAATCCACCGTCTTACCCTTAACTAAAGGTATAATAGATTGAAGTACAACATGACTCACCCTTTGAGTCTTTCAAAATAATCAAAATAATATTCAAACTCATGCTACTAAAACTTTATACCCTCTTCCATTTAAGGAATTTTGTAGAGCATGTCATATTCAATCAATAGTAGTATATGTCTTCGGTTCCTGGATAATGTTAGTGACCGAACACTATTGTATTCTAAATCATAAAAAGATTCTAGAAAATACATACATGATTTTATGCATATTATACCTTGATTCCAGTAGTTATCATTTTTCCTTCTTGATTCTCATAACGAGATCAACCAAAACATGAGCGAAAGAAAAAACTAAAACTCAATCTCAATTGGCTAGAGTCTCGTGCTGATAACGTGTTATAAAATATAAGCAATATACTACAAATAATATAGACAAAAGATATGGGGAGTAGAATGTAGAGATCATCTTATTCAATTGTCTTCTTGTCTCTCATGTGTGTATTTTACAATGGTGAATAAACAACCCTATTTATAGGTTGAGAAATCATTCTAAAAGTCACCATATTAAGTATCATAATAAATAGATATATTCTTATCCAAAAAAGGTTCATAGAACCTAGGGAATACACATAGATGATAAACATAAGTTTATGGATAAACTCAATATGGACAATCCACTTAGTTCAATGAATTTATAACAGAATTGAAGTTGTTAATTGTTATAGCTTGCCTTAAAGACTCAAAAGTAAAAAAAAATATAAAATGAAATGTTCAAGTTGACTAATCCAAAATCTAACTTAAAAAATCTAATTCAATCAAAGCTTATTTGTATTGTAATTTCTTCAATAAAAAAAAATGATATATCCAAACTGAAATTTTCATGTCCAATTTGAATGGCACAAACATCCAACTCCCACTCCTACCTAAAATCGAATTACCTAATTGTTGTGCCGGATCGAGCTTTGAAAGTCGGGTATTTGTTATTTAGTATTAGTTATTAAAATTGAATTTTAGAAATATCAAACCGAATATCAAATGTCATCCTTAAAATCCGGTGTCTGCCTTTTTTCTGTGGTAACAATTGTCATATCATATGTTTACTTACCATGTGTTGTATTCACTAAGCATATCATAGCTAATTGATATAACTGAATTCACCAAGAACTCAAGTTTGAAACTTTGACTATTTATTTACTTTTAGGGTGTGTTCGGTACAAAAAGAAAGTATTTTCAATTGAATAAAAAGAAAAATCATTTAAATTTTCAAATTTAAAATAATCAAATAAATTTGAATTCTTAAAGTAAATTCCATAAAGTTTCAAAATGTGAAATATAAATTGTAGAATATTTTCAAAATAAATAAAATATAACATAAGAAAGTAAAAAAAAAAAAAAAGTACAGTTGGTCAGTTGGGTGTGTTAGTTTGTTTTATCAAGTACTTGGGAGTGCAAATTCGCGCCTCTTTTAGTTATAACAGTTATCTTCTTCCATTTAAAAGTGAAAATTCTCTCAGGTAATTTTCCCTTTTCTTCTCCAGTTGTCACTGTAAGATACAATTGAAGTTGATTTTATAGGTATATTTGGTTCAGATAACCGTCTGATCATCGATTTGGTAGCTAAATTACTCTCTTGTTGAGCAAGAAAATTGTTCGTTTTGTTGTTTTTGCTACTGTGATTGTCTTGCGATGTTATATATCCTTGTATTTGCAGACTTGTGATTGATCAAGCATTTGATGTGATTCCTCTGTACTTTTTGCTGAGCGATTTTAGTCTCTGTGAAAGTTTTCCTTGTTTGATTTTAGTGTTTAAGTGGTAGGATTTTGATTCATCTTGAGCTGTATCAAATACATTTAGCTATTGATGTGAATTTGGACATGAATATTTAGAAACTGAATGAGAACCACTGTAGATCAACACATTTGCATGGTGAAAAATGATGTATGCAGTTATTTCTTCTTTATTTAGTTTTCTGGGTGTGTTGGTGAATGAGGAAACTAAAGACTCTCTGTTTAAGAGTTCCTAATGTGGTTGGCTTAAACTGATGAATTGCTTCGTACTTATTATTCCTGTGTTTTGTTTAGCTTGATTATAGTAGTAGCTCTATTTTTCTTTTACAGTTCCTGATGATTTAGATCTGTCCATATGGATTTTTCAGGATGTGGGAAAAGAAAAAAACACAAACCTTCACACATAGTAATTCAGCACCGGCATCACCATTCCAGCCAAAAGATGGTAAAGCTTTTAGAAATCTTCCTAGAGATCAACTAGGCGGTGTTATATTTGGGTGCAAAAATACTACAATAAGAGAGTGTCTCGAAAAGCAACTAGTAGGTCAGTTATTCAGCCCTAATATATTGTCCTTTGATAAAAAATACTAATAATTAGGACAATGGGTCGTTGTTACTCAATTATATACATTTTAAAATCATTGACAGGTTTGCCTAGCGCACACTTTATATATGTGAAAAATGTAAATCCTGGTTTGCCAGTGTTCTTGTTCAACTACGACGATAAGAAGCTCCACGGAATCTTTGAGGCTGCAAGCTCTGGTCAAATGCAAATCAATCCATATGCTTGGAAAAAAGATGGTGATGAAAGAACACGATTTCCTGCACAGGTTTGATAGCATTGTTTTCTTTTTGGCTTTATCTGCTTATGTTGATGCACGTCGGTGTTATATTCTAGGAAGGATTTATAAATTCACAGAAGTAGAATGAAATTGTATGTTTATTAATGAGTCTCCAATGGAGTTTTTATACAAAGCTAACAAAACAGATCATGCTAACCTAACGCCTAGAAAATAGGAACAGATAAACTTACGTTACCTACACTAACTGAATAATAAACTTTACAAACTTAAAGCCTAAATTGACTGAACATGACTTATCCATATTTACCACAATGGTACGTGCTCTGTTATGCACCCCTCAAGTTAGGTGTAAAGAGACAACACCTAACTTGGGAAGCATCCGCTGGAAGGCTGCCTTAGACAATGGTTTGGTGAGCGGATCTGCAATTTGATCAGTGGAATGAATGTGGGAAACTCTGACCAGACCATTGCAGACTTGGTGGCGAACAAAGTGAAGATCAACCTCGAGGTGCTTCATTTTTGTATGATGGACCGGGTTTTCAGCAATGTATGTGACGCCAAGGTTATCACAAAGCATTATTGGAGCAGCAGAGAGCGGGACATGAAGATCCCTGAGCAAGTGAGTGATCCAGTTCGTTTCAGACAAGGCAGAGGCAACAACCTGATACTCAGCCTCAGTGGAGGAGTGGGAGACAGTAGGTTGCTTATGAGAAGACCAGGAAATAGGAGTCAAGCCGAGAAAAACTATGTAACCAGAGATGGAGCGGCGATCATTAGTATCACCTGCCCAATCGGCATCCGCATAGAGATTAGTGGACTGCTGCAGAGATATATGAATACCATGGTGGGATGTTTCATTAAGATACCGAAGGATACGTTTAACTGCCTTCCAGTGAACCACATAGGGACAGATGTTGAACTGAGTGAGCTTGTTTACTGAATATGTGATGTCAGGCCGTGTAAAAGAAAGGTACTGCAGCTTACCAAGTACATTCATATACTCTTTTCCATCAGTGTTGGGGGCTCCGTCATCTACCAGTAGTGCCACTGACGTACTCATTGGAGACTGAACGCCTTTGCAGTCGTGAATTTGAGTATCATGTAGTACCTCCTGTATATACTTAGATTGACTGAGAAACAAACCGTTAACATCCCTGCGTACCTCAATGCCCAAGAAATAGTGCAGTAAGACAAGGTATTTAAGAGAAATTTTTTTGGAAAGAGAGGTATTGACTTGTTGAAGGAGTGTTTCATTGCTGCCTGTGAGTCTGATGCCATCTACATATATAAGGATATAAATAGTAGTTACGCCCAAATTATGCAGAAAAAAGAAAGAATTATCAGACTCAGAGACATCTTGAACCCCATCCGGATCAAAGAATCAGCAAGTGCATCATACCAGGCTTTGGGGGCTTGTAGCAGGCCGTAGATTGCCTTTTTGAGATGGCAGACATAGTCAGGATGAGCTGAATTTTCATATCCGGGTGGTTGAGTCATATACACATCTTCCTGAAGATTCCCTTGAAGAAAAGCATTATTGACATCGATTTGATGTAGTGCCCAATTGTTCTGTACAGCAAGGGTGAGGACAATCCGAATTGTGGTGGGTTTAACCACTGGACTGTATGTTTTATGAAAATCAACCCCAGGCCTTTGGGTGAACCCTTTTGCAACCAAACGTGCTTTGTACTTATTAATGGATCCATCAGACTTAGTTTTAATTCGAAACAACCATTCACAGGGAACAACATTTCTGGTGGGGTCTGGCGGAACCAACTCCCAAGTATGATTCTTTATCAGTGCATCAAACTCAAGCTGCATAGCATCTCTCCAATATGGGAACTTTCGAGACTGCAACTGCGCACACCTCTGTGAGAGGTGAGGGATTGGGTCGGTATATGGGGTGATGAGTTGGAGCAACGCCGATAAACATGAGTAATCAGTGGTCGGCGATGTAATGTGAGAGGACGAGTAGAGAGGGCAGAGCGGTGGCTTTGAAATATGAAGTGGGATGGTAGGGAATCTACAATAGGGGAAATCTGATGGAAGTCAGGGGAGAGGGAAGTAGTGTGAAGATTACCTGGAGCAGGAGTGGCGAAATGATCTGACTGTGGTTTGTTCCTCGGTACAACACGAAGTGAGCAATCATCTTGGCGTGTATCTCGCATCAATGGAATGGTGGGGGGAAGCAGCGTGTGATCTGGAGTAGTGGTGTTGGAAGTAATATCCAGATTTGAATTGTTTTTGTTTAAATTATACTCCCAGTTTAAATATGATAACTTTTGTTTCAAGTGAGAAAACATAGTAGCAAAAGGGAAAATATCCTCGGAAAATTTTACATCCCGTGAGAGAAAAAGTTTGGAGCTTGTAGGTTCAAAACACTGATGACAATGATGGGTGACCGAAGAACTGAGATAGACACAAGGTTTGGAATACTGCTCTAATTTATGTTGAGTATATGGTCGGAGCCATGGGTAGCATAGACAGCCAAATGTACAAAGAGATTCATAAGCGGGTGCCTCTTTGAAAAGAACTTCGAATGGGGACTTATTATCAAGAGTGGTGGTGGGCAATCGGTTTATGAGAAAGGCAGCATGATGGCAGGCAAATGTCCAAAAATCGGAGGGTAAGCTCGCTTGGTGAAGCATCGTTTTGACTGTCTCAATAAAGTATCGATGATGTCTTTCAGCCAGGGCGACCCTTTGAGGAGTGTGAGAAGGAGAAACAAGGTGTTGTATGCCATTGGAATGAAGGTATGGTTCCATGGTCTGATATTCTCCGCCTCCATCAGTGTAAATTGTGAGTAATTTGTGACCAAAATGTTTTTCAAGCACAGGATGTAAGCTTTGAAAGTGCTTTTGAACCCCATGTTTGTTTTTCATTGTGTACAACCAAATATATCTGGTGAACTGATCAACAAAGAGACAATAGTATCGCTTTTTATCAACAGAGAGAACAGGGGATGGCCCCCACAGATTCTGTAAATTATTTCTAATGGAAAGCTGCTGGACAAAGTGTTGGAAGAAAATGGAAATCTGTGTACAAAAACTGAACTTGTCCTTGGAAGAATATGAAATACATGAATTACGTAAAATGGAAAATAAAACTCGAGAATGGGGGTGTCCCAATCTTCGATGCCACAGATGTAGGGAAGGTCCAACAATGGTGAAGTTGATGTTTGGTCGAGATAGTGATGGCCATTCATGGAGTCCTCCTTTATTCGGGCCGCACGGTAGAGGTGTTCCCTTTCAATTTTCTACTGAATGTCTCTCAAAGTGAGAGAGTTTCTCCATTAAATAGAGAGAATAAAAATTACACATCCCTAAAGATCCGTCATTCATATCCCTAAAGACAAGCTATTCTATCTCTACAATTCTTCTTTGCTATCCCTCCAAATCAGCTATTTTATCACAATATTTATTCCTTTGATTCTACAACAAATCTATATGATCATGCTAATTTATATAACTATATAATTACATTAATATATACAATTATTTAGATATCCATCATGCTAACATCCCCACTCAAATTAATGCTGGTGGATCAAGAAGCATCAATTTGCATACTAGAAACTAATGGCATTGCCGTGCCATGAATTTTGTAAACGCATCAGCTATTTGAAGATCACTGGACACATGTGGAAGAGTAATGACTCCTTTATCTACAACTTCTCGTATATAATGACAATCTACTTCGATGTGTTTGGTCCTCTCATGAAAAACTGGATTAGTAGAAATCTGAATAGCACTTGTATTATCAGCATGGAGAGGAGTAGGATGAGATTGAGGAAATCCAATCTTAGCAACTGATCCACGAAGCTATACAACCTCAGAGCAAGGAGAAGACATGGATTGATATTCAACCTCTGTTGAAGATTTTGACACACGATCTTACTTTTAACTCTTCCAAGATATCAATGACTCTCCAAGAAACATGCACCAACCAGTGACTAAACGACGAGTATCAGGACATCCCGCCCTGTCAGAATCACTAAAAACATTAAGATGAATAGGAGAACCACTTGGAAAGAACAATCCACGAGTAGATGTTCCTAGAAGATACCGAATGATGCGATGAACAACCATCAAGTGGAGATGACGGTGAGCTTGCATAAATTGACTAACTTGTTGAACTGTAAAAGAGATATCAGGCCGAGTAATAGTAAGGTAATTTAGACTCACAACTAATTGTCGAAACATAGTTGGATCAGGCAAAAGATCGCCTTCCTCACAAAGATGCTTCACATTCAATTCCAATGGAATATCTACAGAGGAGGAATCTTGAATACTAACCAAAGAAATCAGATCCTGAGTATATTTGTGTTGGTTTAGAAACACACCTGAAGCAAGATTATGAACTTCCAAACCAAAGAAATATGAAAGAGTACCAAGATCTTTCATATGAAAAGAATCTTTAAGTTGTTGTTTGAGGCTAGTGATTAGTGAAGAATCGATTCCTATGATAATAATGTTATCTACATACACCAAAAGAAGAACACAACTTATAGATGTTTTCCGAAAAAACAAAGATGAGTCATATTTGGTCTGCTCAAAAGAAAATTGTAGCAAAGTAGACCAAAACTTATCAAATAATCCATACAAAGACCACTTCAACTTGCATACATATGATGTAGGTGATGAGAACAAACATGTGAGGTTTCATATAAATATCTTCTTTGAGATCACCATGGACAAAAGCATTTTTGACATCCATTTGATAAAGAGACCAGTTTTGTGAAGCAGCAATGGAAATAATAGTTCGCACCATAGTCATTTTTGCTACGGGTGCAAAAGCCTCTTCATAGTCCACCCCATACTCTTGTCTGTTACCAAGAACAACCAATCGAGCTTTGTATCAATCAAGAGTTCCATCAGAATGAAGTTTGAGTGAGTAAACCCATTTACATCCAATAGGGCGGACATTTGAAGGACATGAAACAATGTCCCATGTGTCATTTTCTTTAAAAAGCCAAAAGTTCTTCCTCCATTGCTTTCTGCCAGCATTCATGCTTGGAAGCTTGTGAGTAACAAGTTGGAACAGAAATGTTGGATAAAGTAGAGGAAAAACCATACCAATTGGGAGTACGAGATACTCTGGTAGATCGCCGAGTAGGCTTAAGAGGACCAGATCTTGAAGAATTCTCAAATTGTAATTGTGGTACATTTTCAGGCAGCGGATTAGTGTTGGGACAGGATAATGTTAGCCGACGTCATTCATACACAAATCCAGGTTTGAACCTCTTAAAAGAAGATGATAAATACTCAAAAGTAGGAAGAAAAGGAGAAGCATAAGATGAATCTACAATCATAGAAAAGAAATACTGATTCTCAAAGAAAACAACATTTCTAGAAATATGAAATTTATGAGAACATGGATCATAGCGAATAAAACTTTTTTGTGAAGTATAACCCATAAAAGCACATTTAGTAGACTATACAAAAAGTTTATTGCATTGCAAAGGAGGAAAATGCACAAAACAAACACAACCAAATGTATGAAAATCACTAGTTAGGATTTTGGAGATAAAGATGAAAATATGGAGACTCAAGATTTAGCACTTTAGATGGCAATCTGTTAATTAAATAGACAGCAGTAGACAAAGCTCCCACCCAGTATTTAGACTGTACATAGGACTCAATCAATAAAGTACGAGTGACATCTAAAAGAAGGCAATTTTTACGTTCAACAACTCCATTTTGTTGTGGTGTATATGGGCAAGAGTGTTGTGAGACAATTCCTTTGTCAAGTAAGATATTTTTGAATTCATAAGACATATATTCTCCACCAGAATCAGATCTTAATAATTTGATGCACGTAGAAAATTGAGTCTCAATGTAAGCCAAAAATGTCTTGAACATGGAAAATACCTCAGATTTGGATTAAAGAAAACACACCCACGTAAACCAACTATAATCATCTATGAATGCTACAAAGTATTTGAAATGAGCATGAGAAATAATTGGTGAAATGCCCCAAACATCACTATGAATGACATCAAAACACTTTGTAGCAAAACTACCAAAATTAAGAAAAAGAAGAGTTTTACTTTTGCCTAATTTACAAGTAAAACAATCAATGGAAGTAACTGAAAATTGATTTTTATTTTCCAATAAACCAGAATTTGATAAATGAGACAACACAATAGAATTTTGATGTCCTAGACACTTAAGCCAAACCTCAGTCTTACTAGCAGTAGAAGTACAATCAAAAGATAGAACAGGAGGAATGGAAAAGTGTATAGGAAACAATCGTCCAACTTTAGGCCCCTTTATGATTATCGTCCCCAACACCTGATCATGTACAAGACAACCATTACGAGAAAAATTCACATCACAATTGTTATCTACCGATTGTCCAACTGAAATAAGACTAGTTGAGAGCTTTGGTGAAACAAAAACATTCTTGAAAATTGGAGTAATGTCCCCAACCTTGGTAATGGGTAAATTACTACCATTGGCAATCTATATTTGTTATGGACCTTGATACTTACGAACATTTTTTAGGATGCTCGTTGAGTTGGTCATATGATTGGAAGCAACTGAATCAACAAACCAAAAATTAGCTGTAACATCATTACCTTGTAATCCCAATGTTGAAATGGCTAACACGATCATTTGTTGTACCATTTCAGGAGTAAGAACTTGTCCTGAAAATGAGTTATCAATAGTGGAACTATTTATCCTAGCTTGAAAAACATTGACCCTATGATTTTGAGGGCGCGTGAGACACTCTTTGATAATATGTCCTTGTTGTTTACAATAATTACAGAACTTCTTGCTACCATTGCTAGCAATATGACATATTCCTTGCAACTGTAGCATTGAGTTCTAGTCATATCCCTGCCCTTTCCTTTACCCTGAGTAGCAAATGCAACAGTGATATCATTTTTGTGAGAAATATAGGAAAATAATATTATTGAATTGTTGTTGTGTCTACAATGTTACATTGAGACCCTATTTATAGACACTAGATTACAATCCTTTCCAAGTAGGATACTATTTACTATTCTTATTTCTATTTGTATTCCTATTCCTATTCTAAATAGGATTGTATAAACTTATTCCTATTCTAATAGGATTGTATAAACCTATTCCTATTCTAATAGGATTGTATAAACCTATTCATATTCTAACTCTCCCCCTCAAGCTAGTGCATAATATTCATGTACCTAGCTTGTTACAAATGTAATTAATACGAGGATCGATGAGGAGCTTGGTAAGATATCTACAAGTTGATCAGTCGATTTCACAAAATTGACAGTCAATCTCAATGTGCTTGTCTTCTCATTAAATACTGGATTTGATGCATAATGTCAGTCAATCTCAATATGCTTAATCTTCTCATGAAATACTGAATTTGATGCATAATGTCGATAAAACACAGAGTGATAAAATTACAGTGTTGAACTTCCCAAACTAAAATTGCAAAGACTGTTTCAAACCATAGAGTGACTTACACAATCGACATACAAGGCTACTAAACTCCTCCCGAGCAAAAAAGTGCTCAAAATCTAGTATAAAGTATATGGATCATGTTGGAATCAATAGATGAGTCAATATTAAACAAGAAAGTCATCGAAAAATTTGTTGGAACATGCTCATACATCGGAGTATTAGATTTGATGGCTGAAAGTGGTCACAACCTAAGAAATAAAATTATATGGGTAGGGTCGAAATGATGGCACAACCCAACTGGAAAATAGATATCATATAGAAAAGGTCAAATTGATGGCACGACCCTATTTAAAAGGAGAAATAATATGGGTAGGGTCAAAATGATGGCACAACCCTACACAAATCAGATTTGACGAGTCACCAAAAACACAAATTGAACTATGCAAATCAAATCTGAGGAGTCACCGAAAAGACACACAGTGTTATGCAACTCAGATATGAGAAAGTAATTCGGAAAAAATCCACGGTACTACACAAATTAAATATGAGAAGTAGTCCGTAGAGATGCACGGTGCTACACAAATAAAATATGCGAAAAAAAGTAGTCAACGAAAGGATGGCACGATGCTAAACAAATTAAATATGAAAAAGTAGTCACCAGAATGATGGGATGGTGCTGCATAAATTAAATATGAAAAGTAGTCACCGAAATGATGGCACAGTGCTACACAAATTAAATATAAAAAAGTAGTCACCGGAATAATGTCACGGTGCTACATAAATTAGATATAAGAAAGTAGTCACTGGAATGATGACACAGTGCTACACAAATTACATATGAGAAAATAAACACTGGAAAGATACACGGTGACCCAACTTTTGCTAACATAATCGTTGGCCGGACGGGCGGTATTTATGGATAATAGCCGCCCGCCGGCAGCGGAAGCTCTTTGATTGTTTACCAAGATCGTAGAGGCTCTGATACCATGTGAGAAATATAAGAAAAGAGTATTATTGAATTGTTGTTATGTCTACATTGTTACATTGAAACCCTATTTATTATACACTAGAATACAATACTTTCCAAGTAGGATCCTATTTACTATTCTTACTTCTATTTGTATTCCTATTCCTATTCTAAATAGGATTGTATAAACTTATTCTTATTCTAATAGGATTGTATAAACCTATTCATGTTCTAACAATTTTCTTTCTTGAAAGCATTTTGTGTGGCAAGACGTTGCTCTTCACGAAGTAACTCCCTAAAGCAAACATCCAAAGAGGGAGACGGGTCACAATTCATCAAGTTAGAGCAGACACTCTCAAAGTCAGAGTGTAATTTCATCAAAAATTGGTCTCGCTTGCTTTGCTCATGAACTGCCTGAATCACAGATAAAGATTCAGTAGGTATTTTGGCATAGACAATATCTGTAAATTCAGCCCATAACTTCTAAAAATCAGAAAAATAATCCTGAACAGAAAGACCTCCTTGAGGGTAATTAGAAATTTCATACTCTAACTGAAAGCATCTTGCGCTATTATCTTGGTTATAAACCTTTTGTAAATAATCCCATATGGCCTTAGTTGTTTTGTACGGCCTAATATTAAGAACAATAAGAAGGTCAATTGACCTTAGAATCCATGTCATTACCTGAGCATCTTTAATCTTCCATTCACCTAACTTTGTTGTATCAGTAAGAGCAGGATCACTTCCCTCTATATGGCCCCATAGTTCTTTGCCGATGACAAATAATTGAAACTGAAACTCCCAAGAAGAATATTTTTTTCCAGTGAAATGAACACTGAAGGATTCAAAGTGATATGAATTCATGATGTTGAATAGTTATGAAAACTACAAAAACTCAAGAAAGGAACTAGAATGACCAAGAATAAAAGTCCTAGGTGGTAGGACTGATTGGCGACAAATAGTCAACTAAAAACCAAGATTTTCAAAAAAAATTTAGAAGCAACCACAAATGATTCTATGAAACAAGACAGCCAAGAGAAGGCTCTAATACCATGTCAATTTTATGTTGAATGCCTCTCAAAGTGAGAGAGTCTTTCCATTATATAGAGAGAATAAAGATTACACATCTCTAAAGATCCATCATTCATATCCCTAAAGATTAGCTATTCTATTTGTTGGAATGTATGCATCCACTAGTCTAGATGGGACTAGGTCCTTAGCACAGTTACAATAACAGAAAGTAACTGAATGCTGAAAGTAAAGATTGCACACACAACTTTACGTGGAAACCTCTTTGCTCAAGGGAGTAAAACCACGACCTGTCTCACAGGAATTTTCAAACTGCTTTTACTAGTCTTCTCAAGCAAAAGTAAAAACTAGTTTACAAAATGAGATTAACCTACTAATCTCCACACTAAGCAAAACCTCATGTCACTTAGACGAGCCTAAGCAGATACAACACTGCCCACTATACTAATCCTAACATATCAATATAGACTTTGACATAAGACACTAAGTTACTCACAACTTAAGTTCTTACAATGATTCGCACAAGCTTGAAAAATTTCTAACAAAGCGAAACGATTCCTACAATATAAGCACGATTACAAGCAAACAAAGTAACAGTTGGTACAGAAAGCACTTGAAGCAATCGATCAGGTTCCTGTTGTTTGAAGCTTGAAATATCTCACTTTGAATGAATGAATAATTTGTTGTTTGTGTTTTGGAATATATTAGTCATGAAGAGTTATTATCCATTGTACAAATAACCTTGTCGCTTCTGATTGGTGAAGTACACTGCGACTTCACCAACTTTCTGACACAAACAACTTTTATACTTGTACAACATATGACACTGGACGAGCATACTCTGCAGAGGACCAGGTCCCTGCACTTGTGAGGAGATCATCAAAATATCTGGGAGCGTTATCACTTATCACTATCTCTACAAATCTGCAATCCCTCTAAATCTGCTTTGCTATCCCTCCAAATCAATTATTCTATCACAATATGTATTCCTTTGATTATACAACAAATCTATATGATCATGCTAATTTATATCACTATATAATTACATTAATTTATACAATTATTTAGATTTCCATCATGCTAACATTCTCGTAGTCAGATCCTTCACAAGATATTTTAAAGGAAAAAAATTATATTGAGGTTAGATTATCTTTGCAAAACTGATGCACTGAAACAAGTTTGCATTTGATAGCGGGAGCACACAAAATATTAGAGAGTTTGAAAGCAGTATTTGAAGCATTTAAATGAGTGGTACCCGTTTGAGTAATTGGAATCACATTACCGTTACCCATTGTCACTTCCTCGATCCCTTTGAAGTCCTGGACATTGCGGAGAGAGTTGGTATCCTAGGTAATATGGTGAGACGCATCTGAATCAAGAATCCAGGGGTCATTTGGCGTTGTTTGTGCAACAAAAATTTCCTTTTGCTTCAAAGTGGTTATGGGACCGGGAGCGGCAAACACTTGCCGTATGTCCAAATTTGTCACAAAGTTGACAACGGACTCGTGAAGATTGGTGTGGGAAGTTGTGCCACTGAGAATTATCCACGGGATGCTGGGAAGTGTTGCTTTGAGAGGGCTGCCTATTTTGGGGACGCCAATTATTATTGTTGGGTGGGCGTCGGTTGTGGCGTGGGGCTGATGGAGGATTGGTCACACGTTGAGCAACAGCTGCAGTGACCTGGGTGGTAGTCCTCTTGAGATCCTCATGTTTGATGAATAGTTCATGATCCAGAAGCTTATCAAAGAGTTCCTCACAGCTTATTGGAGAGTCCCGTGCTCGTATGGCCACTGAGATCTCACGGAACTCTGGCCCAAGGCCACTCTATATTTTCACCATGAGTTCTTTGTTATTGACGGGTGAACCTGCTGTGGTGAGTTCATCGGAGAGAGAGCGAATCTCTCGCATATATTCAGCAATTGATTTGTGGTCTTTGCTGGCTTGATTGAGATAGTGATGAAGGCTGAAGATGCGGGTTTGTGATTTGTTCGCAAAGGACTTGTGAAGTTGATCCCACACAGCTTTGGAGGTGAGCGCAGAAGCTACAGTGGATGCAATTGTGGCATCAACAGAAGCCCTGAGAGCATTTTGGATCAGTTTATCCTGACGAAACCAATCCTTGTACTCGGGGTTGGCATTCTCAAGGCCATTAGTGATGACTGTTTCAGGAGGGGACAATTTAGTGCCGTCAAGATTACCATAGAGGTCTTGGCCATGAAGCAGCATGGCAATCTGGGCCTTCCAGATGGTAAAATTGTGGCTGCCAGACAATTTAATGGGCAGCTGTGAGGAGGGGTTGAATTGAATCAGATGTTTGAGGACTGGAGCTGCGTCGGCAGTAACCACAGAGGTGGAAGGGGCCATTTGTTCACAGAATTTTTTTTATTGGATCTTGGATGGCGTACTCGTTAGAGTATATTGGCGCTGATACCATATAAATTCACAGAAGTAGAATGAAATTGTATGTTTATTAATGAGCCTCCAATGGAGTTTTTATACAGCGCTAACAAAACAGATCGTGCTAACCTAACTCCTAGAGAATAGGAACAGATAAACTTACATGACCTACACTAACTGAATAATAAACTTTACAAACTTAAAGCCGAAATTGACTGAACATGACTTATCCATAGTACATGCTCTGTTAGGATTATTCTACTGAAACTTCACTTTTTCTTTTGAAGGTTCAGATACGTGTCCGTCTGCATTGTGTACCACTGCAAGAAGATATGTTTAGACCAATAATTAAGGATAACTATTTTAAGCAGCATCATTTCTGGTTTGAGCTAGATCATACTCAATCTAGTAAATTGATCTCACAACTCTCATCTCTTGCATATGCTCCGAGTAGCACACAACATTATCCAGAACTCCGGAGAAGTATAATCCAAAGTTCACCTGCAAATAACAAGAGAGCAGAAAATAGATCTTCTGAACCACAAAACTTGGAAAATAAGCCATCCAGTTCCATTGATTCTCAAGCTGCATTGGATGAGAAGAGTTTTATATACATGAAACTTAAAGAAATAGCTCTTGATCGTGAATGGCCAGAGCTCTCCAGAAACGGGCATGCAGAGGAAAACACCAATGAAGGGATAAGTTATAATGATGCAAGGATTGATCAAGCAGGTTTTGTGGAACCACAGCCTCCTGGAGAAGAGAAGAATGAAGAAGGCAATTGTGACTTGGCTGGTTATCCTCCTTTTGTAGCTCAGGTTCTTCATCTTCTTGTAATATGTGCCAATTTTTATTAACCATGATAGCATTTCTGCTCTAGATATTCTTATATGACTTCAATATCTCTGTTGTTGCAGCTGCTGAAAGAAGTGAAAGAACTGAATGATTTTAAGGAACAGCACACCCAAAAAATGACTGGCCTGGAGAAGAAGCTGGTAAACCTTATCTCTGTATAATGTCGGTCTTATGGTGACATATCTATTCTATGCTAAAACATTGGAAGAGTGACAATTTTTTAAAATTTTCCTCGTCTTTATATTTATGTTGGGAGGGGGACTGGGGAGGGTAGAAGGAGCGCGTTGGAATAAGATCTGCAAACAAAGTAGGATCTTTTAGTACTAAGATATCAATAGGTGATAAAAAGGAATTTTGTAGCAAAATTAGGACTATCAGAGCTTATTAGTAGGTAGTCATCGAACAAGATAAACAAATTCAGAAAGGAGTTTGAGATTCTGCTTCTTCTTTTAAAGTAGATGAAATCATGATAATAAGCCATAGAATTTGGTGACTTCAAGATTCAGGATGATATACCAAAGAAATGCTTGTATGATTTCTAAAAGAGGAAATAATAAGATTGTTATCATATAATTTCAGGTATATAACTTGACAGGGAAAGTATTATTGAACATTAGTTGCTATTTACTGTACAAAGAGTTAATAAACAAACTAATAGAAATTGAATATTTATAGGAGAGATTATCCACTTTATCCGAGGGACAGGGCTGATCTGTGTGGAGGTGGCTTTTCTGAACATTCTTTTATTATTATTAATATACATCTTATACAGTAAGGAAAGCATCTTAGCTCATAATGAGTTTCATGTTTAAAAGACTCTTATTGGTGTTGGGGAAATGGAATGCTGCCCAGAAGTCTGTGCAATCTGTTCACAAGAGTGATTATTCATTTTATTTTCGGAGACTCTTCAGGGTTGGGTATAAGTTTGCTTATGCAAATATTGTTTCTTATTGTTTAGGTGAATATCTCTTTAATCAATATCGTACTTGGTAGAAGTCTCTGCATCCTATACAGACCTTTCCGTGTTTAGGACACTCTTATTGTTGTTTGGGGGGAATCAGAAAATGTCCCTTGAGAAATTTTACAAATCCAATTGCACAGCCTCTTGAAAATGACCAAAAGGGAAACACCTTAGGTTCTTGATTCATAAGGCTTTATCAAATTGAAAAATAGATGTATGTATCAGTGATAATTGATGATTGTATTCTTACGCCGATTTCAAGGATTTCAATAATTATCCAATTTGATGCTTCATATTGTGTCTGTTCTATTTCTAAATGATTTACTGATTTTTGTATTCTCCATACCTACCTGAATACATGATGTGTCTGCAGAAGTGAAAATCTGATGTTTTCCCCCTTTGTTATTTCCTTGTCTTCACATGGAATTCAGGCTAATGCACAAGAAGAAATCAAACTGCTAAAAGCTAGATGTTTGATGTTGGAGTCCACAAATCCCTCTCGTACACATGATAGTGAAAATGTGGTAGAGTCAGACGAAATAGTCTGTGATGAGTCAATCATCCTAGCTGGAGGATTTGATGGTAATAACTGGCTATCGGCCTTGGACTTGTACTCACCGTTGACTGATATTTTTAAGCCACTTAGACCAATGAGTTCATTTCGGTCGTATTTTGCAATTGCAAATCTGAGTAGAGAAGTCTATGTATTTGGTGGCAAATTCAAGAAGTTGTGGGACAACACAGGTAATGCCAGTAGTCCCTCCCTTCACATACTCTCCTCCCCCTTTCTCTTAAGTTGCTGAAACTGATGCCACTCTATTCTTGTGAAGTTGAATCATATAACCCAGCCAATGATATGTGGACTGTGCATTCTAATTTGAAAAAGAGAAACAGTAACTTATCTGGAGCTACTTTGAAGGACAAGATATTTGCAATGGGTGGTGGAAATGGGACTGAATACTTTGCAGAAGTTGAAATGTATGATCCTCAAGTAGGTCAATGGATTCCTTCACGATCCATGTGGCAGAAGGTTAATTCTCTTCCTTGCTTACATTTCGATAGTTATATTTTGAAGAAGGCTCGTGTGCATTACCCTTGGATGTTGTTCTCATCCTCTTAATTTCAGTAGTAAGCCTTTATGGTGTCGTTTTTCTTCATGCTTTCCATGGAGTTTCTGTTGTCTCTTGTTTCTGTTCAATCCCTTAGTAGCAGTCAGGTAGTATGAAGAAATACACAAGGGAGAATACCTTAAAGCGTAGAGAGAAATAATTAGTTAGAATTGCAAAATGAAATGTATTGTTTAGCCATATTTTACTACAGAGGCTGAGTGAATTCATCTCATTACTAGGAAACAAAGACAATATTTGTCTCTTTCTTGTCCTTGCCTACAGTCCAGGCTTCAATTTAGTTCTATTCTTTAGTCTTACTTGTTCAAAGTGCTAATATAATCTCCTCTGACATGATTGTCTACCATTCATGCAGCGATTTTCTCTTGCAGCAACAGAACTCAATGGTGCATTATATGCTGTTGGTGGATTTGATGGAGACAAATATTTGGCGTAAGTTATTGCTGAATTGCTGTTTTCTTATTTCTTTACAATGTATGCCCCAAAAAAGCTTGACATTTGGGCTTCATTACCTGAGAAATGAGAGTTGCTTGTAGTTTTCCAAACCACAGTCCTTTTTAGTGCTAAAGTTGTTCTGATAGAAATCTGCAACTTCTTTTATTTCATTGAATCGGAAGATTATCTTCACGTGTGAAAGTAGTTGAGTCTTGTTTTTCAGTTTTCTGCTGTGTTCTCCTGTAGCATCTTTCTTATTAGCTATCACCTCAGGACTGCTGAAAGGTTTGACCCCAGAGAACATGCTTGGACAAAAATTGAGAGTATGAGAACAAAAAGAGCATATCATGCGTTGGTTCCTTTGGGGGGCAAGTTGTATGTTGACCTCTTCTCTCTTCTTTGCATTCTATATCTTTGGTCCCATGTTATATCTTCGAGAGTAGGAGATGTGTATTGTCTAAAGAATCACTAGGGGGGAGGGGGATGGTCCATGACCTGTCCCATTTTTCTTCTTGTTATTCACTTTTAGCCTCATGGTTGCTCTTTAGATATGCACTTGGTGGATCTGATGGGTCTCAAATGATGCCAAGCGTTGAGATATATGATCCCCGTCAGGGAACATGGATGATTGGGGAACCAATGAACTACTCAAGGGGTTATGTAACTGCTGTAGCTCTAAAGCAGTACATTTATGTCATTGGAGGGGCTCAATCTGATAATGAAGTACTAGACACGGTACATAAGAGTATTTATTTCATTGTCTTGCTATGCGTAGCTTCCATTACATATGTGGTTCCATTAATCAATATTCCTCTTTGTGATTGCAGATTGAACGTTACAAGGAAGGCACAGGTTGGGAAATAACCAACTTGAGCGGAGTCGGGAAAAGGTGCTTGTCCTCTGCTATAGTTTTGGAGGAAGATTGAAATCTGCATTCTTAAGTACTCAAGCTCTCTCTTCTTATGGGCATCCTTTGTTCAATATCTGTTGTTTTGCCATAATGAATAGACTTAATGCTTGTAAGCATCTTAAACATACATTCCGTCACTTTTTCCTCCGTATAAGAAAACAGAAAATGGTCAAGCTTTTTATAACCAATGTATGGTTCTAGCTTTGTAGTAGTAGTATGGCTGTATTTCAGACAGTTCTCTGCAGCTTCTTTCTGAGGCAAAACTTGTTCACAATAATTTATGTTCCTGCACGAGACATAAGGCACCCTGATGTGCCTCCCCTGTGTTCCCGCATTTGAGACAGAAGAGGATGAGTTCCAAATGAACAGCAAAACGATTTAAAATGTACTAATAAAACATAAAACAACTAAAATTTACCCCTGCGAGTTTTCATATTTTGAAATGTATTCATAATAGCCTCATTGGAGAAAGTTAATATTCTAGTGCAATTGGTTTATCTTAGCCTAATATGACTTATAAATAGGAGGTTGGAGGTTCGAATTCCTATACGAACTTGGCCGCGCAGGGGCGAATGACCATTCCATTCACACAGCAAACCAACGAGCCAAGAAACTCAAATATTCAATCAGTGTCATTAATGTTATTTGTAGGGATATTTTTTTATTTTTTTAGATTTTCTTAAATAGATAATATTAAAAAATTTCAACGAAGCAGTGTCGGTCGACACCTCGCCCCTTCTTGAACCCTTGACATAAGGTGGGTCCATCCCTACTTGAAGCCTTGAACGCACGAGACACAAGGCACCAATTTTCTCGGCTTTTTATCAAAAGTTTCGCGCTTCTACAAACAAGGATTTGAGGCCATTTGTTATGTTATCTGGCAAGATCATAGTGTATGTAACTTCAGTTAAGCAAGTAAACAAAGTGTTTTTAAAAACTATCAATAGTTTAAAGACGAAACTAATAATTCACGCCAAATTGAAGGGTGCTTACAATACTTCTCTCTACTTAATTATTTATATTAGGCGAACATTACTAATATGAAAAGAGAAATTAAAAGAAGTTAGGGGTTTATTCAGTAAAAGAAAAAAAATCAATGAAGCAAAGTGCAAAAGGTATATACCTTAGGGACTCAACTTCTCTTAAAAAAGGAAAAAAGAAAGGCCAATCTTCTTTTTATTTGGTGGATAAAAAACGAATCTGCATTGTTGGAGATTCCAAATTTTGAGGGTTTTTCACAGTGACTCGAGAACAGCTAAAGGAAGAAGAAGAAGAAAATGCCGTGCCTTAACATTTCTACAAACGTGAACTTGGAAGGAGTTGATACTTCCTCCGTACTTTCTGAAGCTACCTCCACTGTTGCCAAACTCATCGGCAAACCAGAAGCAGTATGTTATACTTCTCCCTTCTTGTTTTGTGTTGTATTTTGAACTTGTACAGGTAATAATGTTTCAATTGTTTGTGTTCTCTTTTTGGGTTGAGCCTTAAGTGTTTGGACAGTCACCCAGATGTTCAATTATGTCTGTAAGTCTTTGTGGGTCTCGTGCTTTAGGGATTTTGATTTTGCCGAGGGTTTATCGGAAATAAGGGGGAGTAAGGTCTGTGTACACGCTACTCTCCTGATTCCCACTATGTTGTTGTTTTCATCTATGCTATTGTGGGTACAAAGGATTTTATCTTTTTCTGTTCAATAGCAAAGTGAAAACAAAAGAAAACTCGGAATAATGCAGCAAAAGGTTGACTGGCTTTTTATAGCACGAGTAGATCAGTACATCGGGTTTTCAGTCTGAATTTTGAAATTGTGGTCTAAAACACTTCTAACCATTTGTGTGGCACAGAAATTGGGACAAATGGAGCATTTATATACTAGCATTTTACCAAAAAGTAGAGAACTTGCACCAAAATATGGTACTCTTCAAATGACACACAATCTTCTATATAAGTAGGGATATTTTTTTGTGTGCACCAAAAATTAACTGAGAACAAAGGCTATTCTTCAAGTGTACAAAGACATTTTTAGATTCCCTTCAAAAGCTCCTGCTCTCCTTTATAGTATTTCCTTTTACATGACACACATTATTATTAGGGGGACAACATCTGATGTCCTATGTGATCTCATTTTGCTTCTACAAGCACAAACCCTTTACCGATCCTGTTATTGTGTGCTGCATGCCGAACCAATTCAATACTACCCATCACAATCATGTAGTCACCTGCCAACAATATGAGGTAATCCACACCTTTGCCTGATCTTTTACTCAGAAAGAACAGGCTAACATATGCGATCCTCTTTTCCAACTTAGAACTTAGAATAGTCCCCCTTGGTTGCCAACCAAGCTAGAGATACATCTTTTGAGAGCCCCTAGAAATCCCACTGATATGTGCAGGAAGTCCAACTTCCCTCACCAACAGCTTGCAGTAGTGTGGCTTCATTGAGAGAACTCTATCCCTGCTCGGCCTCCATCTCCACGGTGCTGACTATTGAGATACAAAATATTTTATAGTTAGAAGTATCTTAAAGAAGTTCGGAATAACCACAAATGAAAGAAAAATCTGATTGACTCACAAATGTAGCAGAAATTTACATGCTTAAATTTGACCACTGTAGTACTCCCTCTGTTTCATTTTATATATTCTTCCCTTGTTAGTCTGCCAAAAGAAATGAGACCATTTTATATTTGAAAGCTCTTTAACTTCTCACCCTCAATGAGGCTTTATAGCCTAGAAATGTCATCACAATATTTCTGGTTAAAAATAATTTTAAAATGTTTGGAAATAAATCATAGTAATGAAAAATGCATTTGACTTTCCTTCTCCTTCTCAAAAATGCATTTGAGTTTCAGACCATTTTTTCGAGATAGCTGAAGTGAAAAGGATTATAGTCAAGTTATGGGGGAAAACGAAGTATGAGGTGGCTCTCATTTTCCCTATGGTAGAGTTAGCAATGCTCGTTGCTTGTGCTGATACTATGTATCATGTTGTTGTGAAGCTATGGAAGAGTGAAATGTGTTTAGACTCGTGATTTTTTGTGTTTAAGTGCTAAGGAATGTGATGTGTCTAGTTTCGAACTTTCAAACTTCTGAATGTTGGTGATGAGCAACTTCTTTCTTTTAGGTTGGCCGTTGTAGTGAAGCTATGTAATAATGAATTTGTGTTTAAGTGATTAGGGAATAGGATTTGTCTAGTTTCCAAACTATAAAGCTTCTAGATGTTGGTAATGAGCAACTGCTCTCTTTTAGTTTGGGACCTCAGGTTTCACACTTCTTTCTTAACAGCACTTTGGGTCTTAATGTATTAGCCTCAAATCTCAATGAATTAGGAGTTGTATCTTGTATGGCTAATTGCTACTTGCTCTGATTAAGACCTCATGTTTTGACACAATGTGCTTCTGGTAGTTGTTTGAGATCATTTACCAAACATTTTCCAGTTTCACAATTCTTACTCCTGCTAACCTGCGACATTTTTTTCACTTTCACATCTGTCTTATAAAATGATAATCAGGATCACAAAGGGAGACCTCAAATCAAGAATGAGAAAAATACATATCCACTGAGTTTTGACCTGTGTGCCAACTTGGCCTCAGGGATTTATCTGCTTAAGAAAAAGAACAAGTAAATATTTACAAATCCTAAATACTCCTATCCTTGGATCCATCATTTGGGATAGGAAGGAAAGGATAGAACAGAAACATGAGTAGCATAGAATAGTTTGGCTTCAAAATGCACATTTCTTGCTTGAAGTTTATTGTCGGTCAATATCATTACTTTGTTGATCGGTTCGACGGAATAATACATAAAGGAAAGAATAGAAGAAAGGCACCCAAGGATATGGCCTAGTGGTCAATGAAGTGGGTTGAGAACCATGAGGTCTCACGTGCAAATCCCAGGTGAAACAAAATATACTAGGTGATTCTGCCCCTGAAGAATTGGGACAGATGAGGAAAATCACCTTCTGTTTTAGTAAGTTTTTGAATTTACTGCAATGAATTAACCTTTATTTTAGCAATTTTTTTGAATGACCAAGATGCTGCTAAGGTAATTCTGCCCCTGAAGAATTGGCTCTAGAAATTCTTCACAGGGTTAGACTTTGCAGTTAATGTTCTAAAAGCTATTAGCTTTACAAGATAATCAGTATCTTGCTTGATGAATTCATAAGTCTCACTTAGTAGAAACTAGAAAGTAATTGCCTCTTTATAGAAAATGCATTAGCTGATGAACATTTTAGCATGTAGGTTCACTCAACAAGTTTTGCCTTTAGTCTCTCTTGAGAAGCTCAATTGACATGCTTTATCATCCCTTTTGTGTTTGTTTGGTTTCTCTGTAGTGCAGTAATATTGCTTTCATTGTGCAGTATGTCATGATTGTGTTGAAGGGATCTGTTCCCATGGCTTTCGGGGGTACAGAACAGCCCGCTGCCTATGGAGAGTTGGTCTCCATTGGGGGATTAAATGCTGATGTCAATAAGAAACTCAGTGCTGCAATAGCTGACATACTTGAGACTAAATTGTCTATCCCCAAATCTCGATTTTTCCTGAAATTCTATGATGCTAAGGTATGTGCCAGGTTTCATGGTCTATCAAGGATGAGTAAATTCCCCGCATATCTCTCATTGCATTCTTCCTGTTTGTTTAGGCCCATCAAAGTCAAGAATATGCACAATGTCTTCATGCTTTACACCAGTACTAGATCATGTAAATAAACTTTCACTGTCTAAGAACACTAGAAGTTTTTGTACTTCTCCGATTCCTCAAGTATTTGTGAACATAATGTTCTACTTTAGGAGTGTCGGTCATACAAGTATTCTGTCCTTCTAAATCTGACGAAACTGATAACTACTGCTCTATTTTGCAGGGTTCCTTCTTTGGCTGGAATGGATCTACCTTCTGAATTTCCATTTCATTTTACAATCGGCCATCTTTGTGCTACTTATGAACTGTATGTATGTGGTTGGATCTGTATCAGCCAAGTAACTTCGTATTACATCTTTCTTGGTAATACTTGGAATGATGAATGTCTGGTCCTTGTGAATGTTGGAATTATCCTGCATCTAAGCCCTTGATGTGATCATCGAAACATTGTCTTGAATATGAGGTCTGAGCTATCAGCACTCTTTCGCGTTCATGTCGTTGTTTCATCCATATTTTCTGTCTCTGTTCCATATTTGTTGCATGCCTATCTGAAGATTGCCAATGGCTCTGCTTGTTAGCAGAATCATTTCACCTATTTCATGATCTTAGTATGTAAGATACAATATGCTTTTAATGTATTTTTTTCAATTATGCTATTAATTCTATCAATTGAATTAATTGTCAAAAAAGATTTAATTACTTCTTTTATCCCATTAACATCATCTAGATGTTTTTCAATTATAAAAAAGTACTTGCATCTTATGATATTTCAAAGGAATTAAGTGATCAAATGATAATGAGTACATGTGAACTACTAAAAATTCCTAAGGGTCTGTTTGGAAAGCCATCTGGTAATTGGAATTGGTGTAATTATTAGGGTAGTAATTACCAGCCTAGTAATTACACTGACCTGTTTGGTTGTCACAATGTAATTACACTGTAATTACACATATTCTGTTTGGATGTACAATTGCAATCATAAAATTATAATAAATTTTAAAAATAAAAATTAATTATTTAAAATTTATACTAGACAAATAAGAAACTTTATAAATGACATTAAATTAAATATTTAAGATATATATTCTTTTTTGAAAATATATTAATTAATAAACATATTTTTTGTAACTAATATTATGAAAAAATAATTGATTTATATTTTTTCAAATTAATGTATTTCAATTGAATTGATCGTAACAACTAAAAATATGAAGTTTATACGAACATCATGAAATGCATGTTTGATAAAAAGAATAATATATAAATAAAATGTCATAAATTATTAAATGTTTGACAAAAATATAATTTATCAACTCTAATTAAAAAATGACGTGCAATGTAGATTCAATTTTACTAAAACAAATGAAACTAAAAATATAACATAAGTTATAAATTCAAAACAAAAATTTTAACATAATACTCTTATAACATATTTCAACATAGCAATAAATATGATTTAGTTTTAGTTTTTCTTAATAAAGAAAACGTAAGTCTATAACCTTACTTAACAATAAATTTTATTTTAATTTAAAAATTAGAATATAATAAAATTATGCTAATGAGAAAATAAGCATGGCATAAAGAAATAGATAATACGAAAAAATTACATAGAATTACATAAAGTAAGGTTGAGAATAAGAAGAAAATGAAATATAATAATATAAAATAAAAAATAAACTTTTACAAATTTTTAGAATAATAAAATTAAGAAGAGAACTTAAAATAATAGAAGTAAAAAAAATTAAAATAGAAATAAAAAAAAAAGAAATTAAAAAGTAATCAGGTGGTAATTACAAGTAATTACACCTTGTAAATTACCAGCAATTCACAGCCTCTTCCTGTGAATTGTAAAGTGTAATTACCCCCTGCCAATTACACCAATTGCCTGTCCTTCCAAATAGGACAAGACAGTGTAATTACACCAAATCCAATTACCAGGGTGTCCTTCCAAACATGCCCTAAGTGTTTATTTTTGTTCTTCTCCTGCTATGGTTGATGTTTTTTTCTTTCGAAGGACCTAAAAATTATAATTGAATAATTTTATAAGAATTATTAAAAATGACTTTAGTGGGATCTTACCAACACTTAAAGGCAAAAGGGTCTGGTGGACCTTGTACTTATATCAGTTTATATTTTGAACCATTCTACTTAACTATTTGTCATCTGAACCCTTAAACTTAATTAAAATGAGATTTTTAAATCCTTTGACTGGTTACCAGGCTTATGTGGCATTTGTTTTGCTGAGTAAGATCTGGCACGTGTTGTCACACATATAAAAGCAAGTGAAAGCAAAGAATTTTCTTTAAAAAATATTAAATAATAAAAAGAAAAAGAAAACATCCCAAACCCCACCCTTTTCTTGAAGACAAAGAATTAGATGCAAATTTTTAGAGGATTTGCATATAATCATAAACCTTATCAGCTTGCCAAGATCAAATTTAGGGGTCTTGATTCTTGAGGATTTTACCTTTCGAATATAATCATTTTTTAGGGGAAAGGTGCTGAAGTTGTTTTCTTAATTTTCCTGCAAATTGATTCATGGATGAATTTTACAACCATCTTCATGTGGATCTAACAATGGTTGCCATATCTTGCTTGGTTTTCCTTCAAGTCACAAAAACTTGCTTGATTTTTCATGATCGCAATCATCTTTCTGCAGATCTGATCATGCGTTGAGATTTGTTTTTGACTATGCGTACTTTTCTTTTTCTTTTTTCTTCTACGAAGATCCCAAAAATGGCCCAATCTATTTTCGCAAAGTTGTTTTATTTCTGTTTAATTTCTTCAAATAAAGTGATGTATCTTTTTGGTATGAAAAAAAATGAAGAAAAAAAGAACAGGGGATATGGAAATGGTGTTGATAGTGATTGTGGGTTAGGGGAGATGGAGGAATGGTGAGAGAAACAATAACTTTATTTTATTTGGTAAAATAGAAAATTAAATGATTTTGTCTTTTGTTTAATATTTTTTATTAATAAAAAATAGTTATGAATATAATTATGACATGTCATTAATATATGACATGGATATGACATGTCATTTATGTAAGGGAGAGTGATCTACATATAAGCTGGAGGGATTTAAAAGTCTCATTTTAATTGAGTTTAAAAGTTCAGATGACAAAAGGGTAAGTAAAAAGGTTCACAATACAAACTGATACAAGTATAAGAGTCCACCAGACCCTTTTGTCACACTTAAATGATTATTTAATAAAATAGGTTTTTTTTCTTCTATTTAAATGGTAAAGAGTTATATTTACATATTTCGTCCCTTGGTAATATATGCTCTTAATAAACTCAAAAAATAGTTAAAACTTTTTCTCCACCAAAAAAAAAAAACTTTTAATCAACTATGCTAAACAATGTCAACCTCAATATTTCCTGTCAAAATAAAAAGACAGAGAGAAAAATCGTTTGATATATTATACTTTCATCTATTTTAATTTATGTGAATTTGGGATTAAATTTTTTTAAAATAAAGTTATATAAAAGTTACTACTAGGGTGGCAGTTCGGTTTGGTTTTATCAAACTTCAATTTGGTTCTTCGATTTTTGATTTTAGAAAAGTATGCATCGTATACCAAATCAAAATAATTCAGTTCGATTTGATTCGGTGTTTTTGAATCGATTTTTCAGAGCGAATGAAAAATAAAATGAGAACAAAATCAATGTACAAGATATTTAAAAATTTTAAACTATGTTAAGGAATGGTGTGTCTCATCATGGAACACAAATTGTGCTAACTACCATATTTATCTTTTTCAAGAACATTGTTCCTCCAATTACTTCTCAAGAAAAACAAGGACGAAGACAGGTTCCTTTACATGTTTTTTTTCAGAAAAATATGTTGGGTACACCGAGGCGCCAGATCCGTAGGCTAATATATACGAAAAATCACGAAATTTGGGTAATTCCAAAAAATGGGACTATAAATGCGGAAATAAACATTAAAAAAATAGAGTGAATATACATGGTGGTTCCCCAACTTATTACAGAGGTTCTCATAAAGTTTTTTCAGAAAATATTTTTGGGTGCTCTAAGGCACCAGATACATGGGCTAATACACATGAAATATCGAGAAATTTGCATAATTCCAAAAAGGGGCCTGTAAATGCGGAAATAGGCGTTTAAAAAATGGGTTGAGTATACATGGTGGTTCCCCAACTCATTATGAAGGTCCTCATAAAAAAATTTCAGCAAAATTTTTGGGTGCTCCGAGGTGCCAGATTTATGGGCTAATACACACGAAAAAATGAGGAATGCATAATTTCTAAAAAATGGCATTTAAATACGAAAATAGGCATTAGAAAGATTGTGTCAGCATCCGTGGTGATTCCCCAACTCATTACGGAGGTCCTCATATATATTTTTCTGAAATTATTTTTAGGTGCTCTAAGGCGCCAGATCAATTGGCTAAAACATATGAAAATTGAGAAATTTGCGTAATTTCTAAAAAGACTTTTAAATGCGGAAATAGGCGTTAAAATGGTGTGAGTATACGTGATGGTTCCCCAACTCATTATGGAGGTCCTCCTTACATTATTTCAAAAAAATATTTTGGGTGCTCCGAGGCGCCAAATTCATGAGTTAATACACACGAAAAATCTTAATTTGGGTAATTCCTAAGAAAAGGTCTTTAAATGCGCAAATAAGCGTTAAAAATGGTATGAGTATTCAGGGTGGTTCTCCAACTCGTTACAAAGGTCTTGATAAAGTTTTTTTAGAATTTTTTTTGGGTGTTTCGAGGTGGCAGATTCATGGGCTAATACACACGAAAAATAGAGAATTTTGGATAATTTCTAAAAAAAAGTCATGTAAATGCGAAAATAGGCATTAAAAAAATTGTGTGAGTATACGTGGTGGTTCCCCAAATCACTACGGAATTCCTTATAAAGTTTTTTCAAAAAAAATAAAATTGGGTGCTCCGAGGCTCCAGATCTATGGGCTAATACACACGAATAATCAAGGAATTGGGCTAATTCCTAAAAAGGGCCTATAAACGTGAAAATAGACATTAAAAAATGGTGTTAGTATACGTGGTGGTTCCCCAGCTCATTACACAGGTCCTCATAAAGTTTTTTCAGAAAAAAATTAGGTGTTCTAAGGCACCAGATCCATGGGCTAATACACACGAAAAATTAAGAAATTTAGGTAAATCCTAAAAAAAGGCCTGTAAATGGAAAAATAAGCGTTAAAAAAATGGTGAGAGTATACGTAGTGGTTCCCCAACTCATTACAGAGGTCTTCATAAAAAAATTCAAAAAAAATTGTGGGTGCTCCCAAACGCCAGATCCATGGGCTAATACACACAAAAAATTGAGAAAATTTGGTAATTCCTAAAACGGGAACTGTAAATCCTGAAATATAAGTGTTAAAAATGGTGTGAGTGTATGTGGTGGTTGCTTAAATCATTACGGAGGTCCTCATAAAAATTTTAGAAAAAACTTTGAGTACTGTGAGGTGCCAGATACATGAGATAATACACACGAAAAATTGAGAAATTTAAGAAATTTCTAAAAAAGGCCTGTAAATGCGGAAATAGGCAAAAAATATCATGAATATGCTGGTGGTTTCCCAACTCATTACGGAGGTCCTCATAAATGATTTTTTAGAGAAAAAAATTAGGTGCTCCGAGGCGCCAGATTTATGGTCTGATACACACGAAAAGTCAAGGAATTGAGGTAATTCCTAAAAAAATGGCATGTAAATGTGAAATATGCGTTTAAAAATGATGTGAGTATACATGGTGGTTTCCTAACTCATTACAGAAGTCCTAATAAACACTTTTCAGAAGAAAAAAAATTGGGTGCTCAAGGGCGCAAGATCCATTGGCTAACACACGAATAATCGAGGATATGGGGTAATTCCTAAAAAATGGCCTATAAATGCGTAAACGGCGTTAAAATATAGTGTGAATATATATGGCAGTTCCCTAATTAATTATGGAGATTCTCATAAAGTTTTTTTCTAAAACAAGGGCTTGTAAATGCGAAAATGGACGTTAAAAAAATATGTGAGTATAAGTGAAGGTTCCCAACTCATTACGGAGGTCCTCATAAAGTTTGTTAAGAAAATGTTTTTGGGTGCTCCGGGCATCAGATCCATGGTCTATAACACACGAAAAATTGAGAAATTTGGGAGATTCTTAAAAAAGGGCTTGTAAATGTAGAAATGGGAGTTAAAAAAATGGTGTGAGTATATGTGAAGGTTCCCAAACTCATTACGGAGGTCCTCATAATGTATTTTGAGAAAATAATTTTGGGTGCTTCGGGCGTCATATTTATGGGCTAATACACACGAAAAATCACAATATTTAGGCGATTCTTAAAATGGGCTTGAAAATGCGAAAATGGACGTTAAATATGGTGTGAGTATATGTGAAGGTTCCCCAACTCATCACGGAGGTCCTCATAAATTTTTTTTGAGAAAATATTTTAGGGTGCTCAAGGTGCTAGATTCATGGGCTAATACATGAAAAATTGAGAAATTTGGGGAATTCCTAAAAAAAGCTTAAAATGCTGAAATGGGCGTTAAAAAATGGTGTGAGTGTACATGAAGGTTCACCAACTCATTATGGAGGTTATCATAAAATATTTTGAGAAAAAAAAATTAGGTGCACTGGGTGAAAGATCCACCGGTGAATACACACGAAAAATTGGTGAATTTGAGTGATTTTAAAAAAGGACTTATAAGTGCGGAAATGGGCGATAAAAATATGGTATGAGTATAAGTGAAGGTTCCCCAACTCATTACGAAGATCCTCATAAAAAATTTTGAGAAAACAATTTTTGGTGCTCCGGGCGCCAGATCCATGGACAATTAAACACGAAAAATTAGGGAATTTGGACGATTCGTAAAAAATGGCTTGTAAATGCAAAAATGGGTGTTAAAAAATGGTGTGAGTATACGTGAAGGTTCCCAAACTCATTACAGATGTTCTCATAAAGGTTTTTGAGAATAATATTTTGGGTTATGCAGGCGCTAGATCCATAGATTAACACACGAAATATCGGGAATTTTTGGCCATTCAAAAAATAGGGGTTGTAAATACGGAAATGAACGTTAAAAATGGTGTGAGTATACGTGAAGGTTCTTCAACTCATTACGGAGGCTATCATTAAGTTTTTTAAGAAAAATATTTGAGTGCTCTTGTCGCCAGATCCATGGAATAATACACGCGAAAATTGAGAAATTTGAGCAATTTTTTAAAAAGTGCTTGTAAATGCGAAAATGGGAGTTAAAAATAGTTTAAGTATACGTGAAGGTTCTCCAACTCATTATGGAGGTCTTCATAAAATTTTTTGGAAAAAAAAATTATGGGTGCTCCTGATGCTAGATCCATGTGCTAATACACATGAAAAATCGTTGAATTTGGGCGATTTTTAAAAATTGGCTTGTAAATGCGAAAATGAACGTTCAAAAATGATGTGAGCATACGTAAAGATTCCCCAACTCATTACAAAGGTCCTCATAAAGTTTTTTTGAGAAAAAATTTTGGGTGCTCCTGCACCAAATCCATGGGCTAGTACAAGAAAAATCAGGAACTTTGGCGATTCTTAAAAATAGGCTTATAAATGGGAAATGGACATTTCAATAATGGTGTGAGTATACGTGAAGCTTTCCCAACTCATTACGGAGGTCCTCATAAAGCTTTTTGAGAATATTTTTTGGGTGCTCTGGGCTCTAGATCAATGGGCTAATACACATAAAAAATCAGAGAATTTGGGTGACTCTTAAAAAAAGGCTTGTAAATGCGAAAAGGAGTGTTAAAAAAATAGTGTGAGTATACGTGAAGGTTGCCAAACTCATTACGGAGGTGCTGAGAACTTCTTTTGAGAATTTTTTTGGGGTGCTCTAGGCGCCAAATCTATGGGATAAGACACACAAAAAATGGGAAATATGGACGATTCTTTAAAAAAGGCTTGTAAAAGCGGTAATGGGTATTAAAAAATAGTGTGGATATACATGAAGGTTCCCCAAATCATTACTAAGGTCCTTGTAAATGTTTTTAAGAAAAATAATTTAGGTTCTCCGGGCGTCAAATCCATGGGCTAATACACGAAAAATTGGAAAATTTGGAATATTCGTAAAAAAGAGTTTGTAACAAGCTTAAATGGGAGTTAAAAAATGGTGTGAGTATAAGTGAAGGTTTCTCAACTTATTACGGAGGTCCTTATAAAAATTTTTGAGAAAAAAAATTAGGTCCTCCGGGCGCTTGTTCCATTGGCTTATACACATGAAAAATTAGGGAATTTGGGTGATTCTTAAAAAATGGCTTGTAAATGCAGAAATCGACGTTATAAAAATAGTGTGAGTATATGTGAAGGTTCCCTAACTCATTACAAAGTTCTTCATAAAGTCTTTTGAGAAAAAAGATTAGGTGCTCCGGGCGTCAGATTCATGAGCTAATAAAAATGAAAAATCAGGAAATTTGAGAGATTCTTAAAAAATGGCTTGTAAATAGTGAAATGGGTGTTAAAAAATGATGTGAGTATACGTGAAGTTTTCCAACTCATTACGGAGGTCCTCATAATATTTTTTTGAGGAAAAAATTTTTGGTGCTCCGGGCACCAGATCCATGGTATAATACACACGAAAAATCTAGGAATTTTGGTGATTCCTAAAAAAAGATCTGTAAATATGAAAATAGGCGTTAATAAAATGGTGCAAAAATATGTGAAGGTTCTTCAATTCATTACGGAGGTCCTTATAACGTTTTATGATAAACAAATTTTGGGTGATCCAGGCGCCAGAGCCATGGGCTAATACACACGAATAATTAGAGAATTTTGGTGATTCTTAAAAAAGGCTTTTACATGTGGAAATGGGCATTAAAAGATGGTGTGAGTATATCTAAGGATTCTCCAACTCATTACGGAGGTCCTCATAAAGTTTTTTGGGAAAAAAATTTGAGTGCTCCAGATGCCAAATCCATGGGCTAATACACTAAAAAATATGGAAAATATGGGTGATTCTTAAAAAATGGGTTGTAAATGCGGAAATGGGAGTTAAAAATTGTGTAAGTATACGTGAAGGTTCTCCAACTCATTAAGGAAGTCCTCATAAAGTTTTTGAGAAAAAAAATTTAGGGTGCACCAGGCACCAGATCGATTGGCTAATACACATGAAAAATTAGGGAATTTGGGTGGTTTTTAAAAAATGGCTTGTAAATGCGGTAATCGCCGTTAAGAATATGGTGTGAGTATACGTAAAGGTTCCTAACTCATTACAAAAGTCGTCATAAAATTTTTTGAAAAAATAGTTTCGGTTTCCGAGTACCAGATCCATTGGCTAATACACCTGAAAAATTGGAAAAATTGGGTGATTCTTAAAAAAGAGCTCGTAAATGCTAAAATGTGCATTAAAAAATAGTGTGAGTATATGTGAAGATTTCCAACTCACTATAGAGGTCCTCACAATGTTTTTTGAGAAAAAAAATTAGGTGCTCCAGATGCCAGATCCATGGGCTAAAACACACAAAAAATCAGAGAATTTGATCAATTTTTAGAAACAGGCTTGTAAATGTGGAAATGGGCATTAAAAATGATGTGAGTATACGTGAAGGCTGCCCAACTTATTGTAGAGATCATAATAATATTTTTGGAGAAAATATTTGGGTGCTCCGGGCGTCAAATCAACGGCCTAATACACACGTAAAATTGGAAAATTTGGGAGATTATTAAAAAAAGGCTTGTAAATGGGGAAATGGGCGTTAAAAATGGTGTGAGTATACGTAAAGGTTCCCCAACTCATTACGGAGGTCCTCATAAATCTTTTTTTTTTTAAAAACATTTTTGGTTCTCTAGGCGCCAGATCAATGGGTTAATACACATGAAAAATCAGGAAATTTTGGCGATTCATTAAAAAGGGCCTGTAAATGCGAAAATGGCGTTAAAAATTATGTGTATACGTGAAGGTTTTCCAACTCATTACGAAAGTCCTCATAAAATTT
This sequence comes from Solanum commersonii, assembly GCA_029007595.1. Taxonomy (NCBI): domain Eukaryota; kingdom Viridiplantae; phylum Streptophyta; class Magnoliopsida; order Solanales; family Solanaceae; genus Solanum; species Solanum commersonii. Next base: position 357,333 of record JAJTWQ010000225.1, on the reverse strand, counting down.
TTTGGGAAAACAAATTTTTGGTGCTCTGGGTCAGTTCCATGTGATAATACACTTGAAAAATCGGGGAATATGGGTGAATTTTAAAAATGGATTGTAAATGTGGAAATGGAATTTAAGAAAATTATGTGAGTATACGTGAAGGTTACCCAACTCATTATGGAGGTCCTTATAATGTTTATTGAGAAAAATAATTTGGGTGCTTCGAGCGCCAGAACTATGGGCTAATACACATGAAAAATTAAAAATTTGAGCGATTCTTAAAAAAAGGCTTGTAAATGCGCAAATAAGTGTTAAAAATGGTGTAAGTGTACGTGAAGGTTCCCCAACTCATTACGGAGGTACTCATAAAATTTTTTGAAAAAAATACTTTGGGTGCTTCGGGCGCCATATCAATGGGTTAATACACATGAAAAATCATAGAATTTAGGCAATTCTTAAAAATGAGCTTATAAATATGGAAATAGGCTTAAAAATTGTGTGAGTATAAGTGAAGGTTTCCCAATTTATTACGGAGGTTCTTATAACGTGTTTTGAGAAAATAAATTTGGGTGCTCCGGAAGTTACATCAACGGGCTAATATACATGCCAAATCAGAGAATTTGGGCGATTATTAAAAAACCTTATAAATGCCAAAATGAGCGTTAAAAATGGCATGAGTATACATGAAGGTTCCCCAACTTATTACGGAGGTCCTCATAAAGTTTTTTGAGAAAATAATTTTGGGTGTTTCGAGCGCTAGATCAATGGCTAATATACATGAAAAATCAGTAAATTTTGGGCAATTCTTACACAAAAAAGCTTCCAAATGCGAAAATGGGCGTTAAAAATTGTGTGAGTATACATGAAGGTTCCAAACTCATTACATATGTCCTCAAAATGTTTTTTGAAAAAAAAAATTTGGGTGCTCCGGGCACTTGATCGATGGGCTAATACTCTCAAAAATTTCGGAAATTTTGGTGATTCTTTGAAAAGGGATTCTAAATGCGGAAACGAGCGTTAAGAAATGGTTTGAGTATACATGAAGGTTCATCAATTCATTATAGAGGTCCTCATAATGTTTTTTGCGAAAACAATTTTGTGGTGCTTTGGTGCTAGATCCATGGGTTAATACACGAAAAATTGGAAAATTTGGTGATTCATAAAAAAGGACTTGTAAATGCAGAAATTGACGTTAAAAAATTAGTGTGAGTATACATGAAGATTTCATAACTCATTATGAAGGTCCTCATAAAGATTTTTGAGAAAAAAATTTGAGTTCTTCAAGCACCAAATCCATTAGATAATACACATGAAAAATCTGAAAATTTGGGCGATTCTTAAAAAAGTGTTTCTAAATGCGAAATTGGGAGTTAAAAAATGGTGTTAGTATAAGTAAATTTCCCTAAATCATTGCAGAAGTCCTCATAAAGTTTTTTGAAAAAAATATTTTGGGTACTCCAAACACCAGATCCATGGTCTAAATACACGAAAAATCAGAGAATTGGCACGATTCTTAAAATAAGATTGTAAATACGGAATTGGGGTCAAAAAATAGTGTGAGTATATGTGATGGTTCCCCAACTCATTACGGAGGTCCTCGTTAAGTTTTTTGAGAAAAAAAAATTTGGGGCTCCGGGCAGCATATCCATGGGCTAATACTGACGAAAAACTGGAGAATTTGGGAGATTCTTAAAAAGAGGCTTGTAAATGCGGAAATGAATGCCGATCCATGGATTATTATATACAAAAAATCAAGGAATTTAGGTGATTCATAAAAAAGGTCTTGTAAGTGTGGAATGGGAGTTAAAAAAATTGTCTGAGTATACGTGAAGGTTCCCCAACACATTACAGAGATCTTCATAAATTTTTGGAGAAATTTTTTTTGGGTGCTTTGAGCGCTAGATCTAAGGGCGACTAATACACATGAAAAATTGGGAAATTTGGGAAATTCTTGAAAAGGACTTGTAAATGCGAAAATAGACATTAAAACAAATAATTTGAGTATACATGAAGGTTCTCCAACTCATTACGGAGGTCCTCGTAAAAAAAATGCACAAAAAAATTTGGGTGCTCCATGAGCCATAGCCATGAGTTAATTACTTACGAAAAATTAGAAAATTTAGGCGATTCTTAAAAAAAAGCTTGTAAATGCGAAAAGGGGGTTAAATATGGTGTGATTAGACGTGAAAGTTCCACAACTCATTACAGAGTTCCTCATAAAGTTTTTTGACAAAAAAAATTTGGGTACTCCGTGTGCCAAATCCATTGACTAATACACACAAAAAATTGATAAATTTGAGCGATTCTTAAATAAAGGATTGTAAATGCGAAAATAGGCGTTAAAAGTAGTGTGAATATAAGTGAAGGTTCCCTACTCATTACGTAGTTCCTCATAAAATCTTTTGATAAATTTTCTTTGAGTGGTCCAAACGCTAGATCCATGAGCTAATACTGATGAAAAATCGTGAAATTTAACGATTCTTAAAAAAAACTTGTAAATGCTAAAATAGACGTTAAAAAATGATGTGAGTATACGTGAAAGTTACCCAACTCATTACGAAGGTGCTCGTAGAGTTTTTTGAGAAAATAGTTTTGGATTCTCCGACCGCTAAATTCATGGTTTAATACACACAAAAAATTGGGAAATCTGGCAATTCTTAAAAAAGGGTTTTTAAAGGCGAAAATAAGCATTAAAACATAGGTGTGATAATAGGTGAAGGTTTCCCAACTCATTGTAAAGGTACTTATAAAACTTTTTGAGTAAAAAATTCAGATTCTTCGGGTGACAGATCCATGGTTAATACATATGAAAAATTGGAGAAGTTGGGCGATTCTTAGAAAATAAAATGTAAATACGGAAATAGCATTAAACAATTGTATGAGTATAAGTGAAGGTTCCCCAACTCATTACAGAGGTCCTCATAATATTTTTGAGAAAAATAATTTTGGTGCTCCGGGCGCCAGATCCATGAGCTAATACACACAAAATTGGAGAATTTGAGTGATTTTAAAAAAAAGGGCTTGTAAATGCGGAAATTAATGTTAAAAAATGGTGTGAGTATACATGAGGTTCCCCAACTCATTACGGAGGCCCCATAAATTTTCGGTGCTTCGGGCGCCAGATCTATGGCTTAATACACATGAAAAATCAGAGAATTCGAGCAATTCTTAAAAAGGGCTTGTAAATACGAAAATGGGCGTTAAAAATATGGTGTGATTATACATAAATGTTCCCCAACTCATTACGGAGGTCCTCATTAAGTTGGCTGAGAAAAAAGTTTTGGGTGCTCCAGGCAATAGATTCATGAGCTAATACACACGAAAAATAAAGGAATTTGGAGAATTCTTAAAAAAGGGCGTGTAAATGCGGAAATGATCGTTAAAAATGATGTGAGTATATGTGAAGATTCCCCAACTAATTACGAATGTCCTCATAAAGTTTTTGAGAAAAGAAATTGGATGCTCCGAGAGCCAGATTCATGGGTTAATACATAAGAAAAATTAGGGAATTTAGGTGATTCTTAAAAATTGGGTTATAAATGTCAAAATGGGGGTTAAAAATGGTATGATTATACGAGAAGGTTCCACAACTCATTAGGGAGGTACTAATAAAGTGTTTTGACAAAAAAAAATTGGGGGATACGGGTGCCAAATCCATTATCTAATACACGAAAAAATGGGAAATTTGAGCGATTCTTAAATAAAGGATTGTAAATGTGAAAATAGGCATTAAAAAGTTGTGTGAGTATACGTGAACGCTCCCAACTCATTACAGAGGTCTTTATAAAGGATTTTTATATAAAAATTTGGGTGCTCCTGGCGCAAGATCTATGTGCTAATACACACGAAATACACACGAAAAATCAGAAAATTTGGCGACTCTTAAAAAAAAGCTAGTAAATGCAAAAATGGGCTTTAAAAATGGTGTGAGTATACGTGAAGTTTTCCCAACTTATTACGGAGGTCCTCCTAGAGTTTGTTGAGAAAATAATTTTCGATTTTCCGACCGCCAAATCAACGGGATAATACACACAAAAAATTGAAGAAATCTGACTATTCTTAAAAAATGACTTTAAAATGCGGAAATGAGCGTTAAAAAATTGGTGTGAGTATATATGAAGGTTCCCCAACTCATTACGGAGGTCCTTATAAAGCCTTTTACAAAAAATTATTTTGATGCTACGAGCACCAAATACATGGGCTAATATACACGAAAAATTAAGGAATTTAGGCAATTCTTAAAAAATGTTTGTAAATGCAGAAATGGGAGTTAAAAAAATGAGATGAGTATACGTGAAGGTTCCCCAACTCAGTATGGAGTTCCTCATTGCTAATACACACGAAAAATTGAGAAATTTGAGCGATTCTTAGAAAATGGTTTGTAAATGCGGAAATAACGTTCAAAAACTGGTGTTAGTATACGTCAAGGTTTTCCAACTCATTACGGAGGTCCTCATAATATTTTTTAGAAAAAGAATTTGGGTGCTCACGGCGCCAGATCTATGGGCTAATACACACAAAAAATTAGGAAAATTTGAGAAATTCTTAAAAAAGGCTTGTAAATGCGGAAATGAGCGTTGAAATAATAGAATGAGTCTACGCGAAGGTTCTCCAAAGCATTACGGAGGTCCTCTTAAAGTTTTTTGAGAAAAATTTTGGTGCTCCGAACGCCAGATCCATTGGCTAATCCACACGAAAAATCAGGGAATTTGGCGATTCTTAAAAAAAGGCTTATAAAGGCAAAAATGGACGTTAAAAATATGGTGTAATTATACGTGAAGGTTCCCCAACTCATTATAGAGGAACACATAAAGTTTATTGAAGAAAGAGTTAAGGGGATCAGGGCGTCACATAAATGGGCTAATACACACGAAAAATCTGAGAATATCGGCAATTCTTAAAAAAAAATTGTAAATGCAGAAATGAGCGTTAGAAAATTGTATGAGTATACGTGAAGGTTTCCCAACTCATTACAAATTCTTCATAAAAAAATTTTGAATTTTTTTTTTTTGAATGCTCCGGGCGCTAGATCAAAGAGCTAATACACACAAACAATTGGAAAAATTTGGTGATTCTTAAAAAAAAGATTGTAAATGCAAAAATAAGCGTTAAAAAATAGTGTGAGTATACGTGAGGGTTCCCCAACTCATTACAGAGCTCTTCATAATTGTTGACACCCAATTTTGACCCTCCCCGATAATAATTAATTTTTGAGTTTCTTAATTTGCAAATGATTTAAAATAATTGACTTTATAAAATTCAAAATACTTTCAAGTTAGTTTTAAATGATTTGTCACTTTTTATAATTTTTAAATAATACGTGTATACTTTTGAACTTTATAAATATTCAAAAATCGTCTCAAAATATTTTGTTGAATTAAATATTTGGTTAGTTTGTTTAGTTATTTAATAGTTTACAATTTTGAGTTAATTAGTTAGTTTATAATTAAATTAATTATTATAGTTATGTGTCTAATTAGTATATTTTATGAATATTCGAAAATTGTCTCAAAAAGATTTTATTCTTACTTAAATATTTGGTTAATTAGTTTAGTTATATAATAGTTTATATTTTGAATCATTAGTTTATTAAGTTAATTATTTTGTATCGTTAGAATTAAGAAGCTCATTAACTAATTGATACTAATTCATCTTATTTTGTTGTTAGCCAAATTCACCAATTTAATTCAATATGGCTAAAATTTCAGCTTAAATTGGTTACATTTGTAATTTGATAGTTATTTTGTAATTGCAAATATAGCCATTTCCTATCTTAGCTCCCAATTATTTAAAACCCAAAAATTGGGTCATTTAGTCCCAACCAAAATTATGCTCCAAATCAGCCCGTCAATTCCCATTCCATTAATTTCCAGCAAATTCCCAGCTAATTAATCCAACTAACACGGCCCACTAAGAACCCATTTTTCCACTCCTAATTGTCGGCCCTATACAACATACAATACATACAATCACGCCCAGCCCAATCCTTCACCGACCCAACCCCTTTTCTTTGTGAACGTTAACAACAGCAGCTGGCAACGTGACAAAAACAGCAGCAACACCGAACGACCCCAAGATCCCACGCTTCTTTTTCCTCTCCCAGCGCCATTCCATTCTTGAGCCTCTGCAATTTTCGTCCTTGCTTTCGTGGGATGAAGACACGCAAGAGCTCAAGGACGATTGATCAATCCCAAGCGTCGATTCACCCATTCCTCTTTCGGAATGGGGCGAAATCGCAGGAAAAAAAGATGTTTAACCAAAATGGTGAAAGATTTTTTGGATTTGAATTTCAAATGAGCCTTTTCTATTAAATTTTTTAGTCATTTTCTGGCCCATTCTCCGAACCCGACTCCCTTCTATATAGGTTATTTGCTGTCCACTACGGAAAAGGGGGGAAAAATTGAAAGAAAGGATTGAAAAGGTTTGGGAAAATATTCAAAAAATATAGAAATATAGTTTACACCATAGTTTACTTCGAGTATAGCCAAATAGGCACGAAGGAGTTTCTCGCTTGTTCATTGTTCACCGGAGTTTGTCGTAGTTCCGTCATTGGTAGAAGTCGTTGCTCCTCCGCTCGTGTTGTCTCAGTGACGCTGCTCCAAAGAAGGTAATTACTTTTCGTTTGATTTTGTGTTTCAAATTTTGGAATTATAGTTTAAACTCCAGACACTCTTTCGCATGTTCTAGCTCCTTATATGAGGCTTTGATTAATTGATCGATTTATGTGACTCGATTTATCAGTACGTTTTTTCAGTTTTTTCTACACTAGTTGATATCTTTCTAGTTCTCATTTTGTTTCCTTAGGGTGGTTTGGGTCTCCATTTGAATTTCCTCCGATATTAAGTATGTTTCACATTTTAATTTGTCTAAATATGCTTATGTTTTGAATCATTTATTCCATGTCCGATTTGTTTAGTTTGATAAAAGTTCAATTCGAATTATTTCACGTCCATAAGTTTTTTTATTTTTATTTTATTTTTTGGTTTATATTATCAGCTTTTCTAATGAAGAAATTTGTTGTTCATAAGGCTCTTCTGTATACTTCTATCAATATTGTTATTTGGTACATCATAGCTAATGTGATGGGATGGCAGATTTAGGAATAGTGTTAGGGATATTTATACTTAAATGTTTAAAGTGTTTTAGAAATACTTGGTAATCTTCCTAATGTCCATGATTCCCTTTACTGCTTCATTGTGCGTATAAGACCTTAACTTCGCTTATCTTGATCTTTAGTATCTTTATCTATGTGCACGCTTAATTACTTAGGTTAATTCTAATATAATAGACTTGATTCATTTCTTGTCAGCTAATGACTATATTCAAATAATGTGTTTTGAGTACATGAATTGTCATAAAGTGTGAGGTTTCATTTTCTTTGGTCTTTGCGGATTTCGGTTTAATCCCCTGTTTCCCCATTATCGCCCTAATTTTGTGTCTTGCTGGCATGATCATCCTATTAAATGAAGTTTCTTTGAATATTGGCAAAGTTCTTTTTTTTTAAAAGTCAAATATCGTTGCTATACTATTTAAAAAAATATTTTAATACAGGACCTCTATATATATTATATATATGTGTTGAATCAAAATAAAGTTTGAATTGTGCTACTTTACGTCATTTTATATTATTAAAGGGTCCACTATTTTGATTGCAAACATCTAGAACTTGCATTGAGCAAATGATTATTTTTGCCTACTTTATAATATAGTATAATAATATAAAAATATAAATATAATATATTGGAAGAAACAGATTACTCATAAAATTTTCATATTATTTCAATTGACGTGGTTTTTTTTTCTTTCCATTAATAACTCTTGAAACAATTGGGATTACTAGTCTATTTATAAATGCTAGGATGTATAGCCTAATCAAAATATGGTTGTCATTAACGTTATTATTATTTTAAGGGTGAATTTTAATACATTTTACATGTTCTTTCTGTTAGCTAGTAGTACGACATATTTATATAAATATATTCGTTGTTCATGTGTATTGTTGCTTGTCATCATATTAATTTGTTGTCGGAAATAATCAGTGTGCTCTCTTAATTACCTCCTTAAGTTGTGGGAATTTTTTATAATGTGACTAAATTCGAGTATCCAGGTCTGGTGGTTATCACTCTCTATTGGCATATTTACTCGAAAAACAAGTTAGTTAGTATTTGTTTCTGTGGATCTTAGATGTTAGAAATAATAATTAAATAATCGTCACTTTATCTTTAGTATGATGGGTCTTCATTGTCTTTGGAGTTGGTGTCTTTTTATCTAAGATCTATGTCATTTCAATTTGATAGAGTTATTTGTTATATTTTGTTCAAGGGCAACTAAGATTTGTTTTAAATGGTTTTGTTATTGTTTATTAATCCTTATCTCCTCATTTTTTTGATGCATGTGAAATCTGCCCGAGTTCGTCATGAACTCTTGTCTTCTCTCCTGCATTTCGAGAGAGCTGTAAGGGCTTAAACCTTTATTTTTGAGTTAGCCAAGCCATAAGAGCCGATGAACAGGGTTGAAGGAATTCGATGCCGAGGAAAATCGAAAGATTGGGCCAAAGGCCCACTCTTTAAATTCTAGAAGTTGTATTTTGTTATGTTTGGGCCTAAGCCCTTTTACTTCCATTATCATTATTTTGTTAGAAGTTTAAGACAGGTACAAGGAAGGCGAGAATTGGGCCAAAAGCCCAAAACGAGATTAGGCCCAAAATCTTGGTCCAAAGCGGACAGAAAACCAGACTTGGGTCCAAATTTCCCTCTTTACCTTTTATTTGTTTACCTGTCATTATTTGTTGTTAGTCTTAAGGTTACCACAATTTAATCCCCCGAAAGATAGCCATTCTGAACTAATCTCCTAAAAAATTAACTAATACTCGCTTCTTGTAATATTAAAGCATAGTCTACTAAGGATTTCCCCCTTTTAAAATAGTCTTAAACTATAAAATAGTCCGATTTTGCCATTCGAGTTAAGTTAAATTATTTTAGCCAAATGAATTAATTATCGGATAACCGCATTAGCGGATATTCTAGGTGCCTTAAAAACCTTTCTAGAATGTTAATAAGAACCTCGAACCCTCTTTAAGTTTTCATTGGATTTCTGTTTTAGTCTTTTGAAAACAATAGTTTTCTTGATTTTTATTAAAAATTAAGTGGCGACTTTAAACCAGTCCAAAATATATTTTCCTAATAAAACAATAATTTATTTTGAAAATTTTATTTTGTGTGATCTAGGCGCCAGATCAGTGGATAATACACACAAAAAATTGGAAAATTTTGACAATTCCTAAAAAAGGGCTTGTAAATGCGAAAATGACATTAAAAAAGATGTGAGTATATGTGAAGGTTCCTTGAGTTATTACGAAGGTCCTTATTAAAAAAAAAAAAAAAAAATTGGGTGCTCCAGACACTAGATCCATGGGCTAATACACATAATAAATCGAGGAATTTGAATGATTCATCGAAAAGGTCTTTTAAATGCGGAAATAGACATTAACAAATTGGTGTGAGTATACGTGAAGATCCATAACTCATCACGAAGATCCTCATATAAAGTTTTGAGAAATAAATTTTGACTGCTATGGGCGCCAGTTTCATTGGCTAATATATCTACAAATATCTAGGAATTTGTGCGATAATTAAAAAAGGGCTTGGAAATACGGAAATTGACATTAAAAATGGTGTGAGTATACGTGAAGGTTCCTCAACTCATTACGGAGGTCTTCATCAAGTTTTTTGATAAAAAACTAATACACACGAAAAATCAAGAAATTTGAGTAATTCTTAAAAAATGCTTGTAAATGCGGAAATGAGCTTTCATAAAATGGTGTGAGTATATATGTGAAGGTTCCCCAACTCATTATGGAGGTCCTACTAAAGTTTTTTGATAAAAAAAATTTGGGTGCTCCGGGCGCCAGATCCATGGGCTAATTATTAACACTCGAAAAATTAGAGAATTTGGGCGATTCTTAAAAAATGGTTTGTAAACACAGAAATGGGCGTTAAAAAAATGGTGTGAGTATACGTGAAAGTTCCCTAACTCATTACGGAGATCCTTATAAAGTTTTTTTGTGGAAACAATTTTGGATGCCCCGGGCGCTAGATCAATGGACTAATACAGACGAAAAATTGAAGAATTTGGATGATTCTTTAAAAAAGGCTTGTAATTATAGATATAAGCGTTAAAAATGGTGTAAGTTTTCGTGAAGATTCACCAACTCATTATGGAAGTCCTCATAAAGTTTTTTGAGAAAAAATTTTTGGGTGCTCCGAGCGCTAGATCCATGGGTTTATACACACGAAAAATTGGGTAATTTGTGCGATTTTTAGAAAAGGTCTTGTAAATGTGCGTTAAAAAATGGTGTCAGTATATATGAAGGTTCCCCAACTCATTACGGAGGTCCTCATAAAGTTTTTGAAAAAAAAATTCTTAGGTGCTTTGTGGCACCATATCGATGGGCAAATACACACGGAAAATCGAGAAATTTGGGTAAGCCATAAAAATTATCAATAAATATGGAGAAAGGTGTTAAAACAATGTCAGTATATGTGATGGTTCCCCAACTCATTACAGAGGTCTGGTAAAGTTTTTTCAGAAAAAAAAATTATGAGGCTCTGAGGCGCTAGATCCATAGGCATTATACACAATAAATTGAAGAATTTGGTTAATTCTTTAAAGGGAGCATGTAAATGCGGAAAATGCGCTAAATTTGGTGTAAGTATATGTGGTGGTTCCCCGACTCATTACGGACATCCTCATAATATTTTTTCAGATAAAAAATTTGAATGTTCCGAGGTGCCAGATCTATGAGTTAATACACGTGAAAAATTGAGAAATTTGGGTAATTTCTAAAATATGGCTTGTAAATGTAGAAATATGCGTTAAAATAATGTGTGTGTGTGTGTATAAGTGGTGGTTCTCCAATTCATTACGGAGGTCCACTCTTTTGGGTGCTCCTCCCAAGCGCCAGATCCATGGGCTAATATCGACGAAAAATTGATGAAATATGGTAATTCATAAAAAGAGCCTGTAAATTTGAAAATAGGCAGAAAAAATGGTATGAGTATACATGGTGGTTCCCAACTCATTACGACAATTCTAATAAGGTTTTTTTAGAAAAAAATTTGGTGCTCCGAGGAGCCAGATCAATTAGCTAATACACACGAAAAATGTAGAATTTGGCTAATTCCTAAACGAGGGCCTGTAAATGTGGAATAGACGTAAAACAAATAGTGTAAGTATATGGGGTGGTTCCCCAACTCATTGCCAAGGTCCTTATAATTTTTTTTAGAAAAAAACTTTAGGTGCTCTGAGGCACCAAACCCAAAGTCAATACATATGAAAAATTGAGTAATTCTGTTATTCCAAAAGAAAAGCATGTAAATGTGGAAATAGACATTAAAAATGGTGTGAGTATACAAGGTAGTTCCCTAACTAATTACGAAGGTCTTCATAAATTTTACTCATAATTTTTTTTGGGTGCTCCGAGGCGCTAGATCAATGGGCTAATACACATAAAAAATTAAGCAATTTGGGCAATTCCTACAAAATTCAATAAATGCAAAAATTGGCGTTAAAAATATGTGAGTATACGTGGTGATTTCGTAATTCATTATGGAGGTCCTCATAAAAAAATTCAGAATTTTTTTTGGGTGCTCCCAAGTGCCAGATCCATGGGAAGTACACACGAAAAATTGAGGTTGGTAATTCCTAAAAATGGACCTATAAATATGGAAATAGGCGTTAAAAATGGTGTTAGTATACGTGGTGATTTTCCAACTCATTATAAAGGTCCTCATAAAAAAATTTCAAAAAAACATTTGGATGCTCTGAGATACTAGATCCATGGACAAATACACACTAAAAATCGAGAAATTTGAGTAATTTCTAAAAAAGGGGTCTGTAAATAAGGAAATAGGCGTTAAAAATGGTATGTGTATGCAACGTGGTTACCCAAATCATTATGTAGGTCCTCATAAAATATTTTAAGACAAAAAATTTAGGTGCTACAGGCGCTAGATCTATGGACTATATACACAAGAAAAAAGAGAATTTTTGGTAATTTCTAAAAAAGAACCTGAAAATCAGGAAATAAGCGTTAAAAAAATGGTGTGAATATACATGGTGGTTCCCCAACTTAATACAGAGGTCCTCATAAAAAAAAATTTAAAAAAATTAGGTGCTCCGAAAGGACAAATATATGAGAAAATACATACGAAAAATTGATGAATTGGGGTAATTCCTAATAAAATGTCTGTAAATGTGCAAATAGGCGTTAAAAATGATGTGACTAGAGGTGGTTGTTTCCCAACCCAATACAGAGGTTCTTATAAAGTTTTTTCACAAAAAAATTGGGTGCTTTGAGTAGCCTGATTCATTGGTTAATACACACGAAAAATTAAGTAATTTGATTAATTCCTAAAAAGGCCCGTAGATGCGGAAATAAACGTTAAAATAGTGTGAGTATATGTGGTGGTTCCCAAACTCGTTACAAAGGTCCTTATAAAGTTTTTTCAAAAAAAAAATTTGGGTCCTCTAGACGCCAAATCTATAAGCTAATACACACGAAAATCCTAGGAATTTGGGTAATTTATAAAATAAAAAAAAAAGGTCTATAAATGCGAAAATAAGCATTAAGAAAATAGTGTGAGTTTATGTGGTGGTTCTGCCAACCCATTACGGAAGTCCTCATAAAAAAATTTAGAAAAAAATTAGGTGCTCCGAGGGGCCAGATCCATGGGCTTTTACACACCAAAAATTGAGGAACTTGGGTAATTCCTATAAAAAGGCATGTTAATGAGGAAATATGCGTTAAAAATGGTGTGAGTAGACGTGGTGGTTCCCCAAATCATTATGGATGTCCTCATAAAAAAATTAAGAAAAGAATTTTAGGTGCTCCCAGCGCCACACCCATTGGATAATACACACGAAAAATCGAAGAAATTTAGTAATTCCAAAAAAAGATTGTAAATCCAGAAATAGACTTTAATAAATGGTGTGAGCATACGTGGTGGTTCCCCAAATCATTACAGAGGTCCTTATAAAGTTTTTTTAGAAAAAAAATTAGGTGCTCCTTGGAGTCAGATCCATGGGCAAATAGACATGAAAAATCGAGAAATTTGGGTAATATCTCAAAAAGGGCCTAAATATATATATGGAAAAAGGCGTTAAAAATGGTGTGAGTTTATGGGGTGGTTCTCCAACTCATTACGAAGGACCTCATAAAGTTTTTTCAGGAAAAAAAATTGGGTGCTCCTAGGAGCCTGATCCATGGGTTAATACACATCGCGTAATTTGGGTAATTCCTAAAAAAAGTCTATAAATAGGAAAATAGGCATTAAAAATTTGTGTAAGTATACGTGGTTGTTCACCAACTCATTATGGAGGTCCTCATAAAGTTTTTTAGAAAAAAAATTTAGGTGTTCCTAGGCGCTAAATCCATGGGCTAATACACACGAAAAATTGAGATATTTGGGTAATTCCTAAAAATAGGCCTATAAATGCGAAAATAGGTGTTAAAATGTTGTGAGCATATGTGGTGGTTCCCAACTCATTACCGAGCTCCTCACGATCTTTTTTTAAAAAAATTTCGAGTGTTCCAAGGTGCCAGATCCATGGGCTAATACACTAGAAAAATTAAGGAATTTGGATAATTCCTAAAACAATGGCCTGTAAATGCGTAAATATACGTTAGAAAAAGGTTTAAGTATATGTGTTGGTTCCCTAACTCATTACGAAGGTCCTCATAAAGTCTTTTCAGTAAATATTTTTGGGTGATCTGAGGCGTCAAATCTATGGGATAATATACATATGAAAAATTGAGAAATTTGGATAATTTCTAAAAAATGCATGCAAATACGGAAATAGGCGTTAAAAAATACTGTGTCTAATCGTGGTGGTTCCCCAACTCAATACAGAGTTCCTCATAAGTTTTTTCAGAAAAAAATTATGGTGCTTCGAGGTGTGAGATCTATGGGCTAATACACACGAAAAATTGAGAAATATGGGTAATTCCTAAAAAATTTGTAAATGCAAAAATAGGAGTTTAAAAAATGGTGTGAGTATACGTGGTGGTTCACCAACTCATTATAGAGGTTTTCATAAAGTTTTGTCAAGAAAAAAAATTGGGTGCTCCGAGGAGCCAAATCCATGGCCTAATAAACACTAAAAATTGAGGAATCTTAGTAATTCTAAAAATAGGGCTGATAAATGCGGAGATAAAAGTTAAAATGGTGTAAGTATACGTAGTGGTTCCCCTACTCATTACGAAGGTCCTTATAAAATTTTTTGAGAAAAAATATTTTGGTGCACCGAGGCGCCAAATCCATGACTAATACACACGAAAAAATAATGAATTCAGATAATTCCTAAAAAAGGTTGTAAATGCATAAATAGGCGTTAAAAAATTGTGTAAGTATACGTGGTGGTTCCCCAATTCATTACGGAGGTTCATAAAATTTTTTGAGAAAAAAAGGCTTATACAAATGACAAATTGAGGAAATTGAGTAATTATTAAAAAAAGGCTTGTTAATGCTGGAAGGCATTAAAACTGATGTAAGTATACGTGGTGGTTTCCAAATTCATTACAAAGGTCCTCATAAAGTTTTTTCAGAAAAAAATCTTGGGTGCTCCGAGGCACCAGATCAATGGGATAATACACACGAAAATTGAGATATTTGGATAATTCATAAAAAAAAAAGGCTAATAAATGTGGAAATATGTGTTAAAAATGGTATGATTATACATGGTGGTTCCCCAGCTCACTAAAGAGGTCCTCATAATGCTTTTTCAGGAAAAAAAATTATTGTGTTCCGAGGCGCCAGATCCATAAGCAAATTTAGATGAAAAATCGAGGAATTTGAGTAATTCATAAAAAGGAGCATGTAAATGCGAAAAGGCATTAAATATGGTATAAGTATAAGTGATAGTTCCCCAACTCATTACGGACATCTTCATAACGAATTTTTTAGATAAAAAATTTGGGTGCTCCGAGCCACCAGATACATGGGTTAATACACGTGAAAAATCGAGGTATTTGGATAGTTCCTAAAAGAGGGTCTGTAAATGTGAAAATATGCGCTAAAAATGGGGTGAGTATACGTGATGATTTTCCAACTCATTATGGAGATCCTCATATATTTTCTTAATAAAAACACTTTTGGGTGGTCCCAGGCGTTAGAATCCATGGGCAATACACACGAAAAATAAAAAAAATTGGGTAATTCCAAAAAAGGGCATGTAAATGAGAAAATAAATGTTAAAAATGGTGTTAGAATACGTGGTGGTTCCCCAACTCATTACGAAGGTCCTTACAAAGCTTTTTCAGAAAAAAAATTTGATACTCCGAGGCGCCATATCCATGGGCTAATACACATAAAAAATTGAGAAATTTGAATAATTGTTAAAAAAGGGCCTGTAAATATGGAAATAGGCGTTCAAAATGGTGTGAGTATACATTGCGGTTTCCTAACTCATTGCAGAGGTCCTCATAATGTTTTTTCAGGAAAAAAATGGTGTTTTGAGGCGCCTTATCCATGGGCTAATACATATAAAAAATTGAAAATTTTGGGAAATTCCTAAAAAAGGCCTGAAAATGCGGAAATAGGCGTTAAAATGGTGTGAGTATATGTGGTGGTTCTCAAACTCATTACGAAGATCCGCATAAAGATTTTTTTAGAAAAAAATTGGTTCTCCAAGGCACAAGATCCATAGGCTAATACAAACTAAAATCAAGGAATTTGGACGATTCTTAAAAATGAGCTTGTAAATATAGAAATAGGCGTAAAAAAATGGTGTTAGTATACATAGTGGTTTGCCACTTCATTACAGAGGTCCTCATAAAAAAATTTCAGAAAAAAATTCGGTGCTCCGAGGCCCCAGATCTATGGGCTAATACACATGAAAAATCAAGGAATTTGGGTAATTCCTAAAAAAGGGCCTTAAATGCAGAAATATGCGTTAAAATGGTGTGAGTATACGTGATGGTTTCCCAACTCATTACGGAAGTCCTCATAAAGTTTTTTCAGAAAAAACATTTGGGTGCTCCAAGGCACCATATTCATGGGTTAATACACACGAAAAATTGAGAAATTTGGGTAATTCCTAAATAAGGCATGTAAATGCGAAAATATGTGTTAAAAATAGTGTGAGTATATGTGGTGGTTTCCCAACTCATTACGGAGGTCTTCATAAAGTTTAATCATAAAAAAAAATTGGGTGTTCTGAGGCGCTAGATCCATGGGTAATACACATGAAAATTCGAGGAATTTGGGTAATTCCTAAAAAAGGCTTGTAAATGCGAAAATATGCGTTAAAAATGGTGTGAGTATACATGGTGGTTCCCAACTCATTAGGAGGTCCTAATAAAAAAAATTAGAAAAAAAGTATGAGTTCTCTGAGACGCCAGATCCATGGGTAATTAATACACACGAAAAAACAAGGAATTTGGATAATTCCTAAAAAGGGCATGAAAATGCGAAAATAGAGTTAAAAATGGTGTGAGTATATGTGGTTGTTCCCCTACTCATTACAGATATCCTCATAAAGTTTTTTCAGAAAAATTTTGAGAGTGCTCTGAGGCGCCAAATTCATGGCCTAATACATACGAAAAATTTAGAAATTTGGATAATTCCTAAATAAGGGTCTCTAAATGCACAAATATACGTTAAAACAATGGTATGAGTATACATGGTGGTTTCCCAACTCATTACAGAGGTCCTAATAAAGCTTTTTCAAAGAAAAAAATTGGGTGTTTTGAGGTGCCAGATCCATGGACTAATACACATGAAAAATCAAGGAATTATACTATTTTCCTAAAAAGGGCCTGTAAATGCAAAAATAGGCGTTAAAAATGGTGTGAGTTTACGTGGTGGTACCCCAACTCATTACGGAGATCCTCATATAGTTTCTTCAGGAAAAAAATTTGGGTGCTCAGAGGCGCCAGATCCATGGGCTAATATACACGAAAAATTAAAGAATTTGGGTAATTCCTAAAAAGGGCCTTCAAATACAAAAATAGGCGTTAAAAATGGTGTGAGTATACGTGGTGGTTCCCCAACTCATCACGGAGGTCCTCATAAAGTTTTTTAGAAAAAAATTGGGTGTTTTGAGGCACCAGATCCGTAAGCGTACATTGATAAAAATATGTTTTGGTTCCTCTTGAGAATTAATACTTGAAGTTCACTATTGAATTGTATATTTGTTCCTACTTTGATTTGTTCATGAATGATTTAATTGTTAGTTGACTTTTTATTTTAGTTAGGAGAATGACTATATATATATATTATTATTATTTTTAATTTTTATTTTTCTTAATAAAAGTTCAGTTCTTCGGTGCACCGAAGTTTTGAGGCCCTTACACCGAACATTGAACCGAAGAATTGAACTTTTGCAAAAATAACACCAACACCGAACCGAAAATTCGAAGAACCGAATTAGTTCGATTTGATTTTTTTTCAATTTTCCGGTATTTATGCCTACCTAAAAAATTGAACTCTTTTCCTTTTTAGTCTACTTCAAATGAAAATGACTCTCTTTTTTTAGATAATATTTTAATTTTGATTTTCCATGTGACATGTTCAAGGACACAAAATTAAAGAACATTTTGATACTCCTTCTGTTCTTATTTATATGTCGTCCTTATTAAAAATAGATGTTTATTAATACTTGTCATTTCACAAAAATAATGCATAAATGACATTATTCTTCATATTTTACCTCGAGAGTTATTAGTTTTGAAAATATGTAGTTGACCAATATAGAAAAATTAAGTAATTAATTCATGTTCATTTACTAAAAGGCGGAATGGTTTGAGAGGCCCTTGTACTTGGCTCGATTTGTAAGTTGGATCCCTGTACTTACGACTTTGCCAACTAAACCCTTAAACTCATACAAACACAATATTTTAGACCCCTTTCTCATCTGATGGGTGTGTGTGTAGTACACCCATTTTACACATGAAATACCACGTCATTTTTTAATGACACATTATTATTATTATTATTATTATTATTATTATTATTATTATTTTAATGACACATCAAAAATTAAATATTTAAAAATAAATAATATTTTTTTAAAATGCAATTTTCTCTCTTTCTATGTACCATTTCACTCCCTTCCACTTCATCTTCTTTGTTCCCACCTTCTACCATTTTCATCCCAAAGAATAAAAATCACCATTTTCAACTTTCTTCATAGTTCACACTCAAAAATTTCTTCAATCACAAAATGTGATAGATTATAATTTGTTCTTGCACATGTTTTATGTTTCTATTTATTTTGATTTGATAAAAAGAGATATCAAGAAAACTTCAAATTGAAAAAAAATATATTTATATGTAAATTCTTAAAGAATTAAGTTTATAAAAATGGTGAATGGTATATTTTCTTGCAAAAAGAATTTTTTTCAATCTTTTATTTAATGATTTTATTGTGATAATGTGTACGTCAACGAAGAAGAAGAGAAAAGGAGTAGGGGCGGGTGTGGATGTGGGCAGAGGTTGAAGAAGAAGAAGAGGAGAAAATGAGTAGGGGTGGGGGCTGAGGTTGAAGAAGAAGAGAAAAATAGTGGGGTGGGGTGGGGCAGAAGAAGAAGATAGAAGGGGTAGGGTGTAGTGAAGAAGAAGGAGTTTTTTAGTATTTTTTTTTAAAAAATTATTATTATTGTTTTGTCTTATAATTTTGATAATTTTAAATTAAAAATATTGTATTCACTTGCTTCAAAACGTGTGGGGTTACATATTTGTCCAACTAAGCCATTTCAGTGCCACATAAACTCGGTCAATGGTCAGAGGGGTTTAAAAAATAGAGTTTCATTGAGTTTAAGTGTTCATTTGGCAAAGCGATGAGTAGAAGGGTTCAACTGACAAACGAAGCCAAGTACAAGGGCCTCCCAGTCATTCCGCCTTATTAAAAACTTAACTTTAAATGATGACAACCAAATAGAAACAAAGAAAGTATACTTAAAATTTAGAACCATAATAATGAAAAATCTTCTTTTTTTGTTAAACAGTGTGAAACACAGGGAGTATTCGAATATCAAATAGGTGACCAAGAGTGTGTATATATATAGAGAGGTGTTCACAGTTTGTATAAAAATCGATTCAAACTGAAAAGTCGAACCAAACTGATTAAATAAATCGATTGAATTTGGTTTGGTTTTAGATTTTTAAAACCCGGCAATATTTGGGTTGGTTATGATTTTGTTCGAAAAAAATCAATGCAATAGTCAAACCGAATTGATAAATTATATACATATATTTTTTTATTATACGTACATAATATATTAATTTTACAAACAATTTTAAAGATCATATATATATACGTTTTCATCAAAATTTATTTATAATTTACTTATGAAAGCAAAACTGTCCAATGCGATACCATTTATCTTATTGGTTTCATGTACATGAGTCATGAGGGTCTATACAATTCTTTGTGAGATTGAAACTGTCAATGTCTCTTCCTTCTAGGCCAAAATAATGAATTTCGAAGCTTTATTCATATTAACTCAATGATCGAAAGTTATGTAATGTCAGTTATTCTAACTATTTTTCGTTTTGAATGGATTGTTGTAACTTTTTTCACATTTTGAATGAATTATTTCTTTTATTTTTGTATATGGTTAATAACCGAAAAATATGTACTATATTTGATTTGGTTTGATTTTGATAATATTAAAACCGATTAAATTGATATGATTTTAATTTTGATCAATAACCGATTCAAACCGATCCGTGAACACCCCATATATATAATTGAGATTGAAAAATCATTAGTTAAATTAGATCATTTTTTAAAAAACAGAAAGATTATGTGACGTAGGGAGTATTTATAATATATAATCGAGATTACTGGTGATTAGTCAATAATAAATTCATTGAACAAGCTTAGATCCACCGACGAAAAATTGGATCCCCTTTCTCCATCAGTCAACCCCCTCCATTAACCGTATAAATCAAGCAAAATCCCCATTTTTTTAGCCATAAATCAATCACCAAACTTCTCTGCATTTCACCAAAGAAATTCTTAACAATGGCAACCGCTTCACCAACACCAGTTCTTCCAATTTCCAACCCCCAAACCACCACCACTACCATCGCCGCCACCACCACCGATACCCAACAAACCATTACCGGTGTGGGTCCTACCCCTGCTCTCCGTTCCTTCATCAACCGTGTCTCCGAAACCGTCCAAGGTGGTCTCTCCAATCGCCGTCCATGGGCTGAACTCGTTGATCGTTCCGCCTTCGCTAAACCCGAATCTGTTTCCGATGCTACCCTCCGTATCCGCAAAAACTACTCCTATTTCCGTACCAATTACCTTTCTCTCCTCGCCGTTGTCCTCGCTTTCTCTCTCATTACAAACCCATTTTCCCTCATTCTTCTCACCGGTCTCCTCGCTGCTTGGCTTTTTCTTTACCTTTTCCGTCCATCAGATCCGCCTTTGGTTCTATTTGGTCGGCAGTTTTCTGAACGGGAAACGCTTGGGGTTCTCATTGTTTCCACCGTCGTTGTGATTTTCCTCACCAGCGTTGGATCTGTTCTTGTTTCTGCTTTGATGATTGGTCTCGCAATTGTGTGTACACATGCTGCTTTTAGGGTTCCTGAGGATCTTTTCCTTGACGATCAGGAGTCTCCGGCAACTGGGTTTCTCTCTTTCTTGGCCGGCGCCGCCCCTACTTCCGGCCCCGCTGCTGTTTCCGCTAGGGTTTGAGGCTACAACGACGCCGAATTGAGGTCCAAGGAAATTGATTTCTTATATAGGTAATTGAAATTGATTAGTAGATAAAGAGAATAATCAAAATTAGATGATCAAAAATTATGTTAATCCAAAGAGATTGTTCTTTTTTTGTTTTTCTTTTTTTTTTAATATGCAAATGTATAATCAGGATCTGCTTGGGATTTTGTTTATGTAATTTGTTATAGTAGAATGTTTATATGTCTAATCATTTGATTGATTTATTTCTTAATTTTTGTTGATACATGATAATGATTGTTATGTATGTTTAATGTTTTACCAAATGTTTCAATTTTAAATTTACATAATTAGAGAGCAGCATGACCAAAAAGATCACTCCTAATGTTTATTCATGTTGTTATACTAAACATTTCATAATTAATGTATTAAATTGTTGTCAAAAGGGTAATTAATATCATAAAACTTGGGTTGTGGGAGTACTTGGTTATGGTGTGCAGACTCTTTCACTTTTGATGTTTCACTTTTGATGTTGTATTTGTGTTATATGGAGATTTTTAATGTTATTAGTTGTGGTGGACGGTATTTTAACATTTTTAATTAGAGGTCCGAAATTCAAGTGAAATGAAATTGCTAATGCTCTATTCTTTTAAGTAAAATTTCTCGATTCAAATAAGAATTAATTAAGCTTTAAAATAGATATCAAATATTGAGTTGCACATCAAAAGGATTGGAGATTTTTGGTTTGAAGGCAATCTCATACTTGGCTCTTAGCTTTGCCCGAGCTTCAAAATAGATATCGAACGTTAAGTTGTAAATAAAAAAGATTGGAGATATTTGGTTTGAAGCAACCTCATACTTGGATCGTAGCTTTGCTTGAGCTTCAAAATAGATAACGAACATGAACATTGAATCGTAAATCACAAAGATCAGAGATTTTTGGTTTGAAGGCAGCTTCATACTTTGCTCTTAGCTCCCCCCCCCCCCCCACACACACACACACAAAAGTTTATTCTTTACCAGTTTTTTATTACATTGTGATGAAATGAACTTAAGATTGTTATTTTCCTACGATTCCATGTTTGTGAGCTTTGGCAATTGCTCATGTAGCAGAAAGGGTGAAAGCCAACATTGTAGTTACGAGTTTGCTAGAAGCTTAAACCTTGTATATGTTAAAAAGGTTTGTTTAATATGCTTAAATAGTTTATTCACAACTCAATAAATTTTTTTAAAAAAACATTGATCCAAAACTCATAAATTAAAAATCCTAACTTTACCTCTATAGTTAGCGTCTTAGCGATGAAGGAAAATAATTTCAATACATATGGCAATAATTAAACAGGACTCATAACTTTCTTCTAGGAATATAGCAGTCTATAAGAAAGTAATCTGCCTTCCCTATTAAGTTTAAGGTCCACAATTTAAAATAGCTATAGTATTAGCTATTATAAGAAACTAGAGTTGTGGGAGCAAACAGAAAAACGGTAGAAAAAAATCTATAGCTAATACAGAATCTGGCAAATCCTTGATTGCAATCCGCTGCTTCTTCCATTTACAAGCAGAAGCCAAAATGTTAAGATTGTTCGCCTCCAGGAAAAGATAGTCTATGTACTCCTCGTACGCTGCTGGACCATCCTCCGTCTCTATTTGCCTTCTCTTCTTCAGTTTCCTTGGTAGTTTGGCACGGGCTAAATTGGCATTCCCAAGCTCACCAAAATTGCTTTCCATGTTCTTTCTTCTTTCAGTTAAGGTGCCGAATTTATCAAGTAAGAAACGGCCCTCTCAAAGACATCTCTGGCATGTTGCAGACACTTATTTTTCTGTTTGATATTTGAATCATCAATAGTCGAAGCCTCAAACTTTGCACAACTTATCCACATCTTTAAATGTTTCGTGCGGTTAAGAAGTCTTTCATATAGTGCTCTTGTTCTTTCAAATTCACCCTCAGAGATCTCAAAGTCGATGTAAGCCTTCCATAGTAACTCTGGCATATCCAGTGCAGGTTGGTCAATTGCAAGCTCAAAAACAGCTCTGGCTCTCTCCGTTTCATACAAGGACCTCTCTAACTCAGTGAATTTGCTCCAAGCATAGCAATTTTCAGGTCACCATTCTAAGTACTTCTCATAGAGCTTTCTGCAACGGTCTATGTTCCCCAAATGCAGCAGCTCTATTATTTCAATGTACTTGTTAAATATCTTGTCTTTAGGAGCCCTTCCAATCGCTTCGTGCCTCCTTGAGTCTTTAACTGCCGAATCTCAAACTGGGCAGCCAACAACCAAATGTTTGCAAATGAAAACTTGTGATGGGGAATCAGCTTAAGACACTCCCTGTAGACATGTCTGGTCCTTTCCATGTCTTGTGCATCAAGCTCTTCATATAATGCATAATTAATCTGTAAGTAAATGTATCGCTGCCAATACCGCTTCTCTTCAGCAGGAGGAACATTCGCAATGGCTCTTTCATAAACCTCTCTTTATTTCCAATGCTCTCTTCTAGACAGATATAATCAAACCACGAGGATTCTTCCTTACTTGATCCTCATACTGAAACCTACTTTTTCCAACTATAGCATCCTCAATACCTTCCCTATCACCATACTGCTTTTCAAATGCCACAAACCTGCTGTACAAATCCTCAGCTCGCCCTTTCGGTATGTGATCAAGTGCAAATTTATATATGCACCTTGCTCTGTCCGTCTCCCTACAGTACTTGTCCTCGAACTCTGCAAATGCCACAAACATAACAATTACTTATCCACAGCCCTCTCATAACAATTCCTTACCCTCCCAATCTCCCCATTCTTCATCTCAAATTTTACAAACCTAACTTTGGGATGACACTGCACGAATCTCTGGAAAATTTCTCTTGCCCTCTCTATTTCATTATACCTCAACTCAAACTTAATGTAAGACAACCACCCTTGCTCGTCGTGCATCCACCCCATCCACTCGTTAATGTGCATGTGTTTCCATAGGTTCATTACTAAGCTGACTGTTAATTGATTATATCAAATACTAATCAAGGGTAACATCTAGCAACACTCATTAACGACCGTATCACATGAACTATATGATATACGCTCAAAAATTATATAAAAATATATAAGTAAAACTCAATTTAATGTAGCTAATTTTGTTATATATGTACATGTGTTTTTTTTTTTGCCCACTAAAAAATTGAACATATGCCTTTTTATAGATTTATTACAACAAAATGTTAGAAAAATTTGTCAATTGAAGAACAAAGGTTAATATTTATTTCGAAGAAAATAAGAGTAGCATAAGCCTTTCAGCATTTTGTTCTTATTTAAACAGTGTTCATATATTTATATTAGTAATTGTAATTTAATTATATATATATATATATATATATATATATATATATATATATATATATATATATATTAAAAGGTTATTTCGTGTTGTTTGGTATAGTATTATTATATCTTTTATTTTATTACTTTTTTATTGACATTTTTATGAGGAAAAATAAGAGACCAAATTATATATATAGAAATTATACAACAAATAACTCTCATACTTCTAAAATTTAATTACTCGTGCTTCGAATTAAATTTTAAGTTCGTATACAAATATACTTAAAGAGGCATCATAAAATACACAAGAAAGAAAGAATGAAAGAAAGAAAAAAATAATACAATACATATATCATTACGACCTTATCCATTAAAATTAAAGTAGAAGGAAAAACAAAATCAACGCATAATTGTCTAAGATCTTGTTATATCTACTTCACAAGCCTATCAATATTCAAAACTTTCTTCTTCTTTTTCAAGTCAAACAAAGGTAGAGAGACATCACTCTTGTTGATATTCAGTACTTCACAAATCTATCACTATTCAAAAGCTTTTTTCGTGTAAAAATTAAAATCAAGAGGCATCATATCATAGATAAATAAGAACAAAAAGAGAGAAAAAATAAAGAAAGAAAAAAAAGAAATAGTACAATACACATCTCATTAAAAAATAGAAGGGAAGTTAATATCCACTTCACAAGCCTATTACTATTCAAGAGCCTCCTCCTTCTTTTTCAAGTTAAATAAAAGCATGAATATAATACAATGGTGAAAATGAAGGATAACTTCAGATAGAATATCATGAAACAAAAAATATGAATTTATATAGAAAATAATGACAATGGTGAAAATGAAGGATAACTTCAGATAGAATATCATGAAACAAAAAATATGAATTTATATAGAAAATAATGGAGGAATACCATAAGGTTTCATATTTACTATTTAAAGGTTATGAATATGAAAAGTTGAAAATTGTGAGAGTTATGAATATATGCACATTATATCTAATAAAGAAGATATATTATAGTGAAAGGTGAAAAGTTGAGTACTTAAATATAAAGACTTTATGAGATATTAAAAATAAAACAAATAATTAAATGAAAAAAATGGTCAAAAAAAAGGAGAAAAAAGATAAACATCTTCAATGATTTCTGGACCTGAATGATATTGAAAGCAAACATGGTTAGTAAGCTACTGAGTGTTAGACTGAATGAGAGTGAACCTTCCGGCTGCATTTAGGAAAGACAAAATTTCAGAAACAGCAAACATAATAGACACAATAAAACTTTATAACTATAATTTTGATAATTGTGTTTCATAGTTATAGTTAGGGGTATACATGGCCGGGTTGGTTCGGGTTTTTCAAATATCAAACCAAACCAAACCATTTGTGTCGGATTTTTGAATTTATAAACCAAACCAAACTAATAAAACTTGGGTTTTTCAACCTCGGGTTTTTTCAGATTTTTTCAGGTTTTTTGGATTTTCGGTCATACAAACATATAATTTATTTGTATTTCAAATATTTCTTTAGTCCTACTAAAATACAACTATCTAAGGTTTTTCTTAAGAAAATAACACAAAATATGATATGATTAATGACACTAAAATATCCAACAAAAAAATTATAATGAAATCGCGTAAAACAAATATTGCAAATTAATAAGTAATAATAACAATGATCATAATTTAAAAGTACTAAATCATGCTAAAATAAGTTTAATAAGTATTAGTTACATGACTAAATATTAAAGGAAATTAAAATTAGATTATGTATTGTAATTGTCTAAACCTATGTAAAACTAAAGAACAAATATTCAATATTATTATCATTCTTAGTGTTGAATTGATTTTCTTTTTGCATTAGTATTAATTTGATTATGATTTAAGTTTTATTATAATTATCAACATCTATCGACTATAATCTTTATTGCACCATTAAGAATTCTAACTTTCAAACATGAAATAATATATTTTCTACTATATAATAAAAGGGAGTTTATGCCCAAGTATAATATAAAATATTCAAGATTGGGACACTCCCTTTTAAAAGTCCCAATCTTGAATATTATATATTATACTTGGGCATAAACTCCCTTTTAAAATAATACTAGATAATGTTGCCCGTGCTATGCACGGGCCCAATGATATAAATGGTATGTTTTGGGGCTAATAACGGAGTTTTTCAAGCGATTGTTTGCGTAGATAAAGGAATAAGTTTTTTTTTATCACAAACCTGTACTTTCTTTGACGCTATTGAAGGCATAATAAGACTACCCACATACAACATTTTTGAAATTTTTTATGTTGTCAATTATCATGATTTATAGTATTTTTACGATAGATTCACTTCAAGAATCAGTGAAATTTTTTGTATTTTTTTCAAAACATATTTTATGTTGTCAATTATCATGATTTATAGAATTTTTACGCATTTTTTAAATTTAAAAAACCCAAAAAAAAAATAAGACAAATAAATTAAAATGGACCCAATATATGTTATTTTTGTTGTCTCAATTTATGTCACACAAATAAAATTTGGAGAGTCATCCAAATTTTAATTTTTGAAAAAAGAATGTTTTAAGTTATTAATTATTGTGATTTCTAATATTTTTATGTAACTTTCAAATAACCTACATTACTGGTCACTTTGTCCTAATTTATGTGATATGGATAAAATTACAAAATTAACCCTTTTAAAATGTCTTTAAGATATTTTAAGTTGTTAATTGTTATTATTTATAATACTTTTTTGGTAATTTTAAAATGATATGTGTTATTTTTTTTGTCCTAATATATGTGAGTCTGATAGAATTATGAGAGCGAACATATTTTATTATATAGCTTTTAAATATTTTAAATTGATAATTATTGTAATTTTTAATGCTTTTTAAGTCATTTGTAAATGATATATGTTGCTTCCTTTGTCCCATTTTATATAGTATAAATAAAATTCCCGAAACCAACTCAATTTTGAATATATTTTTTAAAATATTTTAAATTATTAATTATTGAAATTTATAATATTAAAAAAAATTAGAAAATGTACAAAACTTGTATCAGCCTAAAAAATGACCACGATAATTCGAAGCCTACAGAAAGCAATATGGTTGTACGTAATTTTTAAATACTTAATATATATTACTCCGCTTGTCTCAATGTATGTAGCATAGATAAAATTTCAAGAGTCAATAAAATGTTGTTAATTGTTAAGATTTATAATACATTTTACGTAGTTTTCAATAATTTCACATTAAACAATACATATTACTACTTTTGTCTCATTTTATGTGACATTGATAGATTAATTTTAAGAATCAGTCAATTTATTTCTTTCAGTTTTTTTAATAAATATTTTAAATTGTCAATTATCACAATTTATTGTATTTTATACATAATTTTTAACGATAGATTAATTTCAAGAATCAATCAAATTTTTTTATATGTATTTATTTTTGAAATATTTTATGTTGTCAATTATCATGATATATAGTATTTTTACGTTAGATTAACTTCAAGAATCAGTGCAATTTTTTGTATCTTTTTCAAAACATATTTTATGTTGTAAATTATAATGATTTATAGTATTTTTACAAAAAAATTAAATATAAAAAAAAAGCTAAAAAAATAAGACAAATAAATTAAAATGGACTCAATATATGTTATTTTTGTTGTCTCAATTTATGTGACACAAATGAAATTTGGAGAGTCATTGAATATTATATATTATACTTGGGCATAAACTCCCTTACGCACGGGCCCAATAACTATTATTTTTTTGTCCTAATGTATGTGACACACGATAAAAATATAGTGAGTTATTTAAATTTAATATGATTTTTAAATATTTGAAGTTGTTAATAATGTAATTTATAATATTTTTACGTAATTTGTAAATACTTAATATATATTACTCCGCTTGTCTCAATGTATGTAGCATAGATAAAATTTCAAGAGTTAATCAAATGTTGTTAATTGTTAAGATTTACAATACATTTTACGTAGTTTTCAATAATTTCACATTAAATAATACATATTACTACTTTTGTCTCATTTTATGTGACATTGATAGATTAATTTTAAAAATCAGTCAATTTATTTTTTTGTGTTTTTTTAATAAATATTTTAAGTTGTCAATTATCATGATTTATTGTATTTTATACATAAATTTTAACGATAGATTAATTTCAAGAATCAATCGAAATTTTTTATATGTATTTTTTTTGAAATATTTTATGTTGTCAATTATCATGATTTATAGTATTTTTACGATAGATTAACTTCAAGAATCAGTGCAATTTTTTGTATCTTTTTCAAAACAAATTTTATGTTGTCAATTATCATGATTTATAGTATTTTTACACAATTTTTAAATATAAAAAAATATTAAGACAAATAAATTAAAATGGACGCAATATATGTTATTTTTGTTGTCTCAATTTATGTGACACAAATGAAATTTGAAGAGTCATCCAAATTTGCCTTTTTTTTTTAAAGAAATGTTTTAAGTTATTAATTATTGTGATTTATAATATTTTTATGTAACTTTCAAATAACCTATATTACTGGTCACTTTGTCCTAATTTATGTAATATGGATAAAATTACAAAATTAACCCTTTTAAAATGTCTTTAAGATATTTTAAGTTGTTAATTATTATTATTTATAATACTTTTTTGGTAATTTTAAAATGATATATGCTATTTTTTCTTTCCCAATATATGTGACCCAGATAGAATTTTGATAGTCAACCTATTTTATTATATATCTTTTAAATATTAAATATTGTAAGTCATTTGTAAATGATTTATTATATTATATTATTATATATTATATAAACTCCCTTATTGTAGAAAAATAAATATATATTATATAGTAGAAAAAATGATTTATATTATTATATTATATATTATATAGGGAGTTTATGATGGGACATTAGAATGTCCAATCATAAACTCCCTCTTATATAATAGTAGAATATATATATATATATATATATATATATATATATATATCACAAATGGAAAAGTCCCAACCAAGAAAGCAACATATATCATTTACAAATGACTTAAAAATCATTAAAAATTACAATAATTACCATTTTAAAATATTTAAAAGTTATATAATAAAATAGGTTGACTCTCAGAATTCTATCAGACTCACATATATTAGGACAAAAAAAATATCACATATGATTTTATGATTACCAAAAAAGTATTATAAATAATAATTATTAACAACTTAAAATATCTGAAAGACATTTTAAAAGGGTTAGTTTTGTAATTTTATCCATATCACATAAATTAGGACAAAGTGACCAGTAATGTACGTTATTTGAAAGTTACATAAAAATATTATAAATCGCAATAATTAATAACTTAAAACATTTTTTTTTAAATGAAAATTTGGTTGACTCTCCAATTTCATTTGTGTCACATAAATTGAGACAACAAAAATAACATATATTGGGTCCATTTTAATTTATTTGCCTCATTTTTTTTGTGTTTTTTTTATATTTAAAAATTGCGTAAAAATACTATAAATCATGATAATTAACAACATAAAATATGTTTTGAAAAAAATACAAAAAAAATCCACTGATTCTTGAAGTGAATCTATCGTAAAAATACTATAAATCATGGTAATTGACAACATAAAATATTTCAAAAATGTTGTATGTGGGTAGTCTTATTATGCCTTAAATAGCGTCAAAGAAAGTACAGGTTTGTGATAAAAAAAACTTATTCCTTTATCCACGCAAACAATCGCTTCAAAAATTCGATTATTAGACCCAAAACATACCATTTATATTATTGGGCCCATGCATAGCACAGGCAACATTATCTAGTTAAAAGATAAAAACTATGAAAAAGTATAAGAAATATTTAAAAATTATATCAAAGTAAATATTTTTACGTATTAAATAAAATTTTAAAATTATATATCTAATGTCGGATTGGTTTGGTCTCGGGTTGGTTTTTTTTAGTTGAAACCAAACCAACTCAAATATAGTCGGGTTTTTTTTCCGGTTTGCGGTTTGGTTCGGTTTTCGGTTCGGTTTTGTACACCCCTAGTTATAGTTCTGTTTTCTATGGAGACTGTAATTTGTATATTTCTATCAATTGCGAATATACAAATAAGGTAAGTAAATACAATAGTTCACTTTGTATAAACAATAAAATAAATCACTTTTTCATACAACAAATCGCTTTCAATTGTAATAGAAAATTAGGGATAATCGTTACTCAGAACATAGCCGATCTCCTACCAATTATTTTTTTAAACCTTAGGCATGATTAATTCACATTTCTCCAATTAATTAATCTGTTCTAAAGATGAGAAAAAAAAAGTAGTAAAGAGGGTGTGCTTTTAGCTAAAATTTGTATGGAAAAATTCTTTCCGTCAGAAAATTTGGCCAGAATTTGGTTAGAATGATTTTTATCTATGTTATTTTACCTTTTAAAAATATTTTTAACCTTTTAACTTTAATATCTTTTAACTAAAAAATGTAAAAAATATTATACACTTTTTAAATTTTATGGCCATTTAGCATTACCTAATTTGTATTTAGCAATTTGATAGACATTTCAAATCAAAGATGGTAAATTTTAATTAAATTCGATAGCATTTAAAAAAATAAAATTAATTGGGGATAGGGGAATGAAAAATGGGGAAGGAGAATATAAGGTGCATGACGACAGCAGGAGACATCGAACTCATGCCAACAAGTGAAAGTTCATATATAGTGTGATAATTTGAGGGGTATTCTTTAGCCCATAAAACAGTCTAGAGATATTTATAAATCAATGAATAAATAGAGGATATTTATAAGTCATTTTTTATATGTTAAAAGATATTTTTGACCCTTATTCATTAACTAAATTTGGTTCAATCACATTACTTATGACTTTTATCTTATAAATATACTTCATTTCAACCATGCAAGTAAATTACACATTTTTGGTGACCTTTTGACATTGTCCTATTATACTTATCTTTCTTTGCGCATAAGTCACATAAAATTATGTCAAGTCAATATCGATCAAATAAAATGAAATCTAGAGAGTATTACACATTTTCTTATGTGGCCTTTTGGCATTAACTTTGCGCACAAGAAACAAATAGTCACAAAATTGTAGTGTAGAAACTGAAAGATCTCTCTACATAAGTGGAAAGAATCAAAGAATACACAAAATTCGTGGCCACCAAGAAAATGGACAGGAGCCCACCAAAGCATCAAAAGATAATAACATTTTTTTTCCTTTAATTTAGAAAATATATTTCGTTTCAATTTTTGTGATACTGTTTAATTTGACATACAATTTAAAATAAATAAAAAGCTTTTGAAATTTATGATTGAAACAAATCTTATATATTTGTGTAGTTGTAAACATGATATTATGCATAATTCTATGAGACTTGACAAAAACTTTTTAAATATTTTAATTATTTAAAAGGTGGCGAATCAAGTAGAAAACACGGAAGATAATAACAATAGAGTTCCATCATATTATTTTACAATAGTGTAAAAATAATGTTAAGCAAAAACAAAATACTTAGATCACTCGAGCAAAACAATTTAATTAGATCACACGTAACAAAATTAATCAAGACAAGACTTAAGATTTGAATCTACTAATATTAAATATTCAATAAGAAAAATTTAAATCTTACAAGAAAAAATATCTAATACTCTATAACTTGTTATTCAAGGCTAGGAGTGTGCATTGGTCGGTTCGGTTCAATTTTCGATTTTTAAATAAGTTAAACCAATAATCAAATCAATACGATATTTTTTATCAATTTTCAGTTTATCGATTTTCGGTTTAACCAATAAGAAAAATACTTATAAAATAAATATATGACTTCTCTAATAAATTTGACACGACAACACAATAATGTAACTTTGCAAATACTCATAAAATAGAAACAATAAAAACAAACATGAAAAGAACTATACAAATATAATACAAAGAGAAATTAAGAGGAATAGGGTTCTTACTCTAGGTTTTAACGTTTTGTATAATGTGAAGTTGTGAACTCAAAACCACTGTGAAGTGTAAATTGAAGGCTGAAAGACAAAGACAATAATTAATAAGGTATTGAGATTAATATTTAATATTTATGTACAAGTAAAAGTAGTATATTATTAGTCTTAATGGGTTATTGATTTACCAATAACCCAATTTTAAAAATTAATATCGAATTGATAACCCAATAATTTTTTTTATAAAACCATTAAAAATACCCTTAATCTAATAGTATTTTTTTCGATTCAATTTATCAATCGATTCGATTTTTTCACACCCCTATACATACAAGGCAATTGAATTTTCTTGTAGATTAAGTATTAAGTACTATCCGAGATGCTACGAATTAATTTACCTTCTGTAATATGAATTAACATTATAGTTTGTGTAGTTGAGACTAATGAATGTTAATCGGTTGGCTTGTCGTGGTTTCCATCACCTAGGCACAAAGGCAAAAATTATTTTTAAACTTACTTTTAACATATAAATTTAATCGGTATAATTTAGTATTTTAAAATTATTTTTCTAAAATTAAAAAACTATATAATTTTATATAAAAACCTACCATCTATACTAAAAGAAAACTATAGTTTTTTTAAATTCATTGTCACCCCCTAGAGATAAACTTGGTACTATTACTTAGTACCCAAGGAATATCCCTTAATTAATTGGTTACTTAAGATAAGAATAGTAAATATAGTTAAGTAATTCACACCATCACCACACGTTACTACCCAAAAAAAAAAAAAAACACGTTATTTGTTTATTTATTTCACTTTTACCAAAATAAGAATCCCATTCCAAATTCGACTAGGAAAAGGATTCCAACAAGTCAAAAACAACCATATAAATACACAACAAACAAGAACATTCGTAAAAACGACTATTCATTGGCCAAACCAAAATACAAAACTTCCAATCAAACATTTATTTATTTATAAATTATTTATATATATATATATATATATATATATATATATATATATATATATCTTTGATGGCTTCTCACATTGCCCAGAGGTGACTTTCTTCTCTTGCCAACTTTGTAGTACTTAGTATTCTCAATTTATAATTAGTTTTAACTTTTATTGTAATTATTTGACGAAGTTTGCCCTAATTTTAAACTGTTTATATAATATGGATTTTTTTGTTAACAGGAAACTGAAAAGAAGGCGTAATGGATCTGATTCCATAGATGAGATTTTATTAAGATGGAGAAATTTTAATACGGAGGTTAATTCAAACAATGAACAAGTGAAGAAGAAGAGAAAATCTCCAGGCAGTGGATCAAACAAAGGTTGTATGACAGGCAAAGGCGGTCCAGAGAATTCGGGTTGTAAATACAGAGGAGTAAGGCAGAGGACTTGGGGTAAATGGGTGGCTGAAATTCGCGAGCCTGTTTATATTAGTGGTGAGTATAAGAGCAAAGGGAAGCGGCTTTGGCTCGGTACTTACTCAACTGCTGGTGACGCTGCTATTGCTTATGATGAAGCTGCTAAGGTTATGTATGGATCCAATGCCATACTTAACTTCCCCAATTGTTGTGACACGTCGAGTAATGGGAACATTACTCGAACATCTTCACTGGAATCGAGTGGTCAATCGTCTGTTGATCATGAAGATTTAGTTGCTCATGCAGAGAAGATTGAAATTGAATCGGATTTGAAAACATCAGATACACCAGACGATGATGATGGTGGTGGTGTTGTAAATACAGATTTAAGTTATGATTATGCTAATCATGGTTCACCTGCTTGTTCCTGGACTGAAGAGGAATTGGAAGTAATCACGCAGGAGAACTCTGAGATAGAACTAACCAATTTGGAGGGCGATTCGAGATTTTTTCCTAAATCTCAAAAATCTTGTGTCAAAGTTGAGACACCTGTAATGGAAGAAGAAATTGACAAGGATGAATTAGTACATAACGATGTCTCAAACACAATAGACGTGAAGCCAACCGTCATGTTTAACAAAGATGACTTCTTGAGGCCTGATGAAATTTGTAACTCCAATGATCAAATTGTGCTACAAGACATGGATTTCAGGTCTTCTGAAAACCTGAATGAAGATGTTAGTACGCGTCTAGAATACATGGAGCATTTTCTAATGGAAGATAATTGTTCAATGGAAGCGACAAATATATCAGACATATTTTCTTTGACAGAGAACCATGATGAAGCTTTCGATTTTCAGAGGTATTTAGAAGAATCATTTGATTTCAAGCCAGTGGTAGTACCTCAAGAGTCTGCTGAGCTAAACTATGCGAAGAATGAGAAGCAATTTGATTGTAAATATGCATACAACCAGCAAATTGACCTCCAGAACTCAGAGACAAATTCCGAGATTCGATTAGATAGAATATTAAGCAACCAGGCTGATTGGAAGGACCAAAACTTGCGTGCTTTCGGATTAGATGACTTTGGAGCAAGCAATAGTTGGCAACCAGAGGATAATATCGAAGATTTGTCTATGCTCAACTTTGATTTTGATATATCATCCTATATTAATGATATTAATTAGGAAAATGTAATGTTTCAATTCATTATACTTGTGATACTTTTGTAACTATAGTCTGCTAGAAACATAAATTAGAAAGATTATAATGGTCTTCATATGAACTCGAAAAACAAGTTGTTTTCTAAATTATTTTCTCATGTTTGATTGGTGAGTGGAAAATTTCTAATATTTGGTTGATGAATGAAAAAAATAATATTTTTGGCTGGAGAGTGGAAAATAACTTTTAGGAAAATAGTTTCTGACCCACAAACCAACTTCGATAATCAATTCAGGACCTGATACCGACACTCAAATTGGGATACAATCTTGATGACCATTTCGGGATCCAACCCCGATGCCCAATTCGAGACCTGACCTCGATTCTCAAGCTGGGACCCGATATTGGAACAATTCGGGACCTGACCTTATTCTCAACCTGGGACCCGATATTCAAATAGGGACTTTACTCTAAGCCCGACATCCGAAGAGAAACAAGGACTTTACTTTGAGCCCGACATCCGAATAGGGACACGACCCCAACGACTGATTTGGGATTCGACTCAAGATCCTGACCCTAATTTTTGCTCGAGACCTAACATTTGAATGGACTCGACTCTGACCGCGACATCCGAACCTGAATACGACCTCAATAATTGAACTGGAATCTAACCTCAACTCTCTACCTAACACCCGACTTTTGAATTAGGACTTGACCCAAACTCTCAACTCGGGAACCAACCCTAACACTCAACCTCGAACTCGACTCAAGTCTCAACTTTTGAATCAAAATACAACCCCAATGATCGATCCAAGATCCAACCTAGCCCGACTCTTCAATTAATACCTGACTTTTGAACCGAGACCCGACCTGGGATCTTACCCTGACACTTGACCTCGACGAGTGATTTAGGACCCTACCTCGACTCTTAACTCGGGTCTTGACTTTCAAATTATAATCTAACTACGATGACCGACCCCGACTCTAACACTAGAATCTAGACATGACCTCAATGACCGATTGGGAACCAACCCCAACACTCAATTCAAAAACTAACTTTCGACTCCCTAACCTAAGAATCGATACCCAGATCGAGACTCGACATCTGAATCGGGACTCGACTTCTTAACGAAGACTCGATCTCGACACTTGGTGTGGGTCTTAACTTTCAAAGAGAGACCCAACCCTGACTTGAGATCCGATCCCAACTTTCAACTCTCGATCCGAGACTTAACCCTAACGACTAATCCAAGACCCGACCCTGAGACCTGACTTTTGAATTGAGACCCAACCTCGACCCAAACCAGATTTTCGAATCAGGAGCTAACCCTAACACTTGATGCGAGACTTGATGAGTCCACAATTTGGACTCATTTAATGCTATATTTTGATAGAATTAGTATCCTCAAATGCATATTTTGACTCAATATCTGATGAAAATCCTTAAGTTTTGGGGTATTTAGAATTTGAGGCAAAGCATGGACACTACTTGGCAAGAAGGAACAAGGCGGCTGAAAAGAACGAAGAAATGAAGGCATGAAGATCACCGAGCCCACTTGGCAAGTCGTCGATTGGCCTGGAGATCGCCTTTTGTTCCAGTGTGCTGAGCCCTAAAGAAGAAGGTCAAGTTCACAATGATAAAGAGCAGTCGGCGCGTCACCGAGCAGTTCCACGAAGCAGTACTATATTGCCCAACGACTCAAAACGTGAAGAGGCTGAAGGATAAAGTAGGAAGGCGATGAAATTGACCAAAAAGAGGATCGTCGAGTGTATCGGTGATCCCGACTAACTGCGGCGAATGGTCCTCCGCAACACAAATTTTCAAGCACTATAAATACTTGTTTTAAATTCCTAGAACATCATGACTTCTATTATTAGAACTTATTACAGTTTTTGAGAGAGTTTAAGTTTTAGAGGGTTTTGGAGACTTTGTTCTAAGACCTTAAAGATTCAAAGGGTTTCAACTCTAAGAAATTTGACTTGGGTCTTGAAGATTCTTCACTCTTGACTTGTTTTAATACTTAATTCTACATACCCAGTTGATGGAAACTGATATTGGTATAAATTTTTATCTCTTTTACATGTCTAGCTAAAACCCCAATTCTTGGGGTGTGATTTTGTGAATATGGGTTAAATTATCTATTGGGTCTTGCTTGTTGATGGTTTATTTGTTGTTCAAATGTGATTTCATTTAGTAGTTATGTATGAACTTAATGGGATTGTAGTTGCAAATATGATTTCATCTTAGTGTTTTTGACTTGCTCGAGAGAGAGGCAGTAAAACTAAGACTACTAAATTGATAGCCGATGGTATTGGGTCGACATGGGTTAATCTCGAGAGAGTGAACCCTAGTCCTTCTCCCACACATTCAGCTCAAGAGAGTGAATGGTCTAAGGCGGAGGATGTGCTTAATGCAGCAATTCGGTGTTCAAGAAAAACCAAGTTGATTCGGGGTAAGTTGCTTGAGAGAGAATTTAGCCCCACTATAGTTTAGCCTAGTCACAAATGCTCAACAATTTACTATCAAAAACATGTACCCGATAGTCTAGTTTATCACGTATTCCTATCACATCCCAAGAATCCCGTCTCTATATCTCGTTTCTTTATATTTTTGTCGTTTTTGTTGAATAGTTAATACAAACCTCCCATTGATAATTGACGCTTGCGTCATCCCTTAGATTTAGTATGTTTTTATTCGATAATGTTTATAGTTATGACTGGTTAGAACTTAATTTTACTTTTATATTAATTCTCGAAACCACTCCCTGTGGGAACGATCCCAACACTTGGTTGGGTTATATCACTACACGCGATCGTTTAACACTTGAACTGAAATAGTGTCAGTCGATTACGTCGAACATCAAGACCTGATCATAATACTTGACCCAGGACCTAACTACTGACTTGTGTAGGGTGGATGAAAAGAAGATTTTTGTCTGGAGTATTGTGTGACAAAAAGGTGTCACCAAAACTTAAGGGCATATTTTATATGTCTAATGGTGGTTAGACCAACTAAGTTGTATGGGGCGAGTTGTAGTCCAGTTAATAAAAACTCTCACGTTCAGACAATAAAAGATTCAAAGATGAGGATGATGCGGTGAATGTGTGGGCAACTAGGAGAAATAAGATTATAAATAAAGACATTGACAAGATGCAGAAAATAGGGTTTAGAATATGGTTCAGACATGTGAAGAAGAGATGCACGGCTACTCCAATATGATGGTGCGAGATGTTAGCTATGAATGGTTTCAAGAGACGTAAAGGTAGGTCGAAGAAACATTATGGAGGGGTGATTAGATAAGATGACACAATTGCAGCTTATTGTGGATGACATAGACTAGGATAGAAGGTTATAATTAGTAAGTAGTAGCATTGTCTTTCTCATCCTTATCTTACTAGTAGTCATAGAATTTCTAATATAGTTTCTTATCCTCCGATTTTTGTCATCTTGTACTTCGATTATCACACTATTTTATTGTAGTTACTGTTCCTTTTTTTTAGAATGCTATGTCATGTTTTCCTTAAAATTTGTTTTGAACCCAAGATAGGAGGTAAAAGTCCGTATACTCTTCTCTCAGCATAATTCACTTGTGAATTACATATTTTATATATATATATATTTCTTTTTTCTTAAGCAAACTGTCAAGTCAGTGTGACTGTGTGTAAAAAGAAATGTACTATTTGTCTATACTTTGCTTATTTTCAACCGTGCGTGTAAAGTTCACATTTTTTATGTGAACTTTTGTTGGCATTGCCTTGTTATATTAATCTTTCTTTGCGCACAAGAAACAAATAGCCGCAAAAATTGTGGTGTACAAACTGAAAGATCTCTATAGTAGTGGAAAGAGTCAGAAAACACAAAATTCGTGATCAGCAAGAATATTATTTTTGAGATTTGTGTTATAAATAAACTTTTTATATTTATGATTTAGGGGTGGCTCAGTATTGTTAAGAAAAATTGCTTTTTTTTATGTCTCTAAAGGCGTCCCGTTATAAATAATCTTACTAAGAATAAATGAGAATTTTATACTTAAGTTATTTCTTCTAATTATATAGAAATGCGACAATTGTGTCAAAACCTAGCTATAACCAAAAGTGATAAAGTTGGCACTACATTTCCTTGTTAATAATTACTTGGTCCCCAAGGAAAAACCCTAAGATAAGAATAGTAAATATAGTTAAGAAATTCACATCATCAGCACACGCTACTACCAAAAAAAGACGAATAAAGACAAGTTATGTTTATACTGATTTCGTTTCCTAAAAAATGAATCCCAATTTGACTAGGAAAAGGATTTTAACAAATTAAACACAATTATATAACGAAGAATCATTGGCCAAAACAAAATACAAAACTTCCATTTATTTATTTATATATAAATTATAAATTATATATACCTTTTGATATGTCTTCTCACATTCCACAAAGGTGATTTTCTTCTCTGTAATTTTCTCTTTTCTATCTACTTTTTATAATTTTTAAATTAAATAAGTAGAAACAACTGCCAACTTTGTAGTAGTACACAGTATTTTGGATTTATTGTGTGCTATTTTCTGATTTAGGTATTTGTTTCTCCTTCTTTGCTTAAAATTACAAAAGAAATAATTACTTTTGATTAATCTTAAAACTATTTATATAACCATGGATTTTTGTGTTAACAGGAAACTGAAAAGAAGGCGTAATGGATCTGATTCCATAGATGAGATTTTATTAAGATGGAGAAATTTTAATACGGAGGTTAATTCAAACAATGAACAAGTAAAGAAGAAGAGAAAATCTCCGGGTAATGGATCAAACAAAGGTTGTATGCCAGGCAAAGGCGGTCCTGAGAATTCGGGTTGTAAATACAGAGGAGTTAGGCAGAGGACTTGGGGTAAATGGGTGGCTGAAATTCGCGAACCTGTTGATATTAGTGGTGAGTATAAGAGCAAAGGAAAGAGGCTTTGGCTCGGTACTTACTCGACTTCTGGTGATGCTGCTATTGCTTATGATGAAGCTGCTAAGGTTATGTATGGATCCAATGCCATACTTAATTTCCCCAATTGTTGTGACAGGTCGAGTAATACTCGAACATCTTCACTTGAATCAATTGTTCAATCGTCTATTGATCATGAAGATTTTGGTGTTGATGATGCGAAGAATATTGAAATTGAGTCTGATTTGAAAACATCCGATACACCAGATGATGATGATGATGGTAGTGGAGTTGTAAGTACAGATTTATGTAATGATTATGCTAATCATGGTTCACCTGCTCGTTGCTTGACTGATGAGGAATTAGAACTTATCCCGGAGAAGAACTCCGAGATAGAATTAATTGATTTGGAGTGCAATTCGAGATTTTTTCCTAAATCTCAAAAATCTTGTGTTAAAGTTGAGATACCTGTAATAGAAGAAGAAATTGACAAGGATGAATTTGTACATAACGATGTCTCAAACACAATAGACGTGGAGCCAACCGTCATGTGTAGCAAAGATGACTTCTCGAGGCCTGATGAAAATTGTAACTCCAATGATCAAATTGTGCTACAGGACATGGATTACTCAATGAATATATTGCAAGAACAACCATTGGATTTCAGATCTTCTGAAAACCTGAATGAAGATGTGAGTACGCGTCTCGAATCTATGGAGCATTTTCTAATGGATGATAATTGTTCAATGGAAGCAACAAATATATCAGACACCTTTTGTTTGACAGAGAACCATGATGAAGCTTTCGATTTTCAGAGGTTTTTAGAATTATCGTTTGATTTCAAGCCGATGGTAGTACCTCAAGAGTCTTCTGAGCTAAACTATGCAAAGAATGAGGAGCAATTTGATTGTAAATATGCATACAACCAGCAAATTGACCTCCAGAACTCAGATACACATTTCGAGATTCGATCAGATGGAATTTGGAAGGAGCAAAACTTGGGTGCTTTCGGATTAGATGACTTTGGAGCAAGCAATAGTTGGCAACCAGAGGATAATATCAAAGATTTGCCTATATTCAGCTTTGATTTTGATGTATCATCATGTATATAAATGATATTAATTAGGAATAATAATGTTTAAATTCATCATCCTTCTGATACTTTGGTAATTGTAGTCTGCTACAATAGAGATTAGAAAGCTTATAATGGCCTCGTAAAACAATTTGATTTCTAACTTATTTTCTCATGTTCGATTGGTGAGTCGAAAATATTGTTTAATATTTGGTTGGTTAATGAAAAAAATATTTTTGGCTAGAGAGTAGAAAATATTGGAATCACATGATGAAAGTAAGCAAAAAGGTGGTTATGGCAGTTAAGTCTGTTAGCAGTCATAAAGATGGTTAGGCAAGTTGTTAGTTAGTTGTAACCAATTCCATTTCTTAATGTGTGACTTTACAGACTGACATGATTCCTATAAATAGGAAGTGTAAATGAAATCAACGTGTGATCAATAAAATTCTTCTGCTCCTTCTTCTAGATGATTCTTCCTTTCACTGTCTCCTTCTTCTTCTTCAATTAAAGTTGCAGAGATCTGCAACAATGGAGCTTAGCTCCATGATTCTATGAAATACAATATGGTATCAAAGCAGTCGAGTCTAGGGCTGAAATAACTTCAATTTTATTTTTCCGCGAAGCAATTTCTCAAATCAGATCTCAACCATGACAGAGCTGACTGTAGCAACACTAGGACATAATCACCCACTGTACTTGCAATCTTCAGACACGCCTGGTGTAGCATTGATTGCAACCA
This sequence comes from Solanum commersonii, assembly GCA_029007595.1. Taxonomy (NCBI): domain Eukaryota; kingdom Viridiplantae; phylum Streptophyta; class Magnoliopsida; order Solanales; family Solanaceae; genus Solanum; species Solanum commersonii. Next base: position 316,094 of record JAJTWQ010000225.1, on the reverse strand, counting down.
AACTTACAGGACCTGAGAATTATGGTCTTTGGAGCAGATCAATGAGATTAGCACTGTTGGTGAAGAACAAGGTAGGTTTCATAGATGGAACTTGCTTGAAGAGCATGTACAAAGATGAGTTGGCAGTCCAGTGGGAAAGATGTAATGCAGTAGTTCTCTCATGGATTAGTAGCACAGTAGCAAGCAATTTGATGACTGCGATAGTGTATGCATCTAATGCTAAACGTGTATGGGAAGATTTCAAGGAGAGATTCGACAAGTCAAATCTCACTAGGATCTATCAACTTTGGACAAAAGTAGCCACATTGAAGCAAGGTACAGATTCAGTGACAAGTTATTATTCGAAATTGAGGGATATTTGGGATGAATTTGATGTATTAGTACCTTCTCCTTCATGTAAATGTGATGAAGCTAAGCCTTATATTGAACATTTGCATCAACAAAGGTTGATGATGTTCCTAATGGGATTAAACGAGTCTTTCAGCCATGTGAGAAGTGATTTGTTGCTGAAAACTGAGGTACCTAGTATCAACCAAGCTTATGCAACTGTAGTTCAGGAAGAAAGCCAAAGGCTATTGGGAGTAATTGATTCAAACAAGGAACCACTCACCATGATGGCAGGAAAAGGACAAGGATTCAAAGGAAAAAAGTCATTGCCAGGTAATGCTCCATGTGAGATTTGTGGTTACAAAAACCATGTGACAAAAAAGTGTTACAGGCTAGTAGGATACCCTCTTGACTTCAAGAGCAAGAGAAGGCAGCCAGGATCAAGTGGACCCTATCAGAACAATAGTGATGCTTCCAAATCAATTGGTTCTTACAACAACAATGGCAATTTCAAGCCTTATGCTAACAATATTACTACAGATAGACACAAGCAGGACTGTGAGTTTACAGAGGAAAAGCATAATCAAGTGAGGAACCTGTTGCTACAAAACAAGGAATCAAATGACTGTAGGGCAAATCTAACATGTAATGTTTCTGTAAAAACTGAATGCTCTGCATATGTCTGGATAGTTGATTCAGGAGCTACTCATCATGTTGCTTCATATGAGGAACTCATGTATGAATTGAAATGCATAAAGAATGACCACACTAGTACAGTTCAGTTGCCAACAGGAAGCAAAGCTCAAGTGAAACAAACAGGCAATTCAGTCATTTTTGGAAAACTAATAGTGAAAGATGTACTTCATGTTCCTGATTTTAAGTTCAATTTACTCTCAGTGGCAAAACTCACCAAGGAATTATCCTATAGTGTGAGTTTCTTTCCTCACTTTTGTGTGTTGTAGGAACTCTACAGTGGCAAGGTGATTGGGATTGGTAGGGAGATCAATGGCTTATACTTACTACAAAGTGCAGTTAGAGCAGCAATTAATAAAGTGACAGCATCAACAAAGGATACAAGTCTCGGCGAGCTATGGCACTACAGACTTGGGCATCCATCTGTTAAGACCATGGAACAAATACCCTATCTCATGAAGAATCTCAACATCACAACACATAAAGGCTGTCAAGTATGTCCAGTTGCAAAACAAAGTAGATTGAGTTTCCCTACTAACACTTCTAAATCATCTCATATTTTCCAACTTATACATGTTGATGTTTGGGGACCTTACAAAGTTCCCACCTATGATCGGAAGCAATATTTTGTGACAATAGTTGAAGACTTCAGTAGATTTACTTGGCTTTGTCTGATTCAACATAAAACAGATGTGCACATTGTATTGAAAGACTTCCTACTTCTAGTTAATACACAGTTTGGTATCAAAGTACAAATTGTGAGAACTGATAATGGGACTGAGTTTTTTAACTCTAAATGCAATTTTCTATTTTCTTCTCTTGGTGTAGTTCATCAAAGTTCTTGTGCTTATACTCCCCAACAAAACAACGTTGTAGAAAGAAAGCATAGGCATATATTAAATGTGGCTAGAGCATTGAGATTTCATAGTGGAGTGCCTATCAGATTTTGGGGCAACTGTGTTAAGACTGCAACTTATCTCATCAATAGAGTGCCTTCTACTGTTTTACAAGGAAAATCACCATATGAAGTTCTATGTAATAAGGAGCCTAAAATAGAGCATGTCAGGGTGTTTGGCTGTTTATGTTTTGTTTCAGTATTGCCAAGGCAGGATAAGTTTGCTCCAAGGGCAAAAAGATTAGTATTCATGGGATACTCAAAGACACAAAAGGGATATAAGGTTATGGATTTGGAAACTCATGTCATCTCTGTGAGCAGGGATGTCACTTTCATGGAGACTACATTCCCTTTCAAGGATAACAAGCACAACAACATTATCATCTTCTGATTATCATGATACTATGCAGCTAGACATGTTTGATTATGTGGATCATGTTGAGAACCTTGATAGTCCTGTTAATTCAGAAGTTGTTGAGGATCTAGTCGATTTTATAGAGCCAAAAACTGAGTCTAACCCTATCACTACTATACTCCCAGCTACAGATCTTGAGAGTGTTCCATTTGAGTCACAACCTGATGTTGTCACAATTGAAACTGAACCTCCACCAGCCAGAAGGACTGCAAGAGCTTCCAAGCCTCCTTTTTGGCATAAGGACTATTTAGTCCCAACTAAATCTAACATGACTTGCTTATATCCTATTTCTAATAGTTTGTCATATGATCATTTGACACCCTCCTATCACAGCTATATAAAGACATTCTCGGTTATTGTAGAGCCTACAAATTTCAAGGAAGCCTCCAAACATCCAGAATGGATAGATGCAATGTAATCTGAAGTGTCTGCTTTAGAGCAGAACAATACATGGATAGTTGTAGATTTGCCGTCTGGTAAACATCCCATTGGTTCAACATGGGTATATAAGGTAAAGCTTAGGGCTAATGGCGAGGTGGAGAGGTACAAAGCTAGGTTGGTTGCAAAGGGGCACAACCAGCATGAAGGGCTTGATTATCATGAAACCTTCTCTCCAGTGGCCAAGGTGGTCACTGTGAGAACTGTGATTAGTATAACAGCATCACATAATTGGCCTTTATTCCTAATGGATGTTCACAATGCTTTCCTTTAAGGTGATCTTACTGAAGATGTTTACATGGATTTGCCTCAGGGGTTTCAGAGGCAGGGGGAGAACAAAGTCTGTAAACTATTGAAGTCCCTTTATGGCTTGAAACAAGCCTCTAGACAGTGGAATCTTAAGCTGACTGAAGTTTTAGTTAAGGCTGGGTACTCTCAAAGTCCATATGATCATTCACTATTTACAAAGAAGGTTGAGAGTGATATTGCAGCAGTGCTAATCTATGTAGATGATCTTCTCATAACAGGAAATAGCAATGCTCTAATCCAAGATCTAAAAGCCACATTACACAACAACTTTAAGATGAAAGACCTTGGAGACCTAAAGTATTTTCTTGGAATTGAGATACTAAGGTCCAAAAGTGGCATAGTCCTCAACCAAAGAAAGTATGCACTAGAGTTGGTTTCAGATTGTGGTCTTGGAGGTTCAAATCCAGCAAGTACTCCCTTAGAATCAGGTGTCAAGTTGACTACGGTTGCCTATGATGAAGCCACTGGCAGGACAGATGATCCTCTATGTACAGATGTCACTGCATATCAAAGACTAATTGGTAGGCCGCTATACTTGACAACTACAAGGCCAGATATAAGCTTTGCAGTACAAGTATTATCTCAGTTCATGCAAAGACCTAAGGTATCTCACTAGAAAGCTGCACTAAGATTAGTTAAATACATTAAAGGGTGTCCAGGGCAAGGAATACTATTGAGCAGTGAACCTAGTAATCAGATGGAGGCATTTTGTGACTCGGATTGGACAGCATGCCCAAACACAAGAAGGTCTGTGACAGGATATGTGTTTAAACTAGGGAGCTCACTAATTTCTTGGAAATCTAAGAAGCAACATACAGTCAGCAGGAGTTCAGCTGAAGTTGAGTACAAGAACATGGCTGCAGCAATATCAGAAGTAATCTGGCTACTTGGAGTGCTAAAGAAACTAAATGTAAATGTGGTAACTCCTGTAAGATTACATTGTGACAGTAAAGCTGCAATTCAAATTAGAGCTAATCCCATTTTTCATAAGAGGACCAAACATATCGAGATTGATTGCCACTTTGTGAGGGAACGAATCAAAAGTGGACTGATACAAACAAAGTACATCAACACAAAGGAACAATTAGCAGATCTTCTCACTAAGGGTCTGGGAACTACTCAACATCATGTATTGCTAGACAAGCTTGGATTCTGGAGTATTGGAATCACATGATGAAAGTATGCAAAAAGGTGGTTATGGTAGTTAAGTCTGTTAGCAGTCATAAAAATGGTTAGGCAAGTTGTTAGTTAGTTGTAACCAATTCCATTTCTTAATGTGTGACTTTACAGACTGACATGATTCCTATAAATAGGAAGTGTAAATGAAATTAACGTGTGATCAATAAAATTATTCTGCTCCTTCCTCTAGATACTTCTTCCTTTCACTGTCTCCTTCTTCTTCTTCAATTAAAGTTGCAGAGATCTGCAACAATGGAGCTTAGCTCCATGATTCTATGAAATACAATAGAAAATAACTTTTAGGAAAATAGTTTATGATCCTCAAACCAACCCCGATAACTGATTCAGGACCCAATCCCGACACTCCAACGGGAAACAAACTTGATGACTTATTCAGGATCTGACCCCGACACTCGTTAAGGGACGTGACCTCAATTCTCAACCTGGGACTCGATATTCGAACAAGGACTTTACTCTGACCCCGACACCTGAAGAGGGACATGACCTCAATGGCTGCTCTAGGATCTGACCCAGGACTTGACCCCGATTCCTGCTCGGGGCCTAACATTCAAATTGGATTGGACTCTAACCGCGACACCCGAACCTAAATACAACCTCGATAATTAAATCGGGACTCGATGTTGACACCCAATTTTGACCCTCTCCGATAAGAATTAACCATTGAGCTTCTTAAATTCCAAATGATTTGACTAATTATTTTTTTTATATAAAGTTCAAAATATTTTTCCAGTTGTTTTAAATAGTTTTGTCACTTTTTGTTTTTGTAACTTTTTAACTAATATATATGTTTACATAATTACGTAGGTATATTTTATAAATATCAGAAATTGTCTCAAAAGATTTTACTTTTTTAGTTAGTTATTTTATTTATTTACTTTAGTTTAAATTATAGTTATAATTTTGAGTTAATTAGTTTATAATTAAATTAATTATTTTATTTCATTAAAACTAAGAAGCTCTTTAATTAATTTATGAAAATTTGTCTTGTTTAATTCCTCAGCCGTTTTATCTATTAAAGATCTAACCCCTCTTTTACTCCTTATTGGACCGAATTTAAGATAAAATTTGGGCCTTATTTCAAAGCAAAAACCCAGGCCCATTCCTAAATTCTCATTTTGGGATAATTGTACAGAATGACAAACTAATAATGTTAATTAAATGCACTAACTACCGTTTCAGTTATTTCCTTTAATAAGCAAAATCTCGGTCACTTTGCTCTTCATCATAGGAACTCCAAGCACACCACCACATAAGCTTCCTTATTTGACCACTCCTCTATATTTTGCACCAGTTACTCTCAATATGTCTCACACAATACCTATGTTGAGCTTCAAGCAACACTTTGTCAACAACATCTATTAGTCCCTGTAACAGTGAAATAAAACAAATGAGAACATGAAATTTATGAGAATCTGATGGTTAAAAACAGTGAGTAAGAGTTGAGAATTAATGTGTGTTAAAAACTGTAAGTAAAAGTGTTTTTGGAATTATTAGAAAGTGTGTAACAATGAATGTGTATTAAAAACAGTAAGTAAAATTGACAATGAATGTGTATTAAAACAGTAAGTAAAAATTGAGAATGAAAGAGAATTAAAACAGTAAGTAAAAATTGAGTTAAAAATAGCATCATACCTTTTGCAAGCTGAAATGAATGTGATTTTTGCACCATCTTTAAGGTCCAAAGACCCCTTCAATAGCTCAATGAACCAACACCATGTCCTGCTTGTTTCTTTGTCCCCTATTGCCCATGCTAGTGGATAGAAATTGTTCATAGAATCTTGTCCTAGTGCAACCAACATCATACCCTTATATATACCTTTCAAGAATGTACCATCAAGTCCAATTAATAGCCTCAAACCAAATTTCCAACCTTTTTTAAGAGCATCAAAACATATGTACATCCTCAAAAAATTTCTTTTTCCTTCAGCTAGGGCATCCTTAGAGATATTTAATAAAACATCACTTTCGCGATTGGATTGCTTAAGCTCTTGTGCATATGCCTCAAGATTGTTGTAGTCATCTATAAAACTACCTTCCAGCTTCTCAAGAGCCATCCTCTTAGCCCTTTTAAATTTGGATTGACACACATTCAATTTCAAGTCATTTTCAAGCTCTCCTCTCATATCTTTTACCTTATACTTGAGATTATTTTGAAGCTTGTTCTTGAAGTACTGAGCTAAAATAACTGTATCAGCTCTAGCATTAAAAAAGGCCTCCTCACATGTGTGTTTATTGATGAAAGTCTTAATCTTAAACCCTTCCGTTTTGCCATCTCTTGAAATCAAACACCTAAAGGGACATCCCACATCACAACCATACCTAGTTCTCTTTGTATCACCTTTGATTATAGTCAAAGCCCTTTTGTTAGCTAATGCATAATAATTCAGAACCTGTCTACCTTCTTTCATGTCCTTAAATGTCATACCAACTTGCAATTCCTTGAAGTTTTCCAACCTGTCACCTACTACTCTTCCCCTTTCCTTGCTAATAGCCTCCATCCACTCATAATCACATTTCTCACCCTCAGAAAGATCTCATTCATAATCAGAACCAACACTATGTTCACAATCTGTACCGACCTCAACATCTACTAAACATGATTCAGAATATTGTGTGATATTTTAGGCAAAGACTGTGAGCTCACCCTCCTCCACAACAAAGAAGTTGACGACTTTAAATTTCTCACATAAAAGGCTAAGAATGACCCTAATTCCATCATCCCTATCTACTATATAATACTTTCCAGAGGGCCCAGTGACTAACAATTGTTTAACCCGAGAAAGCCCTAGCTTGGAAGTAAACTCATCACATATATCTTTATGACTCAATAATTCAGGGTCAAAATTAAGCCAAGAGTGCACCAATTTCTTAGTGTAAATCAACAGAGGTGAAATGACCCAACTACCCCCGTAGTTGAATACAATTTCAACTTCATCAATCATCCTTCAAAAATACATGAAAGAAACAGTAAAATCAGAGGGACCACATCAAACCAAACACATTAAAAGCTACAAAAATGTAATAAACTAAACCCTAAAAGACAAACATCATCTCAAGACCACCAAAAGAGAAACAAAACAAAGCTCACAAAGGCATAAAAGTACATCCTTTAACATTAAACAATACATTTCAAGTGATTTTGGTAGACACAAATCAAATACAATACATGCCTCACTAGGTCGACTTTATTTAGATAATGCTAACCTAACAAGAAAATGTAACAAAATCGAATATATAATTTACTGATTATGGAAGACTTACCTTCAACTTGTAAATCTGCTAAGAACCCTAGCGCTGCAAACTTTTTAAATCTTCTAAGAACCCTACCGCCGCAAGCTTCGTAAATCTTCTAAGAACCCTAGCGCCGCAAGCTTCTTTCAATGGAAATGGAGAAGTTATCGGGCTTTGATAATGGGTTAAAAGGGATGGGTTTTGGGTTGGGTCGGGTCGGATAGGTTATTTAAAAGAGGAGTGATTTATTGGTCGGATAGTTTAGGGGTATAAGCGAGCCCTTTCCCTTTTAATATAAATGTCACGTGTAATGTAAAAATGATGTGGCATTTCCATTTGGCATTTAAAAAAAAAAGTAAAATGAGTTGGATAAAATGAGCTAGCCAACTAACGCCTATAAGGGCATATCTAGACGAAAAGTTGGACGGCGAGGGCATGAGTGAGCCAAACTTTAAACGGGGGGTATATTTAGACTTTTTCGAATAGTTTAGGGACATATTTGACCCTTTACGCTTTATACAATCTCCTCCTATTTCCTTCAAGTTCTCCCAAATCTTCTCCCCAAATACAATTTCAAATTACAAATTTCTCTAGCACGCCCTCGTCTCGTTTTCAAAAAAGAAACATTACTTCAAAAATTTCAGGTACCGCCAAAATTCATCTCATTCTATTAATTTTTCAATTATTTCAATTTAAATGTATATGTATAGATAACTTATTTTTTTCTGTGATTTACTATATATTCATTATTTTTACATTTTTTTGTGTTGATTCATGTCTTATACTGTTTGCTTATACAATTGTGGTTGTATAAATGTATAAGATTAGCAGTTATTTTATAATGTTCCTTTAAACATACACATTTGCTCACAGTTATACACTTATTGTTGGGTCAAGTAAAAAAAGGAAAGATAAAACTGACGTTTATACTGATCACAATGATAAAACTGAAGTTGTTGTTTGTGGGTTTTTGGACTGTATAATTATGTGGGTCATTGGACTGTATAATCATGTGGGTCATTGGACTATATAATCATGTGGGTCATTGGACTGTATAATCATTATTTTTATATTTTTTGTGTTGATTCATGTCTTCTACTGTTTGCTTATACTATCGTGGTTGTATAAATGTATAATATTAGTAGTTATTGTATAATGTTCCTTTAAACATACATATTTGCTCACACTTATATACTTATGTCTATTTTAATATATTTTAATTTGTGAAGTACGGAGAGGACACGTCAAGAGGAGAGAGGGACGCGCTGGATGGTGATGCTGGACTCAGGTTGTTGTTCTCGAGTCACTGCTGGACTGCGCGAGGAAGAAGAAGCGTAGGGGTCGTTTGTACGTTGTATTGCTGGTGTATTGTTGCTGAATTGTTATCTGGTGGGCTGCTTAATGTAGTTTAAGATGAGAAAATTTTACGTATAGCAAATTAAAAATTGCTAATTGTATGCTATAGTAAACTTTATAAAATTGCAGTCCGTAGCAAAATTTTAGTTTTCTACGAATGTGTCTTTCTGTATATTCTCTAGTTAGTCTTTTTTTTTTAAATACATTTTGATTGTTTTAAAAAATAAACAAAAAGGCGCATTAATTTAATTTGTGTATGTAATTGTTTATATATAAATGTATATGCAAAATGTGTATATAAACGTTTATATGAGTATATAATGGGAATATGTATATATGTGAATAACTGAAGTTGCTAGAATTTGTATAAATATATGTTCCGTTTGTTGTTGAAATTCTTAATCGTATGAATGTATATGTATATATAACTTATTTTTTTATACAGAAATTTTGAAAATGGCTTCATTAGCTATTTTGGTTATGCATTCCGGTAGATGGGACAATGACAATTGTTACGTTGATTATACAATTGAGGGGGTGATTTTTAAAGAAAGTTCATAGTATAAGGAGTTGTATAATGTTATTGCAATGCAACTCGGTGTTGATACAAATGTGATTAAGCTGAAAATTGAGTATAAAGTTAAAGAAAGCAAAACGCCAGATGCTCAAATCGGGACAGATGGAGGAATCTCGCATCTCGTTCGTACTCCTCTCAAAATTCAAGCGTCCAAAATTATTTTCCTTTGAGGAATGGTATTATGCCAGCTTTCAGCTTATCCTCAAAAAAAAAATTGAATTTCGAATTTCAAATGGCCCCAAAATTCTTCCGATTTCCCCCCATAAATCTGCCCTAATTCCTCCTATAAAAGCCCCTCATCATTTTCATTGTTAGAGGTTAGGGACAACTTCATTGAGTAGGGAAAATCAGAGAAAGGGTTGGAAAAAATTTAGGTTGGAGATAGCCAATATGGAGTTGAAAATAGAAGAAAAAAAATAGAAAAGAGAAAGACGAGTGAACTGAAATTTACAAAACATCTACAAGGAAAACAGAGGTAGATTTTTAAGTTAATAGTGTTCATATTTTCGAAGTTTCTGGGTCATCTATTTTGGAATCCGAGTTTCCATCAAAATTTTCTGAGATTGGTGGTGGGAGCTCGTCGTTCCAGATTCGTTGCCCAGAACCAAGTAACATTCTTATTCCCTTTTCTTCCTTTAGTTTTATGCTTTTCGAAACTAGTAGTGGTTGCCTCTGTTATATGTCAAGTTAAATTTAGTCTTCCTTAGCTTTTCATATTAACTCTTTGTTCTTAATTTGATATGAAGTGTTGTGTTATTCTTACTGATTGTGTATGCCTAATTTAGTTTACTAAGGGCCCGTTTGGCCATACGATATGGTATCATGATATGAAATCATGATATGAAATCATGAGATGAAATTGAAGGTTTATTTGAACATGCGATATAAAATTTTTGTGTTGTATATTTTCTCATAAACATAAAAATTCCATAAGTTGTAAAAATATTAAAATAGCCCCAATTGTTTATTCAATCTTACTAATACACAAAAAATTATAAAATCGCATAATAAATTATTACAAAGTTATTTGTTCTCCACTTAAGTAATTGTTTCATCTAACTTTAATTAAATAAAAAAAAATTGAACATAAATTGTAGTGTTGCACCGCTTTAGGAACCTCTTTTCCGATTACGATATGCTTGTTGCACCGCTGTAGGAACCTCCCCTTCTATATATGTTCCATCAATCGCACCAACACAATCCTACCAAATAAAAAAATACATCAATATTAGTTTAGTGAACATAAAATAAATTGGAAGCATTATAGAATGCACTTCATAAAAATGATGTTTGTAAGAGTAATAAAAATAGTGCTTCCAAGACAATGCAAAGTCATAAAATAAATATTATCTCTTTAAACAAAGTTGATAGGAAATATGTAACTAAATACTAATAACTTGCACATAAAATATAAATGTGCACTTATTAAGTCCATAAAATAAATTTATTAATGTGATTGAAATTTTACTTTAAACCAAGGCCAAAATCGAGTATTATGTCGAATTTTGGAATGTACACCAGTCATATTTTTTAGTTGTATAAATGTTGGTGCCATCTTGCTAATTGTATCGGCAACTATTTTAACATGCTGGTTAATTGTTTCAAGTGAATGTTGAAAAGTTTCACAATCGTGAGGTGTGAGTTAAAGTGACTATATGTTGGTGAGACTAATAAACTTTATGTCGGTGAGAATAATAAATTTTAAAAAGTAATGATGTGATTATAAATTTTATTTACATATGAAACAAATGGTTAGTAGATATAAATGTGGGGTTGTTTTAACAAAATATAAACTCATGGATCAATTATTATATTAAAAGATCCCAAATCATGATATGGAATCACCATATAATTTCATATCATGATTTTTGGAGAATATGGTATCACCTCTCATGATATGGAATTATGAGATGGAATCAGCGTAAAATTGCATGTCCAAACGCTGATTCCATCTCACGATACCATATCGTGATATGGTATTACATGGCCAAACGCCTACTAAGTAAAATGCTCAGATTTGACTCCAATATTTTGCATTTTTGGTTAGTGTTAATCTTGCCTCTCGTTTTAACTCCAATGCTCGCTTAGCATTTTATGAATTTGGACAAGATGTTTAATCCTTAACCTGCTTGCATTCCATTTCAATATCGTGTTATATATTCAAATTTTGGCCTTGATTACACCTAAGAGTTGTGTTCAGTATCCAAATTTCTCTTTTCTAGATTGCTTTTAATTTCGTATTTGTAACAGAGACTCGTTTAGCACAAGTGCTTAAATATTATGTCATATAGAAATTCCTTTGACATTTGTCTTGTTCTCTGTTCTCAAAGAGATTGTATGTTAGTATAGCATTTTCGTCGAACTCTTCTATACCTTGAGTAGTGCATGCCTGATTCATTTTGAGATTAATATTCGATTGTTGCCTAAAATGCATGCACATCTGTCCGGTTTATTCTCTCCGTATATACGTGTTGTAGTTCTTTATTTTCTTTGTTTATGTGGGCTGTTGTTAATTCTTACTGTGATGAGATGTTCGACTAGCGATATTAAGTTCTAGAGGATGATATTTTGCTCTTGATAACCATCATTCATGCTTTCGTTTGCTTGCCATTATATGATTAGCTTGCTTGGTCATTAGTTGTATGGGATTGTATGAGCTTATTATGAGTATCGTATACATTCGTGGCTTTTCTACTATGCTTTCGTGTTTATTCCTCGAGAGTTGGATTAGCATTGAGGTTTAGATCAATAAGATAGAAAAAGAAAAAAAAAAGGGACAGCCTTGAGTTAAGCTTGGGTTGATTCAATATAAAATTTTCCTTTTTAATGTAACTTGGGTTTATTGAAGTTTAATTTCCAGTGGCATGTTCTCTTGGATTCTAGTCAATCGATTTTTGGACTTTTGATATAGTGATTGTTGTCTCCTTTGAGGCTTTTATTGTTTCTTTATTTCTTCATTTGAAATTCGGGTTTACTAATTCTAAGTTTGCATGATCTTATATCTTTCAAATATGGTACTTGATTATTGGATTCATCTTAGTTTACTTTGTTGAAAATTATTTAAGGTCCAATCTATGTCAGTCAAGATTTGGGTGGTTGTTTTGTTGCTCTAATCATAAATAAGTGCTAATGTTTTTATTTATTTATTTATGTTCTTTCTTTTGCATGAAATCTCCGAGTCTCATGGACTCCTCTCCTCCCTTTGCATGGAGGCTCGATTTATCCTTTATAGAATCAGCCGGCAGTGAAAATTGAAGAACGAGGCTGGGAGACCGAAAATGCAGATGTCCAGAGTTGGAAAAACTAGAATATACAGCGATATACAACGAGTATATACGCTGTGTATAGTGGCTCAAATGGGCCAAAAACCCTCCTTAAATTCGAGTTTTGTATTCGTGTTGTAGTTGGGCTAAAGGTCCATATATTTTAGTATTATTCTGCCAGTTTTAGGACAGGGAATTGGGCCCAAAGCCCACTTATCTTTGACAGAGTTTTGTTAATCTTAGGACAGGTATTAGGTGGGCCAAAGGCCGAAAATAGAAATTAGGCCCAAGTACTAGTTCAGGCGGACAGCAAACCAGACCTAGGCCCATATCTCTTTCCCTTTATCACCTATGTTTTATATTTATTTAATTGTCATTATTTGCTTATTCGCTAGTCAAATTTTAAGGTTTTCAAAATTCAACTTCCCAAAAGATAACCATTTTGAAATAGTTACTTGTATTTTTCTAAAGACTAAGCAATTATACTTATATTCCTACATAAATTACTTTGAAATATTTTACTTAAGTAATTACCCTTATACTATTTCCCTTTTCCTCTAAAAAATATTTCTAAGTCTTAAGTGGTTTACTTCCTAAACTTGTCAAGTATGTTTTTATTTTAAAACAGATTAGCCAAATAATTAATTATTGGATAATCGCGTGTTAGCGGACATTTTGGGTGCTTTCAAATCCTTCCCGAAATACTGTGAACTTCGAACCCCTTTAAATATTTTCAATTGATTTCTGTTTTAATCTTTTGAAAAAATAGTTTTCTTGATTTCACTTTAAAAATAAAGTGGTGACTCTTAAAAAACCCGTCGTTTCTCCTATTTTAAATAAAACACTCAACCTGGGATCCGACCCCAACACTTGACCTTGATGAGTGATCTCGACTCGACCTCAACTCCCAACTCGGGTCTCAACTTTTGAATCGGGATCTAACTACGACAACTGACCCCTACTTTAACACTCGAATCTAGACATGACCTCGATGACTCGTTGGGATCCAACTCTGACACTCGATTTGAAAACCAACTTTCGATTCTCTAACTTAAAAATCGATACCCAAATCGAGACTCAACATCTGAATTAGGACACAACTTTCGAACCAAGACCCAATTCGAGACTTGACTTTCAAGGAGGGATCCGACCCTGACTCAAAATCTAACTCGACTTTCGACTCTCAATCTGAGACTCGACCCTAACGACTAATCCAAAACCCAACCCTGAAATCTGACTTTCAAATTGATAACCAACTCGAACCCCACTTTCGAACTAGCACTTGACCCCAACACTTGATGCGAGACCTGATCCTAATACCCGACCCAAAACCTGACATGTGTAGGGGTGGATGAAAAGAAGATTTTCGTCTTGGGTATTGTGTGTCAAAAAAGTGTCACCAAAACTTAAGGATAAGTTTTATAGGTCTAATGGTGGTTAGACCAACTAAGTTGTATGGGGCGAGTTGTTGGCCAGTTAATAAAAACTCTCATGTCAGACAATAAAAGTTGCAAAGATGAGGATGATTCGGTGAATGTATGGGCAACTAGGAGAAATAAAATTATAAGTAAAGGCACTCGTGACAAGATGTGGAAAATAGGGTTGAGATAGTTCAGACATGTGAAGAGGAGATGTACGGATACTCTACTACGGGTGGGTGAGATGTCAGTTATGAATGGTTTCAGGAGACGTAAAGGTAGGTCAAAGAAGCATTGGGAAGAGGTGATTAAATAAGATGACACAATTGCAGCTTATTGTGGAAGACACAGATTAAAGTAGAAGGTTATAATTAGTAGGTAGTAGATCATTGTCTTGCTCATTCTTATCTTACTAGTAGTCACAGAATTTCTCCTATAGTTTCTTATCCTCCGATTTTTGTCAAAATTCTTTTATCTCTTGTAGTTCGGTTATCGCACTATTTTATTGCAGTTGTTGTTCCTTCTTTTTTCTCTAGAATGTTATGTCATGTTTTCCTTAATATTTGTTTTGATATGCTTTTCCTTGAAGCGTGAGTATATTATAAACAACCTTTCTAACTCTCAATTCCACTACACATATTCCACTTAAACGATTACATTAAATATATATATATATATTCTTTTAAAACGTTCTTAATAAATATTTTTTTAAGCAAACTGTCGAGTTTGTATGACTGTAAAAAGAAACGTACAGTAAAACCTCTCTAAATTAATATAGGCGGGACTGTGAAATATTATTATTTTGTAGAGGTATTATTTAATCGATAAATTAATAAATGAGTGTTTCAAAACGAAAAATTGTTTAGGAATGAAATCTTAAAGAATTTGAAAGAACCCACTTGTGAAAACGTCATTCATGAACTTGAGGTCATGATTAATTATCTCGATTACCACAATAAAATGATTGTTAATAACCTATTGGATAGGTGAAAATGATACATGTTCAGAGGTACAAAGCTTAGAACAAATTGTGGATATCATTGAAAAAACAATGTTGATGATAAAGTTGAAGATGATACAATACATTTGAAACCAGTTACACATGATCAGGAAGCACTTGCATATAGAACTCTTCACAATTTTATGATGCAACTAGAAAAGACAACACCAAAACTTTTGAATGCAATAAGAAAAGTTAGAGATGAGCTTCAACTATATTTAAATTTTAACAAAAAAATAGAACATGATAGAATCATATTTCACTAAATTTTCTTAGATATATTTGTACTTTTAAAGAATTATTAATTTATAATATTATTAAGACCATATATTTATATAGGGGTCTTTTGAAAATATATTATCTTATTATCTTATCGAAATGAGTGATTTTTTTCATTAATCCAAGTTGAAACCAGATGAAATTATTATCTTAGAGAGATTATTAATTAATTGAATATTAATTTAGTGAGGTTTTACTGTAGTAGTTTGTTTTGGATGTAATTGGTGTTACAGAAATTGCAAGCGGGTCAATTTATCATCACAAATCAGTACATATTCTATATTTTATTTATCTGTACTTTGCTTATTTTCAACTGTGCGTATAAAGTGTAAACTACACATTTTTTTATGTGAACTTTTGGCATTGCCTTGTTATACTTATTTTTTTGGCGCACAAGAAACAAATAGCCACAAAATTGTGGTGTACAAAATGAAAGATCTCTACAGTACTGGAAAGAGTCAGAAAACACAGCATTCATGGTCACCAAGAGCATTTTTTTGAGATTAGTGATATAAATAAACTCTAATAAAAATTATAAAAAAAAAAAAAGTGATAATTGTACTCACAGTATTTGATATGTTATTATTGTTAAAAGGTCATTTTTGATATGGTTTTAAGAAATTTCCTATGTTACTTATATAGTTTATTCTCTTACCAGTATACATTGAATGTTTTAAATAAATAATATTTGATTATTAAGAAACAATAAACATTATGCATGATAAATTTATTTTTACAATGAATCATTAAATTCTTGAATTTATTTTATAATGATTGATTTAACAAAAAAAAATTACAATGAATCATACACATAGTATTTATGTGTAATGAATTTATTTTTATGTGAATTCAATAAATATGATACATAAATTAGTAAGATACAATGATTTTGATATAATCAAAAATCAACTTTCATTAAATTTCTAAAAACTATTTAAACTAATAAGTATTAATTTATTGGATTAAATAATACACCTACAAAATAATAATATTTCATGATCCCACCAATATTAATATTTTAATATAATTGCCACTACATTATTTGTACATTTATTTCATTTCCTCAAAAATTAATCCCAATTCGACTAGGAAAAGTATTTCAACATTTCATCATCATATAAATATACCACAGATCATTGGCCAAACCAAAATACAAAACTTCCAATCAAAGTTTACTTATTTATTTATAAATTATAATATATACTTTTCATGTCTTCTCACATTCCACAAAGGTGATTTTATCTACATTTTATAAATTTTAAATTAAATAAATAGAAACAAACAACTGCCAACTTTGTAGTAGTAGTCAGTATTTTTGAATTTATTGTGTGCTATTTTCTGATTTAGCACACAATATATTTTTATAAAATTGATTTCAAGCCATCTTTTTATTGATTAATCATAAACTATTTATATGACCATAATTTTTTGTGTTAATAGGAAACTGAAAAGAAAGTGTAATGGATCTTTTTGTTAAGATGGAGAAATTTTAACCAAGAGGTTAATTCGAACGATGAACAAGCGAAGAAGAAGAGAAAATCTCCGGGTAATGGATCAAAAAAGGGTTGTATGACAGGCAAAGGAAATGGGTAAATGGGTGGCTGAAATTTGCGAACCTGTTTATATTAGTGGTGAGTATAAGAGCAAAGGAAAGTGACTTTGGCTTGGTACTTACTCGACTGCTGCTAAGGTTATGTATGGATCCAATGCCATACTTAATTTCCCCAATTGTTGTGACTCGTCAAGTAATACTCGTGGTCAATCATCTGTTGATCATGAAGATTTAGTGCTTGATGGTTCAAAGAATGTTGAAATTGAGTTGAGTTAGATTTGAAAACATCAGATACACCAGATGATGGTGGTGTGATTATGCTAATCATGGTTCACCTGCTTGTTCCTGGACTTGCAAGTAATCATGGAGGAGAACTCTGAGATAGAATTAACTGATACAGACGTGAAATATCTTGAGGCCTGATGAAATTTGTAACTCCAAAAACCTGAATGAAGATGTTCTAGAATACATGGAGCATTGTCTAATGGATGACAATTGTTCAATGGAAGCAACAAAAATATTAGATACCTTTTGTTTGACAGAGAGCAATGATGAAGCTTTCGATTTTCAGAGGTTTTTAGAAGAATCGTTTGATTTCAAGCCAATGATAGTACCTCAAGAGTCTACTGAGATAAACTATACAAAGAATGAGGATTGTCAACCAGCAAAATGACCTCCAGAACTCAGAGACAAATTCCAAGATTCGATCATCGAAGGACCAAAACATGGGTGCTTTCGGATTAGATGACTCCGGAGCAAGCAATAGTAGGCAACCAAAGGATAATATCGAAGATTTGTCTATGTTCAGCTCTGATTTTGATGTATCATCCTTTCTTAATTAGGAAAATATAGTGTTTCAACTCATTATCCTTGAAAATTGACTGTTTATTTATAATGTAATTCAAAGTATGATGAACTGTTTCTATTCATAATGAAAATTGAACTCTTTATAGTAGTATATTTCACATAAACTGTTTAATTTTACAAGGTGGACTTGACTGAAATTTTGCAAGCATTAATGGAGAAAGTTGTATGAAGTTGGAATTTAGCTTAACTTTTATAATAATCATCACAATAGTATAGCTCGATCGATGATTGAAGAGCAGCAATACTGCAAGGTAGTGTGGCACGAAAAAAAAGCTGCAACTATATATGCCATTCTTCGCGAGTGTGATCACTAAGTGAAGTTACACATGTAAAAGAATATTTGTATATCAGTTTAGATACCATAGGATCAAAACAAGATATGCTACATTTGTTAAATTGATGATATTCCTTCCAAAATTTCCTTTGATGATTGAACACCACCATTATCCATGAACAATTTCGTCAAATTAGCATCTCTACTCCTTGGCATCAACTTATCGAGAATGCCAAAGCTAAGCTTAAGATCATTAAGACTTTTTGGAAGCTGCTTGAAGAAGGGATTGTCTAACTAAATACGGAGGGTTGTTCAAGAGGAAATCCAAGAACGAGTGGAGGCGGAGGTAACATGATCACGGCCTTTAAGTCGACAAAGCAACAATTATGCTGACACAAAAGCCCTCCAAATTGGTTTAGAGTGGTGTGAAAAGCAAGGATTTGCCAAGATTATTGCTGAAGTAGATTCGTTATTAGTTGCAAATTGGATAGAGGGTAAGATAAAGCCTCTTTGGAACCTGAATTGTCCAAGCAAGCCAAAGGATTGAACCTAATGGATAACACTAATAGTTTTATTTGTTATTTTCAATGTACTATATTATCAAGCTATGGAGAAAAAAAATCCTCTCATTCATCTTGATTATTGTTGTAATATTATGAATTTCGAGTCAAAGTTTGGATATATTCATAACAACCAAGTTTTTTGAGGAGGCTAGATTTTATGTCCTTTCCGGAATGTATTCACCTCTTGTATATTAAATTACTTACAAAAATAGGAGTCCTAGCTAAACCCCGACACTACAATGGGACTACAAAAGATAGATAAAATGCAGTAAGATGAAATACATAAGCAATTGGATAAAAAAAGTAATTCTAGATTGGAAGACAAATGGATTTACATAAATCCTAGCATAAATTTTAGGTTTATGGTTCGTGCAACAATCTCAAGTTAATACATAATAATAATCGAACCAATGGACTAGGTTTCGACACAAAATTTCATATATATATTTAATGAATTTTTTTAAATATAAATACATAGTCTAGAAAAAAAATTACTAGTGAACTCGTAACTAATTGTTATAAATCCGCCTTCAGATACATCCACAATTCAACTAAGAAAATCGAGTAGAGTAGCCTGAAAAAAAGTTTCTTTACAGGCACCCGCCGATACAAATTTGCAATTGATCTCCCTTCTTGTTTATCTGTATTTCATGGACAGGATGAGTTTGGCAAAATTGGCGTTAGCTTTAACTTAAATTTTGTATTTGAGTTTAAAAGTTTTCAGGAATCCACTGAGCTGCATTATTTAATATTCAGAACTTATAAAAAATCAAAATTCTAATTTCAACTTTATTGGTACTCAAAATTAGAGATTCACCTATGAATTTGGCAAAACTAACAACGTATTTATACTTAAAAAAAATGTACTTAATATGTAAAATTAATTTATTAGGAATCCACTAAGCTGCACAATTTAGTATCCAAACGTTATAAACTCAAAATTCCTACCTCAGCTTTATTGGTACTCAAAACTGAATTCAGCAAAAGTACTAGCTAACTTTAACTACTTAAATTTTGTATTTGTGTTAAAAAATCTATTTAATATGTAACATTAATTTATCAAAAATTCACTAAACTTCTTTTTATGATATTGAAAACTCACCAACTAAAAATTCTAATTTCACCTCCATTGATATGATACTCAATTTGTTTTGACAACAATTTTATTACCCATAGAAACAAAAGCTACAAACCAAATATGCGAGTGTCATGTGAATATATACATGTTTTTTATTTGACAGTCTTCACTCACTCACAATTCTAACATGTGAATATATATATGTCTTACGATTGTTTTTCTAAAAACTTATTTTTGAAAACTAACAAAAACCAAATATTAATGTCACCTTGATATTATCATCCACTTGCCATTGTATTTTAGTGAAGCATTTAAAGGAAAACGTGGAACCATAACCACCTTAAATTAAAGCTAGCAAATAAATACTGTCTGAAATTTGGTATTTACTTTTCAGTCTGCGTATTCAGATTATAAAATTAATACTATATGCTGAAAAAAAAAATCATTCATGCTAATCATATACTTTATGTTGCTCAAATTTTTCAAAAGTATTCTATTTTTGAAAGATTAGATACATATCAATCAACACTTATTTGAGGAATTCGAGCAATGTAGCTAATGCTTCTTTCATTTATTTTTATTTATCATATTTGGACTTCATTAAAAAAATAATGAATGACATGACTATTTTACTATATTATTCTTATTAAATGATGTTTAATATTAAATATTGAAACGAAAAAATAAATAATTAATGCTAAGGATAAAACATGAAAAAATAACCATTTTTTTAAATATGTTAGAAATAGCAACTAAAAATTAAAATCCATTTTAGAAGAGTAAACAAATGAAAGTGAACAAATGAAACGATTAATGGTAGATAAGCATTTAAACTAAGCATAGGAAAATATGAACACTAACCTAATAATGGACCAATTATAACCTTCTACACTTCTTAGTGGGTCGGGCCGGGCTGGTTGATAGTCATCCCAGTCCAATCCATTAGGAGGCATAGGCTTAATAGGTGGGTCTTAAAGGGCCTAGTTCGGGCTCGGGCTCAGGTGCAGGCTAGTCTCATCAAGATCCTAGACCGGTACTGTGGGCCCAACACATAGAGAACCTCCTAACTAGGCCTTCACCCTCTATCCCCTTTCGGGGGTTCCAAGCCCAACCTTATCTAATTAGCGGTCAGTCAGTCACTTAATATTCTTACCTTCTGCAAAGTATCATATACAAACTTATAAAATGTACCTAATTAATCAGCACATCACATGTTGCGCTCTTGCAACTGAAGCAAACGTCATCAGAGCATATTTAGCATGAAAGATCAACATGAAGCACCAAAAGCGAGCATGAAGAAGCCATAAAACTCAGGATGGATAGCGCTATAGATAGCCATTAAGATGTATTCATGGTGCTATCCCTCCTGAGCTTTATAGATTCTCCATACCATTTCCACAAGAACAACATACATAGTTTATCTCCAACACATACATATATTGAGTGAGAAAATGAATGGCAAAAGGAGAAAGAAGTACTAATAAAAAGATATATAGATAAATGTATGGTTGGGAAATGTTAAAAGGGAAGGGGGGCCTATTTATAGTAGCAAAAGTAACATGGGAATTGACTGAGTATTTCAACAACATGTGTAGGTAAACATTTTTTTGTTTCTAAATTGGACTGATTTTTCCTTTTTGTCATTATTTGCAAAAAATAAAATACTTTAAATAGTTAAATATTCCTCTGCCGACTACGTTACTCTCCTTCCAATACTTGAAATAATTAAAGTATTTAGGTACGGTATGAATTGAAAATTGTGAATTATTTCTTGCTTTTACAAATGGCTATTGAATTTCATTTACAACTTGGTCTTATTTGAGACAATTTTCCAAATTTTACGTTAGCTTCATCATTGCAAACACAAAATTCTTGAGATATCCTTTGACTATACCTAAACTTGAATTATTCTTGTAAACAAAAAGACATGATTGAAATATCTAAAACTTTATCAGTTTACATCCAATGTTTTGCATCCGCGAATCTAAGATTTATAGGATATAAATATTCTTGTATTATAGATGTCAACAGATAATATTATATTAATTTTAGAAAATATATACATAAAATATCTAATTTTACGGAAAAAGCACAGGTTCACGTGTTCCAATATTTTCGTGCGTAAATTCGACCCTTTTCATAACCAATTAAGGGTTTTCAACATTTAAAATTGTCATTGTTGCAAATTTAAAGAAATGGGTTTTTAATTTAAATATAGAAATTGAGTATAAATCAAGTGATGTTTTTAAGTTTAGAAATTGATAGTTCAAACTTCAAAAAATAAGTTTTAAGTTTGACTTTCACCCGTGCCGGCTCTATAAGATTTGTTTTTTTTAAAACAGACACAGACACATGCTTTAGGGCCCCAAATTTTGATGAGGTCCATTTTTTGTTTAGCAATAATATATTATAGTTTTTTTTTTTTTAAAAAAAAAAAAAGTATTGAACACTATTTGTACAACTAATGAAGAAGTTTGATACATTTGGAATATTTTATGTCTCAAAAAAATTAAATGAATTGACTATATTATCAATTAAAAAAGAATTATTAGAAAATCCATTATTAAAAGTTATTAGCGACTTTGCATCTCAAAAACTAGGAAAATAGATATTATAAAGTACATTTATTTATCTTAAAGTTTAAGGCATGCGTTCGATTTTGACTTTAACCTACAAATATGCTGGAGTCACTCCTAGTTTTGGCAAGTCAAACATTAGGCAACAATGTTAAAAGTTATCCCGATGAGCCAAATTTCAGAAACAAATGTTGAAAGTTATGGTCAAACTTCAAAATCAGTTTTTTGCAATTTTAATCGCATATGCTTGAAGTTGATTCCGAAATTATTACAATAACAATATCTAATTTAATTTCACAAGCTAATTACAAAGCGATTAAATTTATAATTTTTTATACACTACACTATGACTTAAATGATGATCCCAAAATCGCCTATCCATAAAATTGTCATGTATTAGTATGATTGAAGATGTCTGTTTTAAAGTTAATTAAGTCATTGACCTTATATGTTTTGTAATATTTTCCACCTCGCCTCACATCCAATGATGTTAAACAGGGATAAAAAATAATTGAATCTCAAATTACGTCAGTATCACCTAAATCCCTTGGGGGACCAATGTAATCTTCGTTTTTACTATATAAGATCTGTGTGATAGTGAACCAACTTATAATGTTTAATTTGCCACAAAAAAACTATAAATTTATTTTTGGTAATAATGTGAGTATGAAAATCGTATCTAAAGATGGAAATAAAATTGACAAGATAGCACAACTATATAAGATTTCCTTAAGCCTAGGCGCACTGCAAGGTTATTCTTTTAAGTAGATATTTCGGGGTCGTTATTAAAAAGTTAATTTTTTTTTTATGTCGGTTTAGCATTAGTGTTCAAATTCTTTTATATGAATGCAAAGGTGAAGTTAGAATTTGAAATTGATGAGTCCGAAATTCTAATTATTTTATGTTACTATTATAAGAAGTTTATCTTTTTTATTATTGATTTTCATGGATCAGATCAAAACAATTCTTGAATGATTCCAATAATATATCAAAACATAAAATCTTTATCGATTCTACCTCTTATTTTGAATGAACTTTCGCTTAACATTTCGGAAAAAATTGTATTGTATTGTATTTTATAATCTTATTATTCTTTTCAAATGATCAAAGAGGAATCAAAAGGGATATTGAATACAAATCTTTAATTTTCCTGTTGAACTTTTATTCTACCTATAACATTTAAATAATTATGTATTTTATCACTAATTAATATATATATATTAAGAAAGATAAACTGGATACATGTATTTTTATTATAGATACATTAAAATAGTGAGAGAGTTGAGCTAGATGGGTAGGAAAATAGTTAGGTATCGCAGATACATGCGAATCACACTAGATATACACCAGATACATATATTTATATGTATCCAGTGTGATTCACATAATTCTGAAATAATTAATTAATATATATGAGAGTGGTGAGTAAGATCGAAACTAAAGGAGACGAACAAGATTTATCTATGTATTTTAGGTACATATAAATCCACTGAAATATAGTGTGTTTAGCACAAACTATATTTTTTTTTTTATCCTATAGATTTTGAAATATATATATATATATATATATAGATATATCAAAAATCTTATAAGATTCGTAATATAATAACATAAAGACGAGGAATGTCAGGTATTAGGTGAACCATTCAAACATCAATGAGATTTCGTCATAATTATAGTGTTTGGGTATTAAGTAATCTTGAGGTTGAGAGAGACTTCTTGGGAAATTGAACCCCTCTTTTCTGACTCTCATCATTTCTAAGCACTCAATATGAGTAGGTAAAAAGAAACTGCATGCCACAGAAAATTAATTATTCTTATAACTTAGCCCCTAGCAGATGGATTTAAAATTTAAATACGATGGGTATTATTATTTTTCAACATAGAATTTGAATGTGACAAATATTATTATTTATATACGATTAAATTTATATATAAATTAGATATTAAATTTTTTTCGATTAATTCGTGTGCTTAATTTTTCAAATTTTAAACTCCTTTGTTAAAAACTCTAGCTTCACCATCGGCTAGAGTTCTATGAAATATATTATGTTGTAGGTTTGATTTTCAACTCACCTTTTTGAGTCATTTGAATTAAATAAAAAAAATATTCCCTTCCTCTGTCCCTAATTACTTGTTCATATTTCATTTTTTTAGTTGTTCCTAATTACTTGTCCATTTTGACAAATCGAGGAAGGACAAATTTTTTTAATCTATTATACTCTCAATTTATTACTTTGAAAAATATAGAGCTTCTTGAAAATATTAAGTTTTTAATTTATCCACTTCATAATTAATAGGGATAAAATGGTAAACTCACTATATCAATTATTGATTTCTTAATAAGTGTGTCAATTCAAAAATGGACAAGTAATTAGCGACCGAGGGAGTACTAATTAAAAGTGATATTTTGGCATCCCGGGTCACAAGTGTGAAAATATTTGGTTCACTTTTTGAATATGAGTTAGTACAATTGAAAGTAGTTTTTTAAGTATAAAGTGTTGAATTTTTTTTGGGTAAAACTACCTTTTTTGTGTGAATGAGTTGAAATATTAAAATTCATAAACAATAGTCGATGTGTCTAATAAAAATGTTGATAGATAAAATTTATGTTAATGAATAGTATGCATATGCATAAGGAGAATAATGAACAACAAAAATAAGATAGGTCGAGGATTACCAACTTATAACTTTTGGATAATTTTGATTTATAAGAACTTAGTTAGCATATATAAACACTTTTGGATATTTATCAAATACATAAATAAGTTTTTTTTTAGAAACTTGTAAGTAGTTTGATCACATTATAAGTTTAGACAAATACCTTTTATATTGATTTTGAATAATTTATTTTCAGTTTTGTCATTTTGGTTAAGTTTGATTTCCAATATTTCTTTGGTAAGTTCTATTCCAGTATTCGAATTTCGTAATTTTTTTAATTAAATATATTGCCCGTTACACTACAGGTATTTTCCATTGTGAATCAATGATAAATTTGTGTTATGAAGCATGATTTTTCCACTCAATTCTCACCGAACAAGCTTATTAGAAAAATGCATAGTGAGAAATAGATTCTCACTGAAATAATGGGAAGATTTCTGATTTTTCGTATGACATACATACTTTTTTTCACCGTTACATCAATACATATTTTATTTTACCATAATCTCTAAAATCCCTACCATTTAAAAAATTACAAAAATCCCCTCTCGGATACATCCCTATCCCTTCTCAGATACATCCCTCTCATTAAGCAATGTATCATTTGCAACCCGTGAGCTATGTATCCAATATCCACCAGTTTCCTAATGTATCTGAGTTCCTACAAATTTAAGGAACTTTTGCAATTTGAAAAAGAATAGGAATAGAATGTAATTAACTCTTACTATGAAATTTATGTAATTTTTACTAATTTGATTTCTTCTTCTTCTTCTTTTTATTTTTTGAAAAAATTACTTAACTATACACCATTTATTATCATATTTTCCCTACCATTTCAAAATATCAAAAATCCCTTCTTTTCCTCCCATCATCCCCTTTTTCGGATACATTAATTTCCTTCCTTTTTTCATGCCACAAATCTCTCCATAATTACATCAATTAATCTATCTTTGAATTTCAAATCTTTTTTATTTTCAATTAATGATTTCAAATTATTCAAGAGGTAGATTTCTTTCCATCACTTTAATTTTTGATTTCTTTTATTAATATTTTTCAATTTTTTCATCTTAAAAAATAAAAATTTTTTTACCTCCGCTCCCTGCCCCCATTGAAATCTTAGTGAACCTTTGCAATTTTAGTTAATTATATCGTCATTGAAAAATTTTTCTTGAAAAATATTTATTTTCTTTTAATGTATCTATTGTTGAAAAACGTCCAAAAAGAAGAAAAAAGTTGAATCTGCCATTGCACGACCATCACTATTAAAGATACATATTTTTAATGTATCTCATTTATTTTGAGTCTTAAATTAGTCTTTGTTAGTGTTATTATTGATCTGATACATAACTGCTACAATAACCTTTGTTTTATGCAATGTATCATGTTCATATTTAAGGTATTGATACATAACTCTAATGTTGTTGAATCTTCTATTAGTGTTTATCATGTTCAATATAAATGTATTTGATACATAAACTTTGCGTCATGTATCACAAACACCACTACACCATTTTAGGCCTACGCTACCCCAGTAAAGTGTAGCCTAAACTAGCAAAAAGTGTGGCCTTTGATAAAAGGCTACACTTTTGGACTTTAAGCAATGCTTTTTAGGGGGTGGCCTAAAGAAGCGTAACCTTTGACATTAGGCAACACTTTTTAAATGTCGCCATCGTTGGCTACACTTATAAAGCATAGCCAAAGAGGTATAAGGGCACGCTTTGTTGTGATGAATTAGCGACACCTATTTTTTATTATACTACAGTTAAAAGTGTTGTCTTTGCTTTGTTATTGATCACACTTCAAAAGTGGTGCCTTTTATATCTCATCAAGAGCAACACTTATAAAGTGTAACTTTATATCTCATCTAGAGCAACACTTATAAAGTGTAACTTTATATCTCATCTAGAGCAAGACTTATAAAGTGTAACTTTTCTTATGTACAAGATAACATTGGACGCCCTACAGCAACACTTTTGAAGTGTGGCAATGTTGTGTAGAATTTTGTAGCAACAATTTTTTATTTTTAAGAATAATAATATTTATTTGCATATATTCAATATATAATCACATAATTAAATATACAAGTGACCTAAAGCACAAAATTAGCTAATAATTAAATCGAAGCTATATATTTCAAATAAACTTCAAGAAAAATGTCTTGTACAACCAATACTTAGAAAGTGATTGCTTAAAGATCTCTACTATCAATAAATTCCAAAAAATCAAATGCATTCAAACGTATATGACAATAGTAGAAAAACTCTTCATGATTCACTATAATAGATCGAGTTTAATTTTGGCCACATGCAATTCAAATTCAATTACCGGCATTCTCCTATACATTCAAAATAAAATTATAAGTTAGTGAAATAAATGTGGAAGTGCATAATTGGAGAGTATTCATTATAAGCCAACCAATCCAAATCAATATATATATATATATATATATATATATATATATATATATATATATATATATATATATATATGCAAATCATATAGAACATTTATTAGCACGTGAATTCTGGATTACTGCATGTATTGTAAATACAAAGGACACTTGTTACATGTATGTATTGGGCAGGAACTGGGAGCTGCCCATTTCATTAATCAAGAAAGAGCTCAAGAGACTAGCTCTCACATTCACACTTTGATATTAAGCAAAGAGATAAGGAATTTAAAAAAAGAAAAGAGTTGGAGGCTGATAGGAAGAACAAAAACAAAAGAGAACAAGGCAAACAAGATTCCAGAAACTTGCAAATGCAATACACAAATAGAGAGGATAGAAACACCAGTTCACAATACCAGCAGCACAAAAAAAAGGAAATAAAAACAAGCCAGCTGATGAAGAATGGCAGACTCAGAAGAGGAAAGCTTACAGGCCAGTTCAACATAGCATGGACAGACCAAAATCTCCTAAGGAAACATTGCAGCAGCAACAGACTCATCACACAAGTATGACTACTAATTCTGCACTCCCTACTTCTAATAATTTCATTGATCTTTCTATGTAGGATCAACCAAACAATCAAGAAGGAGCTGAAAATCATAATTCAAAAGATAAGGATACAATGGAGACACAAATTAATAATAAGTCAATCACTGACAACATGTTGGGCATGAGAACACTCACATTGACCATAGTCTAGACCATAGAGCCCCTGTTACCCCTCTCAGCATCACATTCAGAATAAACAACAAGTTCCAGACAGGTCTCAGGTTAATGCTACAAGTCAGGGTCATAAATCATTTAATCTGAAGTTGTTTTCTGCTTTTGCAAAAAATTCAAGAGAAACCTATATCTTAAAGTTATAATAAGATCCATTTTAAATAAAATCGTAGAGTAAAAATGGCGGTTTAGCAGCATGAAAACATGCAGGAGCCTCTGAGTATTTGGAGGTGACACAATATTCCTATTTATTTCGAGGTTGTTAAAAATCTTCAACCATTTTAACTTTCTTGTTCTGTTTTATTCACCAATAGCTGCTCAATCCTACTGAATTTTTCGCGGACATTGTCATCGAACATGAGTAAGATCACTATACTTCCTCTCTCTTTCCCTTTTTCTGTTCGTCTCCATTTTACAGCTTGACACTGATTAAATATCAATTAAGTGCAGAAAATTCAGGACAACAATGATAATATTTTAGGGAGGCAAGATCTTATTACTCCTACCAGTAAAACAAAGAAGAGGATCATCCAGACCCTACATGTGATAACAGTCAACAAAATGGGAAAGATAATGATTAGACTCTTTCCAACAACAAATCAAAAGGTAAACCAAGCAAGAAAAAAAAGCAATTAAAAGAAGACAACAAAAAGTGGCTGAGATACAGCATTCCAAAGTACAGGAAAGACAAATTCCTAGAAATAAGAACCAACAACAACAGGATGACAACTCAAACCACATCAGAACAGAGCTTAACTAGTACAAGTGACAACAAACTCACTCACAAAAATACAACAAAGTTTCTAACCTTCCAAGAAATCTTAAAGGGACAGCTTTGACTATAAGAATCAGTTTTGTTGACACCCAATTTTGACCCTCCATAATATAAATTGATCATTTCGAGCTTCTACAATTTCAAATGATTTAAAATAAATAGTTTTATAAAATTTCCAAAAAAAAAACTAATAATATAGTTTGCAAAATTTTTGTCACTTTTCGTAATTTTTAGATGATATATACGTTTTACATAATTATGTATATAATTAGTATATTTTATGATTATTCGAAAATCGTCTCAAAAAAAAGATTCTATATTTTAAATATTAGGGATGGTTATAATTTTGAATTAATGAGTTCT
This sequence comes from Solanum commersonii, assembly GCA_029007595.1. Taxonomy (NCBI): domain Eukaryota; kingdom Viridiplantae; phylum Streptophyta; class Magnoliopsida; order Solanales; family Solanaceae; genus Solanum; species Solanum commersonii. The sequence goes on along the minus strand of JAJTWQ010000225.1, from coordinate 286,815 downwards.
ACGAAATTCAAAATACTCTCAAGTTATTTTCAAAGTAATTTTATCATTTTAATAATAAATATGTATATTTTTGCAATCACGTTATTTTATAAATATTTGGAAATCATCACAAAAAGATTTTACATTTTAGTAATTTACTTTAAGTTATAGTTATAATTTCGAGTTAATTAGTTTTGTAATTGAAGTAGTTAGTTTATAATTAAATTAATTATTTTTTGTTATTATTAAGAAGCTCATTAATTAATTTATTTTAACTCATCTTGTTTAAATTTTAGCCAAATTCACCAATTAAATTATATTCGGCTATAATTAAAATCCATTTGACTATTATTTAATAACAATTTTAGTCAATTGCTTACCCAATTCAATAGGCCAATTTTGGGCCATTTCCAATCCCATTTTCCCAGCCCAACAGCAATACCATACAACAACCACCTTCCAGCCCACCAAAAAATAAAATAAAATTATAATACATACCCAATTCTCACAACAACAAATACATACATACAGCAGTCCCAAACATAGCAAACAAAATCATGCCTTAGGCGTCTTCTTCTTCATCGCTAGAACCCAGAAACAATCCGACCCGACCCTACTTCCTTTCTTCTTCTTCTTCCAGATGCAATTCAGAAATCCCAACAAATTCGGAAATCTCGTCCAACTACCCTGCAGCGCCCATACTCACCCCGTCCCCTCATCCTCTTTTGTAGAAAGCCTTATCCTTTCTACTGTTTCCGAGAAAAGGGGGATTTGAAATTCAAATTTTTAATCCGTTTCCCCTCTAATTGAATTCATTCTTCTCCTATATAAAATCCATCTTTGCTTTCGGTTTTGGGGGGAAGAGTTTTGGAAAATTGGATTTTTTGACAAGTTTTGAGCTTAGTTCTGAAGCAATAGTCATTTTACACTTCAAAATCATATATCTAGCTTTCTGATTCTAATTTTCGAGGATATCTTGCCGCTCGGATTTTCTTAGCTTGCTATTTGTGTTCGAAGTTTGTGGTAGGAGAAGTCGGTATTCTCCCCTGCTCATTGTTTCCGGTATCGCTGCCCGGAAAAAGGTAATACCTCTCCTTCTGTTTACGTTTTCATTTCAATTTTGAACATTATGTGATGAGTGTGTCGCTGTTGGGTTCTCCTTAGCTTCATTATTGCTTCGTTGCAATATGAATGTTTGTGGATTATTGCCTTTATTTTGAATTTCTAGTAGAACGTTGTGTTATTCGTGTCTTGTTCCGTTTAGATGTTGAATCAGATTATAGTTGTTTGAGTCTAACTTTGTGTTGTTTTGAATCACATGTTCTTCTTACCTCGATTCTTACGCCTAATGTGTTCTCAAGCATTAATGAAGTTGTTTCGATATCGGGTGTTGAAAGTTAGAGTTATTGATTCGTTCATTATGCTCTAAAGTGGGTTGGATCTCTATTTGTTCGAAATAGTTGGATATTCATGTGGTTTAGACTTTGAGTATGCTAACTGTGTAACTCTATCCCCTCACTATTTGTTTGTACACTAGGTTGTCTTCTCTGTCATTTTGAACTTTCATATGCTAGCTTAATTTCGTAGAAACTATCTCTATTTCCCGTATAGCTTGAGTGTTGTCTGTATCTCTCGTATTCTAGCTAGTAGTGTCGTATTTGCAACTCACTGTTGAGCTTGTTTTCCAAAGGCTTCCATAATCTCATTTCATTGGATGTAGTGATGCTAATCTTCTCTTTCTCTTGAATATGGCTGATTCTATTTCGAATATTGTCAACATGTCTCTTGTCAAGGTGTTTCAAATCGATCTCATGTTTTTTTTTTTATACTTCTAGTTTCGAATCGATCTCATCCTTTAAGTAAATGATTGTTGAGCTTATTCTTATGCCTTTTTTTTGTGAAATATGGAATTTTTTTTTTTTTTTTTTTTTGTCTTTAATAAGTTTCGAAGATTGAATCATTCCAGCTTTGAACCCCTACTGGTTGCAAAGAGTAAGGTTCGTTTATGTTGCTAACCTTGACCTTTGCCAACTGTTTAGTTTTAAATTGTGTCGTTTCTTGTCGTGTTGTTTTATAAACCATCCTAAAAATGTTTATAATGCCAACCTTTGTGTTAGGATAGTTCCAAACAATAGTTTCTGATTTGCTAGTTGTATTATCATCTTTTCGTTAGACCGATGTCTTGAAAATATTGAAGTATATCTACCCCTTCCCCCATCCCTTTCATTTAAAGTTGCCGAGATGTTAAGATTTTGTTCCTATTCATGTTTAGAAACTAGGCAAAGCTGTCATACTTTGTTAATTTTCTTTACTGGTTTACTCATGTTAAGAAGAAGAGGTTTAGTTTTAGTCCATTAATTCACAGGTTTGCTGCTGACTTTTCTTAGTTGATGTGGATTTTATTTTATTTTATTTTATGTTAAAACAATAGCTCAAGTGGTCATTATTTTATGATTAGCATGACTTGGATTTTTGTATCCGTAGAATTTGTACTCCTTTACCTAAGTCTATGTTGTTAGTTCAATCAAGTTAGTTCCTATGTATTAGTTTAGAGACTCTGCCAGGACAATTTGTCTTAGGCATACTATCACTCCTATCGTTTTGGATGCTAACTCTTATCACTCTTTCTTTGCATGTGAAACATGCCTCGAGTTTTTTTTCGGACTCTCATCTCCTATCCTTGCATCCCCTCGTTGGGCCAAAGGCCCAACTTTACCTCTGATCGAGTTAGCCAAAGCAAATAGAATGAAATACAAGGCGGGAAATTCAGATTACAGGTGTTCGAAGGTCCTAAGATGGACTGTATACATTCAGTATACACTGTATACATACAGTATACATCAACATACAGGTCAAAAACACAGGAATACAGGGCTGAGGCACAATACATGTGTTTGGAAGCAGGAGATACACGGAAAGAGATGATATACATGCCGATATACACTGATATACATCAGCTGTATACCAAAAAGGGGATTGGTTTAAAGGCCAAAATTTCAGCGAAATGGGCCCAAAAGGAGGCCCAAATTCATTTCTCCCTTACTCGTTAATTATTTAATTGTGATTATTTATTATTTGTTGTTTGACTCTAATTTTATAATTTTTAATTAACTTAATTAGATTCCCCAAAAGACGAGTTACTTTCTTTGTGTTGGTTTGCTTTGAATATTTTTTGTGTTAAGGTCATTAATTAAACATTGGTCAAATTTTACATCCTCAATTAAGTTAAATCGTTTGTTCTTGAAAATATGTGTTATTTAACGCTTCTTCACACATTTTTGCTCATTCTAAAATTATTTTAAGTTAAGTGTTTTTCTTCGATAAACTTTAAAAAATGGCTTTCTTTTACTTTGTCACTTTTTCTCAAAAAGTTAGTCAAAACAAAGCCAAAACTTTGTTTTATTCTTCAATTAATTTAAAATGATGTTTATGCTTAAACTAACCAATTTGGTTTAAATTATTTTTAAAAAAATAAATAAATGAGAATCAAGTAAATTCTAATTAGTCTAGTTTTATTGATTTTCTAATCACTTGCACCTTAATTCAAATGTTTTCATTTTAGGTCCCTTCCTCTAAAAAGAGAGAATAAAATGGTTCATTTCTTAATTTATTTTTATTTTTTCAAACTTAATCGAATAGTGCAAGTTATTATATATATATATTTTTTATGTTAAATCACTATTTTCCTAAAATTAGTCAAAAATATATTTTAGTCAAGTCGCAGGTCAATCGCACGTTAGCGGACACTTCGAATGCTTAAACCTTTCTCGAAGTGTAAAATTGAACCCCAAACCTTCTTTGGTATTTTCAAATGATTTTTTTATGTTTAAATCTTTAAAAATTATAAGTTTTCTTAATTTCTTTAAAAAATTAAGTGACGACTCTTTTCTAAGTACTTTTCAAAAATTGTTTTATACTTAGAACATTTCAAAAAGTGATTTTTCTGGAGATAGAAAAATTACGGCACAACAAGTTTAAGCAATGAAAACTAAAACCATCTCTCACAACAACCATCACAGTTCAAAGCAGTAAAACAACAGGGGGAAAGTACACAACTACAGCCCAAAATCACTAGAGTCATCCTTCAACACAATACAACACTAATACAACTAAAATAAAAATAAAAATTAGGCATAGAAGTTGAAAGGAGACAATGAGTAACAAAACAAAGTACAGACTAAACTTTCAAAGATTCAAGATAGTAAAATAAGTTCAGAATTTCTTTACCAAGAACACCAGCTCAACTAAAAGAAAAGCAATATGCAGACTATTAATAGAGAATGTGAAATACAAAATACCTTATGAAGAACCGAATCATGAGCTAACCCTGAAGAATGTGGAAGATTTGTGCCTTTTACAGCTTGTGCGCTACTTGCATCAATAGGTGAAGCAAGGTTAGATCCAACACACCCTGGTATATCTTGAAAATTCAATCCAAGGTTGTTTTACCGCAATTGTGTGAATAAATGTCGCATTTCTTTTCTCAATGCTTCCTTTAGAAAAGTGATTTCATTGGCATGCTTTTGTTTTAGATTGTTAATTTCCTCATCTTTCTTCAAAGAACTTGTTGTCATTGATCTACCATAGCACCTAAGTCGACTAGGCTGCTCCTTTTCAAACACTGCCCTAAATGCATCATCAGCTGTTTTCCCATAATTTTGGCAATTCTGAAGTTCAGCCTGTTGAATAAAATTGGCATCCATAGTGAATTGTAAGTACTATTTCATTTCCAGTCCTATAATAGCGATCAAGAACTAAAAAAATCTGACAACTTTTCCTAGCAAACAATTTAGCGACATCGACAAAGAATTGATATCTCCTCGCACTTGCACAAGAAGAAGAAGAGAAAGAAGAAGAAGAAGACATACGTGATAAAATTCAATGGAGTCAAACGCCCTACAATATATAAATTTTAAGTCTGAATCAAATTCACTACTAATCCTCTTTAAAAAATTTACTATTGTAACTTGGGTATCAACCAGAATTTCCTTTCCCATCTTGGTACGAGTTACAATAAATATTTCAGGCTTTGATGGTTCTTCGTTGTTGTCTTTGGTTGCACGCTACAAATTATATCAAAAAATTTTTGTAAAACATCAGTATTTCTAATAAAGTACAAAAAAATAAATTCAGATTTTTGAAGAAATGTCAATTAAGTATTATCAATGCCATACGTACTCTTGCAAAATTAATAGGTCCATTTGATGCCTCCACTTTTGTTTTTTCCCGTTTTGACAATTTATCTCGTATATGGCCTATTATTAAATAAAAAGAGATAATTGAATTGATAAATAAAAAAAGAATAGATATGATGCAAAATATATCAATGAGTAGAAATGCACTATTTTAGCTTTACTTGAATAGTTGGGTGTTTCCAATACTCGATCAACTAGCGGAATTGATTATCTGGAATGTCATAAGGACGTTTTGCTAGCATATCCTCAAGGGTACTGTTTTTATCAAAAAGTTTCTCTTTAATTTTTTGCTTGTGTCGCCTCCAAGCATCACGAAGACCAGTCATCACCATTTCTTTTGCTTGTGTCGCCTCCAAGCATCACGAAGACCAGTCATCACCATTTCTTTCCTTCTACTAGAATTAGAAATTTGGATTATGCAAAATAAAATATATTTAGCTTCAGTAGGTTAAAACAAATAATAAAATATGCAATCTCAAGAGTGATTGTTCTTACATTGATATATTTCCACATGCGCTTTTTAGTATCCTTTGACACCGCATGCCAACTAGTGTACATCAAGCTGATGAATTTAGGATTCCTTGCAATTGTTCCTATAAAGTTGCTTAATTGTGACACTATCTTATTAGTTGGTCCCACTGCTTGTCCTTAATCAAATGTCATCTCCTTTCATTTTTCCAAATTTCTTGCATGAATATCCGTACATGTGATTTGTCCTCGAAAAATTTTTGACTTCGATATTTCTAGATTGATGTAACAGACATGAAATAAGATATTTCTTTTATAACGAGTACTAAATCTTACAAGGTTTAAGACATACCTTTTGTACTACAATCAATGTCAATTTCCTCTTCGACATCACATTTATCTCTATCGAGTTCTTCTTGATCCACAAGATCATCCAATCCTTTGTTGTGTTCATTAATGATAGGATCATAAATATCATGTTCATTATGTATCTGTTGCTTATCCAGAAACAAATCAATACTGGTGGCTAGTCAGACCGACTTCCTCTTCATTTGTTTGAAGTTCAGTAGATCCTCAATATCATGTTGTACCTCTCCATTACCTAGTGTTGTTCCAGTCACATGTACTGAAGCAGTAACACCTTTCTGGAATGACGTTTGGAACCTAGAGTTATTCATAAGAAGTTTAATTCTTTTCCCTTGAATGGACTCTCCAGATTGAAATAACCTCTGTTTAGTTTGTCCTTTCCCTACAATCATATGTGAGGTTCTAAGCTCTTCCCTTGAACACGATTGAATTACTAATTTGTGCTCAAACAATTTACTCTTTCCTTGTTGTGGAATGAAATCCTCAGAATTCTTTCTTTTATGTGGTATTGGTGCCTATTTTTTCTTAGCTCTATCATAGCGTTCATTTGCAAGTTGTTCTCTCTTAATCTTGAATTTGTTGGCCAATTCAGCACTTGATCGGTATTGCATATCAACATCCAGATTCTTCAATAGACTTTGAGCTTTGTTTGGATTCGAACCCTTTTTCTTTAGTATTGTTGATTGATTCATTCTTCTCGTTTTGTTTTAATCTCTTTAATTTCTTTCCCTATGGTAAGTAAACCTACAAAATAATAAGGTTCTTTAAGTGAAAGAAATAGCAGCAATATAATTTTGAAATAAGGTTGATAGATGGATAGCTTATTAATTTGAAACATTGTCCTTCATATGTCCTGTGCATCTGCAGAACTCACACACAAACTCTTTCCAGAATTTTTAACTCTATAGAAGTTATAGAAAAGCTCAACTCTTTCCAAAATTTCCAGCACTGTATTATAGCAGATTGCAGCAGCTGAGTTTCCAAAATTTTCAACACTGTATAATATTGCAGCAGCTGAGTTTCCAGAACTTCCAACACTATATATACTGTAAGCTGAGTCTATAAGCTGTACATACACAATATCCCCGGAGCCACAACTAAACTAATCTTATACCCTGTACAACCATTCAAAATACTTTACCTAGAGCCACAATTTTATATATGAATCTTTACCTTCTAACCAGCTATACCAAACATAAATTACTTAACCAAATCATATCAACTAAAGCATTATGAAACAACCAAACATGCTCATTTCTGTGCACAGTGTTCCACCATTTCATCACCATGTATTTAAGAGGAATATAATCCTTTTGGATACCCAGGGAAACAACAAAGAACCCCTAGAACTTTCTGGCAAAACTTTCAGAGTTGAAAATCGGTTCAGTAATGTCAAGTTCAGGGGAATTACAGCAAAAACATTCTGCAGGTTCAACTCTAAAACTGGACAGCTTCTCATTACTTAAATTACTTGAAGGTAAAGAGTTGTACTTCTCTCGGAGCGATGAACTCGGGACTGCGACGAAACCAGAAACGACTTCAAATTGCAGAGCTCACTGTGCTGCCTCTAGTGCCTACTGCCTGATAATAAAAGGAAACAAATATGTATATAAATAACAAACAACCAAATAAAGCAATAATCATCTAGAAGTACAGGTTCATCAATAAAATAATAATCAGATAAGAAGCCAACATAAATTACTTAACCAAACAATAATTGGGTGCATGAACAAAGCCAACAGAATACTTAAACATTATAGCGATCTAATCTTCAATTCCACATATTAGATATCTTAATGTGTTTGTACCAATACAACAATTAAATTACAAAAACAGTAAGTGAGCACTATATGCTCATCACAAAAATAATGAAACTCATGGCGCGTCATCTTCAAACTGTTCTTTAGACTCGGCTTCAAACCCATCTTTAGACTCATCTTCATACTCATTTTCAGACTCGTCTTCAAACTCATCTTCAAACTCTTCTTCATACTCGACTTTAAGTTGTTGAGTGACAAATTCCTCTAAGGGAACATCAATAATTGTTTCTGGTACATCAGTCCTTGTTAAAAGTACTTCACCATTATCTTTTGGTATAAATGGTCCAATCAAATGTTCAAATGACTCATTTTCACAACTTTGTGGGAGATTAGATTTAACTTCATCGCCTATGTTAAACAAGTCTCTCGGAATAGTCTTCATAACATAATGTTTATCTTGATCATATGAATCTTGCACATAGAAGCATTGGTGTACTTGAGATCCAAGCACAAAAGGCTCTTCCTGAGAGCATCTCTTGTTAAAATAGGCATAAGTAAGGCCATAAGCATCATTATCAAGCTCATACCAATCGCACTTAAATAAAACAACCTTAAAATGACCGTAATAGTCTAATTCAACAATATCAACTATTCTGCCATAATAAGTCAAATTTGCAGCAATCGAATTTTTATCATTTGAGCTTGAAAATCGTGTAGTTGAGGCAACTAGTATAACATCACTATTTTGTGTTTTACACCTTGCATCACACTGCCTAACATGGAATCTATATCCATTGATGAGATACCCAGAATATATTTTTGCAACAAAATTTCTTCCTCTAGACAATTGTTTTATCAAATCAGACACATCGTCTTGCAAAGCACGAGTTTCAAACCACTGAGAGAAGTTTTGACAATGATTCTTGGCCTTGCTCCATTTAGATCTTCGTGACTGATTATTAACCTCTTGCTCATGCTCTCTACACAACATGTATTTTTTTTTGTTAAAATAATAAATAAAATAAGTTAAAAATTAATTATACAAAAAGAATACTATATTCAAATTAAGGTACCTAATATATTCTTGAACCTCATCACAATTTCCCAATAAGTATGCATGTGCCTGACTTAGTGACTTGTCATCTAAAATGATTGGATCAATTTTCTTTGCTCCTAAATGAACTCCTTTGTTTGAAAACAAACTCAAAGTTTTTGCATCACTTGGGTCACATTCATCATTATTTCGCGCTCATCTGTTAAATTTGGTATGCACACCCCCATGCAGATATTTGGAGAATAAATTCATGCAATCTATTTCCACTCGTGTCTTTGCTATGCAACCTTTTGGAAAATGCATGTTGCGAATGTATGATTTAAATATACCCATTTCTCTTTCAGTGGAATACATCCATCGATTTTGAACTTGACCTCCTAATCTCACTTCATTCGCCAAATGAATAGGCAAATGAATCATGATATCAAAAAATGAAGGAGAAAAAATTCGCTCTAACTGATTTATTGTTTATATGATCTCTACTTCTAAGCAATCCAGTTTCTCCAATGTGATTATTTTTTGACAAAAATGATGGAAGAAGGAACTTAGACGAATCAAAGGAATAGCCACGTGATCAGGAAGAATGCTTTTAATTGGTATTGAAAGCAAGTAATGTAACATGAAATGAGCATCATGGGTTTTATAATTAGACACTTTTCTTTCATCCAAGTGCACACACCTAGATATATTGGAGGTACTACCATCAGGTAGCTTGGTTGTCTTTAAAACCCGACAAAAGATTGATTTCTCTTCATTTGTCATTGAGAAGCACACCTTTGCAAGCCTTGTTCTCTTACTATCTTCTGTATCTTTTGGATGAAGGTTCTTCCTAATTCCCATATCTTTCAAATCATATCGGGTTTTTGCATGATTGTTGTGTCGTAATTTATCTATCTCTAGAAAAATCACTATTTGAAATGTTCTAAGTATAAAATAATTCGAGAAATACCTAGAAAGAGTCGCCACTTAATTTTTTAAAGAAATTAAGAAAACTTATACTTTTCAAAGATTCAAACAGAAAAAATCATTTGAAAGTACCAAAGAGGGTTCGGGGTTCAATTTACACTTCGAGAAGGGTTTAAGCATTCGAAGTGTCCGCTAACATGCGATTGACCTGCGACTTGACTAGAACAAATTTTTGACTAATTCTTTGGGAAAATGATAAAAATAATAATTTATAATATTTGATTAACTTTAAGAAAATAATAAATGACACATTTATATATATATATTTATTATCATTGTTTTTATTATTATTATTATTATTATTATTATTATTATTATTATTATTATTTTTAGAGAAAGGGATCCAAAAGTCAAACAATTGAATTAAACTGCAAGTGATTAAAATATTAATAAACTATATTAATTAATTAATTAATTATTATTATTATTATTTTTTAAATAATAATTTAAACCAATTCAATAAATAAAAATTATTTTTATTAATTGACTAACCTTTTGAGAAAATGACTAAGTAAGAGAAAGCCATTTTTTAAAGTTTATTGAAGAAAAACACATAACTTAAAATAATTTTTGAATGAGCAAAATGTGTGAAGAAGCGTTAAATAACACATTTTTTCAAGAACAAACGATTTAACTTAATTGAGGATGTAAAATTTGACCAATGTTTACTTAATGACCTTAACACAAAAAAATATTCAAAGCAAATCAACCCAAAGAAAGTACCTTGTCTTTTGGGGAACCTAATTAAGTTAATTAAAAAATTATAAAGTTAGAGTCAAACAATAAACAATAAATAATCACAATTAAATAATTAACGAGTGAGGGAGAAATGAATTTGGGCCTCCTTTTGGGCCCATTTCGTTGGAATTTTGGCTTTTAAACCAATCCCGTTTTTGGTATACAGCTGATGTATATCAGTGTATATCGGCATGTATATCAGCCCTTTTCATGTATTTCTCGCTTCCGAACACCTGTATTTCGCCTCAGCCCTGTATTTTTGCATTTTTGACATGTATATGAGTGTATACAGCTGCATATAGCGTATATTGGATGTATATTGTCCATCTTAGGACTCTTGGAGGCTTGTATCTGTGCTTCCAGCCCTGTGCTTCTGTTTTATATGCCCGGCTGACTCGAATGATGAGGAAAAAATAAATTAAGCCTTTATGGCTCAACTCAAGAATGCTAGGAGGAGAAGTCCACCATGGACTCGGAAGGGGTTTACATGCACACAAAGAGGAGGAGAAGAATTAGGAAAAAAGAAAAGGTAAAACACCCATCAAATATATGATCAAGTAATTAACTCTAGACGAAGGTAGACACATAAATTATTTTAGGAGATGAGAACCTAACTAATAACATTATACTTCTAGACAAAAGGATGATAATATTGTATTCAAATGAGAGCTAATTACGGAAATTAATTAAGAATGGGACAAGCCATTAGAGAAAGTTTCCTAACTAAACAAAATATACACAATATCTACTAAAGAGATGAAACAAGATCAATAGTGAACTAAACAAATTAATTACCAAGCACAACTGCATAAGGCAAGGAGGATGTGTACGTAGATAAGACATATTTAATGATAATGAAAGACTACTTATACAATAGAAATAACTCAAAAGAGAGTTGAAATGGAAGAATACAAATAGGCCGTTGAATAAGTTCTATGTGGCAGTGACCACATTATGCAAACTAGTATCAATGAACAAATTATTAGCAACTAAGGACAAGTTTACAAGTGCATTTGAACACCAAATAATACTATAAGCCAACACCAAAAGGTAACTCTAATGAGGTATATCTTTATACGTTAGTAACTAATCAACTCATAGACATACAAATTTAAAGCTTCATTCAAGTAATGCGAGGCAACCGAACTCTCACGTATTAGATTCGGGTATCACACACCCTACCAAAGATATAGGGGTAAAATCAAAGGAAGCTTTATATGCGAAAGTATATGGATTAACAATTAAGTCTAATGCAAAGATATCAATCATGAACATACTAAATAATAAGACAAGACTCATTTTTATGCAATAGAGCTGCTACTTTGTTAAATTTAATCACGGAGCAGACATCAACGATAAAGGAAGAGCAACAATAGTATTTACGCTACAACATTTCAGATTTTTTATTTATTTATTTATTTATTTATTTTATTTTTAAAAAAAAAATAAACATGATATATCAACCGGATAGAAAAAACTAAGGAAAATTGAAATAAATCTAACAACTAAAACCATAATTTAATCATCACAACAATTATAGCAATCGAGACAACTTGAATATAGTGAACCAATGGTACTTATTGTAAATTTTATAGCATTAACACATCTTAAGAAATAGGCTCAACATGAGAATATGATTAAAATTCTAATAGAGCCAAGCAGCGAACAAGCAGAGCAAACAATAAAATAAAGTAAAGCTATATTACTGGGAACAGAAAATTAAGGCTAAACTAGACCAAAACAACATATTATCTCGAAAGTAAATTAAGGTTATAAGAGAATTTTACCCTTTTGAGGGCAGCGGACTAAGACAACAATGGGCTTGAGAACAACGATTCTTCCACCACAAAAATCCAATATGAACAGCAAGCCAAGAAAATCAAAGAACCGAACTCAAAAACTTTTTCTTTTTCCCTTTTTTCTCCCCTTTGACCACATAGAGAAAAGTGATCTTAAATAGATGAAGAAAAGGGCTGATTTGAGGGGGAAAACGGAAAGGGTAAGGGTAGAACAGGAATTCCCAATCGAATCCCCAAATTCAAAATTTTCCTCCTAAGGATGGGCAAAAGTTGTTCTTTGTACAAGATTTCAAACGAAACCCCCTAAAACCCGGATGAAAAGATCAAGGGCCGGCTGTTGCAGAGGAAGTTGGACGAGATTTTCGGGTTGCAGCGCGATTTGCTCGCTGGATTTCGATTTTTTGCGTGAAGAAGAAGAAGAAACGTACAGGTACAGTATGTATTCTTTGTTGTATTTTGTATGCTTTGATGGGTTTCTTTTAATTGACGATGGGTTGGGCCGGGTTTCTATTGAAAGTAGTGGGCTGCTAGAGTTGGAAATTGAAGAAGAGATATTGGGCCGCTTTGGGAATGAATTTTGGCCCAAGGTTTGGTTTCAAATGGGTTTAAGGTAATACTTAGTCAAATTAAATTTAATTGGTGAATTTGATTAAAATTTAAATAAGATGAGTTAATATAAATTAATTAATGAGTTTCTTAATCATAAAAAAATAAAAATAATTAACTTAATTATAAACTAATTAACTAAAAAATGAAATAAAATTAACTATTGACCAACTAACAAAATAAACAAAATATTTAATTAAAGAACAAATCTTTTTTTTTTTTTAACGGTTTTTGACAATTTTTGAAAGGTAATAAATATGTACATAATTATGCAAAAGTATACATTATTTCAAAAATTATATATATAAAAAAAAAGTGACAAAACCATTTTAAAATACTTGAAAAATAGTTTAAATTTTATATAGTCAATTATTTCAAATCGTTTGTAACTTAAGAAGCTCGATGATTAATCTATATTGTGGAGGTCCAAAATTGGGTGTCAACAACTGTCCCTCGTTTGACTTGGATTGATGAAAGAAATTTTAGGCAAACGAAATTGACAAATCCAATTTTGACCGACCACATCTCCACCTTTCAGGAAAAAGCTTTTGGTACCAACTTTGGAATTTGTGGCCGAACCTCGAAAAAGGGTCTCTTACATATCTTAGGCTATCTGAGAATTCAGGCAACTTATAGTTCGATATGCTTGATTTGACGCACGATTTTGAAAGAATTCAAAAGTTATCTCGCTACCAAATTACAAAGAAATCAGAATACTCAGGACTAAGATTTGAGAGTGAATGTTGGAACACAATCGAGTTTTCAACACTTATCCCACCTACATATCCCTCAACTTAGGGAATCAGGCTGTTTGTAGTTCGACTCTATTGGTTGAAAAGAAATCTATTATGCAAGATATCCTTTGGTTTTTGAGGAGTGACAGGTAAATCTAGTATGAAAAGGAGGCTTGCAACCTCTTAGCCATGAATGTGGTGCACTTCACACCCATAATTAAGAACTTGCATGGACATAATTTTCAAATCTCTTGGTGTATTGTCACTCAGATTGGAAAGTTGCCTCTGGTGGAGACCAAAATTTTTGGATGCGAAACTGAAACCATGAAACCTAAAGAAGAACCCGCATGCCTTCTGATAGGGGTGTGGTTTGATTGTGGTGGAAGTCGCTCCTCTGCTCGCGTCCTAAGAGTTTGACACTACTCTTTGGACTATGTCCCAGTTCGCTGCTAAGAAAAAGTTCCACGTTGTGCTGCATCCTTTTTGATGTCGTCTGCACCTATGGTTTTTTTGGAGAATTCATCCTTTCGGATGCTCTCGACAAAGACTGAGATAAAACTCATTAGCATAAAAATGCAATTCAAATGGAAGGATAGTGTCCTTTACCATGTTGACACTTAATTGCTCTCCTTGAACATTTGGCGTCAACTCCATCGGGTTCGACGCAAAGCAAATAAAGCTAGTGTCTCAGATTTGCAATATAATTTTTAATGTACTCTTTCTTTGATTAATAAAATAGGCTGATGTAATATGTTGACAGTTCTCTTGACACTGTTGTTGATAATTCTCTTGAGGTCATTTTGTAAAGAAAAATGATGCAGTCTCTGTTGATCTTCTTGTAATAGGTAAATCCTTCTCTTGCAATGCATAACTTCTTTTCCGCGATGCATGACTTCTTTTTCGCGATGCATGAATCTCTTTTCCGTGATGCATGACTTCTTTTCCCGTAATGCGTGACGTTTTCTCTTGCTATGCATGGTTTCTTCTTCTTGCTATGCATAAATCTCTTTCCCGCGATGTATGACTTCTTTATCTTGCAATGCATGATTATTTTTCGCGATGCATGAATCATTCTCTTGCTATGCATGACTCTCTTTTGCGATGTATGACTTCTTTCTCTTGCAATGCATGACTTTTTTCTCTTGCAATGCATGATTATTTTTTGCGATGCATGAATCCTTCTCGCGATGCATGACTTCTTTCTCTTGCTATGCATGATCTTTTTCCACGATGTATGAATCGTTTTCTCTTGCAATGCATGATCTTTTCCCGACATGCACAAATTATTTCTCTTGCTATACGTGAATGTTTTCTCGCAACACATGACTTTTCCCGCGATGCATGAATTTTTCTCTGGCAATGCATGAATTCCTTTTCTCTTGCAATGAATGACTTCTTTCTCTTGTAATGCATGAATCTTTCTCTTTCTATGCATGATTCTTTCTCTCGCAATGCATGACTTCTTTCTCTTGTAATGCATGAATCTTTCTCTTTGTATGCATGATTCTTTCTCTTGCAATGCATGACTTCTTTCTCTTGCAATGCATGAATTCCTTTTTCTCGCTATGCATGAATCTTCTTTTGCAATGCATAAATTCCTTTTCTCGCTATGCATGAATCTCTTTTCTCGCGATGCATGATGATTTTTCAGCGATGCGTGAGGATAATGATGATGCCTCCCGCTATAGAATGAAGATAATGCCTCACCAAGCCACAGTGTGATCTTCCAGGTATATTTTGGGTGGTGATCATCTCATTTGACAATACGATATGAATAGCTCTCCGGGTAAAAAGATTATCATGTCCAATAATAACGATGCAGATAGGCCTCTTTCAAGTATCTTTAGTTGCTGGAAAACAAATAAAATTTCTCTTTTCGAGGTTTTCATTTGTTTCATATCTGAACATAATTGCGTATTTATTACGGACCTCTCCTTGTTGGGAATTTGAATAATGCTATTCATATTCCTAATTCTTTGTCATAAGAAGCCTAAAATATTTCCTGCATCCACAGAAAAAATTATCAATTTTAAGGAGCTCTTCGCCTTTTTGATTTCTCCATATTCAATGAATGGAGGAATATGCTGATTTTGAGATAAACCTATAAACCTGCATCCACAGAAAAATTATTAGTTTAAAATGAACTGATCTGTGTCGATCTCTTCGGTTGTCTGCTCCTTGTCTTACTATCTCCGATTGATTTTTCTCCGATCTCCCGTTTCTTGATAGATAAGACAAAACATTTTTATGCAAAAAATAATTAGAACAAAAATGAAAACCTTTTAAGGAAAATAGATTTTCAAAAGTAATATTTGGGAAATAGTCACTGTCAAGTGTCATGTCACGTTGAGCTCTAGCGAACATTTTTGAAATTGGTGCCTCGAGGTCTATCTAATTACTTGTTGGGAAGTATTCAAAGTTGCTTTAAACTTCCGATAAACCCTGTTAAAATTTTGAGGCCATCCTCAAAATTTCTGTCCCAGTTAAATGTCTCGACGTCTTGAACTGTTGATGAATCAGTCATGAAATTTTTGAGATCTTCTCAAAAATTCTATCCCAGTTGTAAATCTCAAAGTAACTTCAGTCTTGGTTCGTTGAAAAGATGTTCTTCTTGAGAATTTTTGAGTCCCTCTCAAAAATTCTGTCCCAGTTTCTATCGTAAGAAAATAGAAAACTTACGGGAGATATGACCGAACCCTTGTGGCGCCTACGTATCCCGTTGAGGTAGGAATCAGGTCGAACGTAGTTCCCCTCTCGAGGATTAACAAAAGTAAAGAATTTACAAAGAAACCGACCGAGGCCGACATAGGCCGCCTACGTATCTCATTCTTGAGAATTCAGGTCGAACGTAGTTCAAAATACAAAAGGAAATATTAACAAGGGATAAAGGAATGACCGAGGCCGACATAGGCCGCCTACGTATCTCATTCTTGAGAATTCAGATCAGACGTAGTTCATTACAACGGGATAGATTCTAAACAAAGCAATTACAAGCAAATAGAACGATTACAAAAAAATAATGGAAATACAAACTGAAACTTCACACATAGTATCTCTTGACAGCATCTGAGTTGATCGGTTTCGGCCATTTGGTGCCATCCATCTCCGACAGGACTAAGGCACCTCCGGATAATACTTTGCGAACCATGTAGGGTCCTTGCCAATTTGGTGCAAATTTTCCTTTATATTCATCCTGATGAGGGAAAATACGCTTAAGAACTAACTGACCAACTTCAAATGTTACGCTCTTACTTTCTTGTGAAAAGCACGAATCATTCTCTGTCGATACAGTTGACCATGACAAATGGCAACCATTCTCTTCTCATCAATCAATGTTAGCTGGTCAATCCGCTTCTGAACCCATTCAGCATCACTTAATTCTGCTTCTTGGATAATTCTTAGTGAAGGTATTTCGACTTCTGCAGGTATAACTGCTTCTGTTCCGTATACTAGCAAATATGGAGTAGCTCCAGCGATGTTCGACAGTCGTTCGGTAACCCAACAAAGCATATGGCAACATCTCATGCCAACCTCTGCGGTTATCAATCATTTTCTCAAAATCTTACGTATGTTCTTGTTGGCAGCTTCTACGGCTCCATTCATTTGAGGACGATAAGCGGTCGAATTTCGGTGGGTAATCTTGAATTGTTCACATATCTCTCTCATCAAGTGACTATTGAGATTTGCCCCATTATCAGTAATGATAGATTCTGGTACTCCAAATCTACATATCAAATTATTGCGAACAAAATCGGCTACAACTTTCTTGGTCACCGACTTATACGAAGCTGCTTCCACCCACTTGGTGAAGTAGTCAATGGCAACCAAAATGAATCTGTGTCCATTAGAGGCGGCTGGCTCTATTGGACCAATGACATCCATGCCCCAAGCTACAAATGGCCAAGGTGAACTCATAGCAGTGAGTTCATGAGGCGGCACTCGAATTAAATTACCATGCACCTGACATTTATGACATTTCTGAACAAACTTACAACAATCGTGTTCCATAGTCATCCAAAAATAGCCGACTCGAAGGATCTTCCTCGCCAAAGTGAGCCAATTCATGTGAGTACCACAAACTCCGGTATGTATCTGTTCCAGAAGCTTTGCAGCTTCATTAGCATCAACGCATCTGAGAAGACCTAAATCTGGAGTCCTCTTGTAAAGGATTTCTCCACTTGCAAAGAAATTGAGGGCCATACGGCGTATCGATCTCTTCTGGTTGAACGTCGCATTCTCAGGATAAGTTCCGTCCTCTAAATACTTTTTGATGTCAAAATACCAAGGCAAACCGTCTGGCTCCGTTTCAACATGTGAGCAATAGACAGGCTGCTCTTTTACCTCTATATCCAAGGGATCAATATAACTTGTATCCGGATGTTTGATCATTGAGGCAATGGTAGCAAGAGCATCGGCCAACTCATTCTGTGTTCTGGGAGTATGTCTGAACTCAATCTTGCGAAATCTCTTGCACAACTTCTGTATATACTGCACATACGGTGTGATTTTTGGATTCTTCACGGCCCATTCTCCTTGAACTTGATGAATCAGTAAGTCTGAGTCTCCAATAACTAGAAGCTCATGAACGTTCATGTCAATCGCCATCTTTAAACCAAGGATGCAAGCTTCATACTCAGCCATGTTGTTGGTGCAATTAAATCGGAGTTTAGCCACCATAGGATATTGTTGACCAGATTCTGACACTAACACTGCTCCGATACCTTTCCCTTGGTGATTTGCCGCTCCATCAAAGAATACTCTCCAACCAGGATATGCTTCAGAAATATCTTCACCCACAAATGCTACTTCTTCATCGGGAAAATAAGTCTTGAGCGGTTCATACTCTTCATCAACTGGATTCTCCGCAAGATGATCAGCCAAGGCTTGTGCTTTTATCGCCTTTTGTGTCACATACACAATGTCAAACTCACTCAAAAGCATTTGCCATTTAGCCAACTTCCCGGTCGGCATTGCTTTCTGAAAAATATACTTCAACGGATCCATCCTGGAGATAAGATATGTGGTATAAGAAGACAAATAATGTCTCAACTTTTGAGCGATCCAAGTCAGAGCACAACATGTTCTCTCCAAAAGAGTGTAACGAGCCTCATATGGAGTGAACTTTTTACTTAAGTAATAAATGGCTCGCTCCTTCTTCCCAGTCTCATCATGTTGACCAAGCACGCATCCCAATGCATTATCCGAGACCGACAAATATAGCAATAGTGGACTCCCTTCTCGTGGAGGGACCAATACCGGTGGATTGGACAAATAGTCTTTGATAGCATCAAAAGCAACTTGACATTCTCCGGTCCACTTGGTTGAGGCATCTTTTTCAATAACTTAAAGATGGGCTCACACACCACGGTGGATTGAGCTATGAATCGGCTGATGTAGTTCAACCTTCCTAGAAAACTCATCACCTCCTTCTTTGTCTTCGGAGGAGGTAATTCTTGGATCGCCTTGATCTTGGAAGGGTCAAGCTCAATGCCCCTTCTGCTGACTATAAATCCTAACAACTTGCCAGCTGGCACCCCGAAAGCACATTTGGCGGGATTTAACTTCAAATTGTATCGACGCAGACGATCAAAGAATTTTCTTAGGTGAGTCAAGTGATCTGAACTCTCGCGGGACTTGATATGACATCATCTACATACACCTCGATCTCCTTGTGAATCATATCGTGAAAGATAGTTGTCATGGCCCTCATATAAGTAGCACCGGCGTTCTTGAGACCAAAAGGCATCACCCGATAATGATATACACCCCAAGGCGTGATGAAAGCTGTCTTTTCTGCATCTTTCTCATCCATCAGGATCTGGTGATAACCCGCATAACAATCCACAAATGACTGCATCTCGTGCTTAGCACAGTTATCAATGAGGATGTGAATGTTTGGCAATGGAAAATTATCTTTCGGGCTAGCTTTGTTGAGATCTCTATAATCAACACAAATTCTAATCTTTCCATCTTTCTTGGCAACCAGAACAACGTTGGCTAACCAAGTCGGATATTGCGTTACTTCCACTACTTGAGACTCGATCTGCTTGGTAATCTCCTCTTTGATCTTCAAACTCAACTCAGGCTTGAACTTTCGAGTCTTTTGTGTTTTACCGGACTAAAATCTGGATTAATCGGCAACTTGTGCGACACCATATTCGTACTCAGCCCCGGCATATCTTCGTAAGACCAGGCAAACACATCAATGTACTCTCTGAGCAAATGGACCAGGTCTCTTCTTTGAGCTTCAGTTAGATGGACACTGATTCTCACTTCTTTAACACATTTCTCATCTCCGAGATTCACAGTCTCGGTTTCCTCTAAATTTGGCTTGTGTTGATTCTCGAATTATCGAAATTTATCAGCAACATGTTCGGGTATCTCATTTTCTTCTTCGTATTCCTTCCATTCGTCATCACCTGCCTCATTTCGTTCACTCGGTTCATGACATGACATGACATTGACAGGTTTTAAATTAATATTACTGAAATCATAAACAAACAAAGTTAGGAAGGCAAAATATAAACAGATAAGTAAACAAATTTTGATAAAAGAGGTTTTTCATTTAAATTGAAAGATAGGCATAAACTTCGGCCATGGCCGAGGAACATCTTACTTTTTTTAAACATCACAAGGAAATTTAAAACTTCAAACAAGTAAAACATCATAAATGGTGGATCTCGGGCCTCTTCCTGACTACCACCGATTTTAAAAATAAACAAAACACATGTCCTTTCTACCCCGGATGAGCGGGAAATCGGGAGTGGTGTGGAGGTCCGGTTACGCAATCGCTCATCGGGTTAGTTATCACGGATGCCTGATGTCCTAGCTTCTTCCTCGATGACCGCATCGATCTCCTAAAAAAGGTCCAAGATTCCTTCCCCGAGACCATCATTATTGACATATCCTTGCGCCATGAATGACTGGTACAGATGAGGAATTGGCCTGCCCATGCTTGATCAACATTCTTGTTCTTCATCTCTGCTTCATCAACCTCCGTGGGGACATACCCCAAACCAAATTTTGCTCCTTTAGCGGGGATCTGAATAGGATTGACAATTCCTTGACAATGTTTTCCCAATCCCCAAACCCGGTTCGAAATCGTTCTGGAGCATGACAGTAGCAACCATCTTGTATACGATAGGCATAGGGGGGTGTGGAGCCAAGTCATCACCGGTGGCATTCACCAGCTCCACCGTGTAGAAATCACAACCTCGAGAGATATCATCAACAATTGGTGCATACCCATTGGAATGACTCCTTCACCATAAATGACTAATTCCTGGTCCTTCCAAACAAATTTCAACAGTTGGTGAAGGGTAGATGGCACAGCCCCAGCCATGTGGATAAACGGTCTTCCTAGAAGCAAATTGTAGCTAGTATTGATGTCCAATACCTGCAACTCCACATTGAATTCTGCAGGCCCCATCTGAACATTCAAATTTACTGCCCCTATCGTGTCTCTCTGCACCCCATCGAAAGCTCTCACATTGACCTGGTTTTGTTAAATCTTTCCCAAGTCGAATTTCAGCTGCTTGAGAGTTGAAAGAGGACATATGTTGAGACCATCTTCGTCGCAAAAACTGATTCGGTGTCCTCGGATGGCCTGGTTTATCATGGCTGCTATATTGTCGCTATTTGTACCCACAGGCACATAAGTATCATCCAAAGCCCTCATCAAAGCCTGTCTATGCAACTGCGAACTCATCAATAAAGCCCACACAGAAATCTGAGCCGGCGTCTTCTCTAGATGTTTCACAATCGAATAATCCTTTGGTTGCATTTTTCTCCAGAACTCCTCATCTTCGGCTTCACTAATCGGCCTTTTAGTCTGATCCTTCTTTTGCACACCCTGGATCAGCTCTTCTGGTGTGTAGCACTGCCGATCTGGTCATACCCCGAGTAATGCCCGTTTCAATCACAAACTTTGATCGGGCAAGAGTTTCTCGTGGCACCAAGGCAACAACCTTCTCGGGTGTCGAATCACAAACTCTTTCTTCTCCCTAATGCTCAACGAGGCCACGAGACTTTTCTAGTTCATCGGAACAATCGAAACTATTGCCTTTGTCACGCACCAATCGTCATCCGTCTCTATCATATTGATAGTGACGCCTTCATGATTTGGCAAAGGATTACTGGTGACATTAGGCGCGACCGTCTGAAGAGAGACCACATTCTGGTCAATCGGGTCTTGCATTTTATGTTTCGGGTTGATACATCCTCGATATCATGTCCAACACTTGTTGGAGTGATACGCGCATCTCTCGATCGTCTGCAGAAAACTTTGAACTAGTGTCAACTGGCTTTGGCCCCACTGGATGAATATATCCTGCTGCAGTTAATCGCTCGAACAACTTTGTTCGGCTTTCAACAAGTGGAGTGAAAATTCTAGCAGGCTTCTTCCCAAATCTAGGACGGGAGGGATCGTAATTACCTTGTTGAGGGGGAGGCATCTGGCGATAATTTGGAGTGTTTGGACGGGGGGCTTGATATCTGGGGTATGAATTGGTTTGATAATTTGGTTGTGGAGTTGGGGTTTGGTACATTGTGGGAGGCGTTTGGTAATTTGTTTGAATGTTGGCACAGTTAGGGGCGACATTTCGGTAGTGATGAGATGGGGTCTGGTAACCTGGAGGGGGAGTTTGGTAGATAGTAGGAGGAGTTTGGTAGCTAGGAGGGGGAGTATTTTGATAACTGGGAGGAGGGGTATTTTGGTAATTAGGATGAGGGGTATTCTGGTAATCAGTATGTGCATAACAAGCCGAGAATGAACTCTGTGAAGGTCGAGAACGACCTTGGTATGATGAGGATTTCCTTGGGGTCTTCTTCCCCTCATAAGAGATAGATGACACATCCTCTCTTTTCTTCTTCTTCAAAGAAGCCCGAAGATCCGGGCGAGGCGGCAAACACGGGCAATCTTCCCGGTTCTCAATCCATCTTCAATAGTCTCACCTACCTTGACTATCTCAGCAAATTTTGCTCCAACGAGCAACATGATTCTGTCATAATATTCGGGTTCTTGCACCCGCACAAACACTTCAACGATTTCCTTTTCTGACATAGGAGGTCTAACTCTAGCGGCCTCTATTCGCCATCTATATGCGAATTCTCTGTAACTTTCGATCAATTTTTGGTTCATCTTCTCTAAGGAGTAACGATCGGGGAACGATCTCCACATTATAGGCGAATCGTTCAATGAAGTCCTTAGCCGAGCATTCAAACTAGACCACTTGTCTCGTTTCATGAGACGTACACCATTCTAGAGCCTCTCCGCTCAGACTTCGGCTAAAAAGCCGCATTAACAAAGCTTCGTCTCTACCAACTCCCACGAGTTGGTCACAGTAGGCCCTCAAGTGTGCTAAGGGGTTCCCCGTTCCTCCGAAGATGTCAAATTTTGGCACTTTGAACCCTTTTGGGAGGTCCAAGTTTGGATGAATACACAGGTCTTCGTAACTCAACCCGGCAACCTCTGGAATGCAGTTCAACTCCTTCATGGCTTTTCTAATTTCTTCCTTCATATCTATCTTGGTGGTCGCTTCCTTTGACCTCCACTCTCTCTCTCTCTCCTCATAATGGTCGAGCTCAGAACCATTGACATCATGCTCGTTGGGGATCGGGATTTGGAAAGTGGCTTTCTGAGGTAGGGGTGGAGCGATGGAGGGACTTTGGGCATTTTGAGTGGTTTGGTAGTTTTGTGGGAAAGTCTGGGGGTTGGTATGTTGATTTTGGTGACGGAGGGAAGTTTGCGGGTTGTTAACGTTTAGGCTTTGAGGGGGTGGACCAGTTTGGATGTTGGCATTTTGGGGAGGGAGTGGCACTTGGAGGTTGGTATTTTGAGGAGGGGGTGGTGTCTGATAAGAGACTGAGGCGTAATAGGGGTTTTGGGTGGTAAGGTCAATGATGGAGGGATTATGAGCAGGGCTGAAAGGTTGGTTCTGAGCTTGTTCCACGTTAAGAGGGGGATTTTGGGCTGGAGGTCTTTCGTCTGGTTGCGTGTTGACAAAGAAAACTAGGAGGGGCAAATCTTGTCTTCTCTCGCATCTCGACCCTCATCTCAGCAATTTGTTGCATCAACTGCAAGATCAGTTCATTCTGATCAGCAAGGGCGGGCTGAGCCACTACGACATCAGTAAGGCTGGTTTCTTCGTTGTTATCACCCATTGCTGCGTTTCCCTTTTGTGAACTTTGATTGGGGAAGGAATCTGTAGAACCTTTAGATCTAGTGAAATAAGGATGGTCGGTCAGTGTATCAACACAGATCAGTTCTAACTACCTGTAGAGAAAAACAACTCAAAGGCAAATCACGGTACTAGTTCTGGATGAATAATGCAATATATCACATAGAAAGCGTATAAACACATAAATGTTTCTTTGTTTGAGGACACGTTAACCCACGGGTAATGGGGACTGATTTTTGAACAAACAGGAATTTGCTCGTTTTTATGTTGAGGTTGGTGACTCAAAAAGGTTAAATTGCATTGAGCTAAGGTCTTCTTGCTGCATCTCTGGGAATTTGTTGATCTGAACTCAATGTTTTCTCGTATAATGAAGGGGAAGAGAAAATTTTAAAAGATAGGGGCCGGGCCTTGAAAGGCTGCCTACGTATCTCCCAAAGAAAATTCAGGCCCTACGTAGTTCGATACAAAGGAAGTTTCATTTTCATTCATTCATTTCTTGAAGATTACAAGGAAAGTGAAAAACAGACAATAAAGCTCCTAAAAGATAAAATGTGCCTCCACCTAAGACATTCTTCTCTC
The DNA here is from genome assembly GCA_029007595.1 of Solanum commersonii. NCBI lineage: Eukaryota > Viridiplantae > Streptophyta > Magnoliopsida > Solanales > Solanaceae > Solanum > Solanum commersonii. The sequence continues at coordinate 262,393 of JAJTWQ010000225.1, read as the reverse complement.
GATTGTCGCCTTAATCACGGGGGGTAAACTCGTGCTTCAAAGGTAGTTTTCTTATTCTCTTCCTTCCACCGTCCCTGAAGAGGAGGCCTATAGATAATTTCCTCCCCAGTATCTTCTTCAGTAGCTTCAGGTCTAGCGCCTTTGGGATCACTGCTGGTGGCCTCTTGGCTGAAGTAAGAGTACTTTCCACGTGGCTTCTGAAGCATCAGGGTAATATCTTTTAGGGCATCGCGTTTCTTCTGCACAACGGTTATCTCCTCATCTACAACAACACATTTCGAAATCTTTGCTGCCAACTCTGTGTCTAGTGCCGCGTTTGCTATTCGTGCGACTGCAGTGGCGAACTCTACTTCCATTCTCCTTTCCCTGGTTTCTTAGATCTCATGTCTGAGCTGCTGCAATTTCATCCTCAAATCTTCTTCGGTCAGCTCTACACTGATACTCTTGCCTTTTTCCATCTTAGCTGCAATTTTACCTTTCATGAGATAATAGAGTAATGTTTTAGGATTTGATAGTAGGCTTTTATTTCGGTTGAGAAACTCAAGACTCAAGGAATTTTGGTCGGACATTTGGTGGTGACTTGTATTCGGCATTGTAGAGATTTTCAGAAATTTTGAAAAGGAATGGGCTAAAAATGTCCTCATTCAAAGCAACATACCACGAAAATGTAGTTAAAACACACAAGTAAACAGACAAAATTGCGTCCTAAACATGCATGTGACCCTTTGTGCCAAAGGTAGGCCTAGCGAATTGAAGGATGTATTGACTTTTTGAAACAAATTGTAGCATCCCCCAAAATAGAATTCATAAACAATAGAGAATTCATTACAAAATTAAGCAAAGGGATACATTTTTTAGGGAAGGGATAAGTTGCAAATACAAAAACATCAATCCCACGCAGGGGAATAAGATAATTAAAATGTTGAAGGGCCTGCTCCTCTTCTTGCTTTTTCCACTTCTTCACGAATGAGGAACTTGCTAGTTATCACATGCGGCTCAACGAACACAGCTTTAGAAGACATCGACATGCCCTGAAGGGTGTTAAGCTGATCATCCAAGTTCAAGTCCAAACGTATCAGGCAGGCTCTCGCGTCAGTTAACTCTTGTGTGGCAAATGCTAATGCCCTTTGGCTTTCATATTCTCGATGCTGGAACTCTTGTTCCCTATACAGGTATTCTTGCTCTTTACGTTGAAACTCTTGCTCTCTTTGGTCCCATTCCTGCTGAAAATGGTAGGCTTGGATTTGGAGCCTTACCTGGACATCTTCAATCTGTCGGCCCGTGCGTGGTGTTGGGTCAAGTGTACCACGCAGATCATCCTGCAACCATTTTTTGTATTCATCCACATACCCGGCTTCATATCTATTTTCTGCCATGCTCTTTTTTAGGTTGATCCGTCCAGCCCATTCTTGACAAATATCCTTGGCGTAAGGTATCTTGTCGCACTCGTTGTAGAGTCAAAGACGTAGCGGCTAGTGTCTCCTTTGAAAGGTAGAATCTGTCTTCTGCCGAATTGCCGCATTACCCTGCTAGGATTGTAAGGTCGTACCCCTCTAATGCCAGGAAGGATTAGGAAAGGACACTTAGCCCCCTGAATAGCTATTTTTTCTGACATGAAATCGTGAAACATCCATTGTACGTTTTCATCTTTTATGTCGTGGAAGACTTTAGCCCATGCTTCCCTAGTGCTGTGGATCTTGAACTTATTGATGCTCAAATGAAACTCGTAATGGTCGAGGTGACTTTCTTTTTGTGGTTCGGCCAATTTTTGTTTCTGAGTTTCGTATGTCTTCACTAGATGTTTAGACATCCACCATTGCAGCAAGATATTACAACCTTGAAAAATGGAAACCCGTTTTTGCATTGACCCAAAGATCGGTATATGTCAGCCAGAATGATTGGAGCTAGGTTGAAGTATTTCTTAAGTTGTCCTTTCTTACCAACACCCTCGAAGATGGCGTGTGTAACCATGACAACCCGAGTATCAATTTCATTCCCTTCGCCTTGAGGAAATACCATCGTCCCTAAGAGGCATACAGCAAATGCTAGAGTTTGAGTTTGACTCCAACTGTTGTGACTGTGAAACTCATTTGGAAAATTCTTATAATAACTCTCGTGACCCCATCGTTCATAGAATTTCACAAATGGAATACTCGGGGTGTCTAGCCAGTCTGCATTTACCAATAACAACATGTTTTTCAGTTCTGTGCTGGTTGGCTTATCTGGTAGCAAAATGTGATGATCTGGATGTTTTTTCCTTTTTTGGCACGTTCCGACGTTGTCTAGGCAATCTTTGATTTCTTCAACGGTTGGTGTCATTTCAACATCTCCAAAACGAAACACCATCCTCTCATCATCCCAAAATCGAGTGACCACCTCAATGAACTTAGGCCAGACTCTGAGATTCATTATTGACGGGAGGTGGCCTAAGTGAATGGAAAGTTCTCTTTTCTGATACGCATTGAGATTGTACCACCATACACGGAGAAGGTTTGGCGTTTCGGTGACCATCTTGAAACTCAAGTGTTGCTTGGCCATCTACAAAAACATACAAATAATTAGAAACCCCCAAACCCAAGACACAACATTTTGTCAAATAGCGTATACATCCTTCAAACACGTAAGTATGAGCGTCCGTTTGGGCCGTGGGCCCTTTGGACTCAAGGTGGTCTTTCTAATGGACCCGACACTCCTTGGGTATTGGGTCATCTTAGGCCAATGCGCTAAATTTCAGGGATTTGGTCTTGCTCTATCCTAGTATGACTAAGAGTGAGTTTTCTTTAAAGTGGATTGGTGACCCAAGCGGACTACTTGGGCTGGAACAATTAACGACCGTTGACTATCCAGTAGCCAACTACATTCGTCAGAGTGTCCCGAGAACAATTTGGTTAACGAACGACTGCAGCCCGCATAATCGTCCTTTGAGTGAAAAATAAAAAAAATAAAGTGACGTTTGACGGAATATGTTATGTCATGAATGCAACAGTTTATAGCAATTTTAACACATTAAGCACAAATAAACAATTCAGCAATTGATAACAATTAGTCAAATAGTCAAATCTTATGGTTAGAACTTAATTAGGTCTCCAGCGGAGTCGCCATTTTTGTTGTGTCGTAATTTATCTATCTCTAGAAAAATCACTATTTGAAATGTTCTAAGTATAAAATAATTCGAGAAATACCTAGAAAGAGTCGCCACTTAATTTTTTAAAGAAATTAAGAAAACTTATACTTTTCAAAGATTCAAACAAAAAAATCATTTGAAAATACCAAAGAGGTTTCGGGGTTCAATTTACACTTCGAGAAGGGTTTAAGCATTCGAAGTGTCCGCTAACATGCGATTGACCTGCGACTTGACTAGAACAAATTTTTGACTAATTCTTTGGGAAAATGATAAAAATAATAATTTATAATATTTGATTAACTTTAAGAAAATAATAAATGACACATTTATATATTTTATATATTTATTATCATTGTTTTTATTATTATTATTATTATTATTATTATTATTTTTAGAGAAAGGGATCCAAAAGTCAAACAATTGAATTAAACTGCAAGTGATTAAAATATTAATAAACTATATTAATTAATTAATTAATTATTATTATTATTATTATTTTTTAAATAATAATTTAAACCAATTCAATAAATAAAAATCATTTTTATTAATTGACTAACCTTTTGAGAAAATGACTAAGTAAGAGAAAGCCATTTTTTAAAGTTTATTGAAGAAAAACACATAACTTAAAATAATTTTCGAATGAGCAAAATGTGTGAAGAAGCGTTAAATAACACATTTTTTCAAGAACAAACGATTTAACTTAATTGAGGATGTAAAATTTGACCAATGTTTACTTAATGACCTTAACACAAAAAAAAAAAAAAAAATATTCAAAGCAAATCAATCCAAAGAAAGTACCTCATCTTTTGGGGAACCTAATTAAGTTAATTAAAAAATTATAAAGTTAGAGTCAAACAATAAACAATAAATAATCACAATTAAATAATTAACGAGTGAGGGAGAAATGAATTTGGGCCTCCTTTTGGGCCCATTTCGTTGGAATTTTGGCTTTTAAACCAATCCCGTTTTTGGTATACAGCTGATGTATATCAGTGTATATCGGCATGTATATCAGCCCTTTTCATGTATTTCTCGCTTCCAAACACCTGTATTTCGCCTCAGCCCTGTATTTTTGCATTTTTGACATGTATATGAGTGTATACAGCTGCATATAGCGTATATTGGATGTATATTGTCCATCTTAGGACTCTTGGAGGCTTGTATCTGTGCTTCCAGCCCCGTGCTTCGTTTTTATATGCCCGGCTGACTCGAATGATGAGGAAAAATAAATTAAGCCTTTATGGCTCAACTCAAGAATGCTAGGAGGAGAAGTCCACCATGGACTCGGAAGGGGTTTACATGCACACAAAGAGGAGGAGAAGAATTAGGAAAAAAAGAAAAGGTAAAACACCCATCAAATATATGATCAAGTAATTAACTCTAGACGAAGGTAGACACATAAATTATTTTAGGAGATGAGAACCTAACTAATAACATTATACTTCTAGACAAAAGGATGATAATATTGTATTCAAATGAGAGCTAATTACGGAAATTAATTAAGAATGGGACAAGCCATTAGAGAAAGTTTCCTAACTAAACAAAATATACACAATATCTACTAAAGAGATGAAACAAGATCAATAGTGAACTAAACAAATTAATTACCAAGCACAACTGCATAAGGCAAGGAGGATGTGTACGTAGATAAGACATATTTAATGATAATGAAAGACTACTTATACAATAGAAATAACTCAAAAGAGAGTTGAAATGGAAGAATACAAATAGGCCAGTGAATAAGTTCTATGTGGCAGTGACCACATTATGCAAACTAGTATCAATGAACAAATTATTAGCAACTAAGGACAAGTTTACAAGTGCATTTGAACACCAAATAATACTATAAGCCAACACCAAAAGGTAACTCTAATGAGGTATATCTTTATACGTTAGTAACTAATCAACTCATAGACATACAAATTTAAAGCTTCATTCAAGTAATGCGAGGCAACCGAACTCTCACGTATTAGATTCGGGTATCACACACCCTACCAAAGATATAGGGGTAAAATCAAAGGAAGCTTTATATGCGAAAGTATATGGATTAACAATTAAGTCTAATGCAAAGATATCAATCATGAACATACTAAATAATAAGACAAGACTCATTTTTATGCAATAGAGCCGCTACTTTGTTAAATTTAATCACGGAGCAGACATCAACGATAAAGGAAGAGCAACAATAGTATTTACGCTACAACATTTCAGATTTTTTATTTATTTATTTATTTATTTATTTTATTTTTAAAAAAAAAATAAACATGATATATCAACCGGATAGAAAAAACTAAGGAAAATTGAAATAAATCTAACAACTAAAACCATAATTTAATCATCACAACAATTATAGCAATCAGACAACTTGAATATAGTGAACCAATGGTACTTATTGTAAATTTTATAGCATTAACACATCTTAAGAAATAGGCTCAACATGAGAATATGATTAAAATTCTAATAGAGCCAAGCAGCGAACAAGCAGAGCAAACAATAAAATAAAGTAAAGCTATATTACTGGGAACAGAAAATTAAGGCTAAACTAGACCAAAACAACATATTATCTCGGAAGTAAATTAAGGTTATAAGAGAATTTTACCCTTTTGAGGGCAGCGGACTAAGACAACAATGGGCTTGAGAACAACGATTCTTCCACCACAAAAATCCAATATGAACAGCAAGCCAAGAAAATCAAAGAACCAAACTCAAAACTTTTTCTTTTTCCCTTTTTTCTCCCCTTTGACCACATAGAGAAAAGTGATCTTAAATAGATGAAGAAAAGGGCTGATTTGAGGGGGAAAACGAAAAGGGTAAGGGTAGAACAGGAATTCCCAATCGAATCCCCAAATTCAAAATTTTCCTCCTAAGGATGGGCAAAAGTTGTTCTTTGTACAAGATTTCTAACGAAACCCCTAAAACCCGGATGAAAAGATCAAGGGCCGGCTGTTGCAGGAAGTTGGACGAGATTTTCGGGTTGCAGCGCGATTTGCTCGCTGGATTTCGATTTTTTGCGTGAAGAAGAAGAAGAAACGTACAGGTACAGTATGTATTGCTGTTGTATTTTGTATGCTGATGGGTTTCTTTTAATTGACAGTGGGTTGGGCCGGGTTTCTATTGAAAGTAGTGGGCTGCTAGAGTTGGAAATTGAAGAAGAGATATTGGGCCAGTTTTGGGAATGAATTTTGGCCCAAGGTTTGGTTTCAAATGGGTTTAAGGTAATACTTAGTCAAATTAAATTTAATTGGTGAATTTGATTAAAATTTAAATAAGATGAGTTAATATAAATTAATTAATGAGTTTCTTAATCATAAAAAAATAAAAATAATTAACTTAATTATAAACTAATTAACTAAAAAATGAAATAAAATTAACTATTGACCAACTAACATAATAAACAAAATATTTAATTAAAGAACAAATCTTTTTTTTTTTTAACGGTTTTTGACAATTTTTGAAAGGTAATAAATATGTACATAATTATGCAAAAGTATACATTATTTCAAAAATTATATATATATAAAAAAAAAGTGACAAAACCATTTTAAAATACTTGAAAAATAGTTTAAATTTTATATAGTCAATTATTTCAAATCGTTTGTAACTTAAGAAGCTCGATGATTAATCTATATTGTGGAGGTCCAAAATTGGGTGTCAACAATGATCATTTGTTTTTCCAGAAATATCCAAAAGAGTTCCAAGTATGCTATCAACTATGTTCTTCTCTATGTGCATTACATCAAGGTTGTGACGTAACAAGTTGTGCTGCCAATAAGGTAATTAAAAAAAATTGACATTTTTTTCCATGGGCCATCATTTGATCTCTTTCTCTTCTTCCAAAACACATTTTCAAAATCATGTAAGCTATTAAGCACATCAGTTCCCTTTAAAGAAGGTGGAGGAGGCCTGAATTCAGTTTATCCATTGAGAAATCTTTTGTTAAATCTCCATGGATGAACCATGGGTAGAAAAACACGATGATCCATATAGCACATTTTCCGACTATGCTTAAGATAGCGAGAATTAGTGCCATAGTTACAACAACGGCAATCAAACTTTCCTTTTGTACTCCTACCAGATAATATAGCATACTGATTGTCCACATAAGGGCATCCCGCATTTGAAAAGTTTGATTTTTGGAAGCATCATATGTTTCAACCCCAGAATCCTACAATAATTTTAACACATCTATCAATGGTTGTAAGTAAATATAAATGTCATTTCCAGGTGATTGCAGCCCAGGTATAAGTAAAGAAAGTATAGAATATTCAGATTTCATGCACATCCAAAGCAGTAAATTATACACCATCAACATAACTGGCCATATGCTATGTGATATACTCATGGTTCGAAATAGATTGAATCCATCACTTGACAAGCCAAGTCTCACATTGTGACAATCTAGTGCGAAATCTAGATGCAACCTATCAAAAATTTTCCATGCTAAAGCATCAGCGGGATGCCTTAACTTTCCATCTTTAGAATGCTCCTCTTCATGCCACCTCAAAGAATCTGCCGTCTTTGAGCACATAAATAGCCTTTTAAGTCTAGAAATTAATGAAAAGTGTCTCAAAGTCTTTGCTGAAACTTGATGTTGTTTTTTTGAAGGCACAAGCTCACTATCAACTTCAGGAGATTGACTATATCGTGAAGCTCCACAAGTATGACAAAATTCATCATCCTTATGATCATTCCTGAACAGCATGCAATCATTGGGACATGCATCAATCTTCTCATAATCAAGATCAAGATTCTTAACCATAGACTTGGTTTTATTGTAAGACAGAGGAATGTTCAACTCGGGCATCGCCTCTTTTAATAACTCTAAAAGAGAAGTGAATGATTCATTGCTCCATCCATGTAGACACTTCAACAAATATAAACGAGTGTGAATGATAATTTAGAGAATCATGTACAACCAAGATATAATTCTTAGCTTGCCTCTTCAACTAAGTTATAGAATTTCTTGGCATCTTTGTTTGGACCATCATAAACTCCTTCAGCCTGTGCAACATCTCTAAATTGATCATTCAACAACCCATCAATATCATCACGCAAGTAATTTATATCATCATCAACATTCAACTTGATATCCCATTCCCCGTGATTGATCCATCTAGTATAGCCTTTAACGAATCCATAGCATATTAGATGATCATACACTACATTCCTTCGAGTCCAACGAATATTACTACATTTTGCACATGGACACTGAATTTTCTCTCCTTGAGAATCTCTATAAGAGTAAGCAAAATCTAGAAATGATTCAACACCATCAATATACTCTTTGCTATACCTTGCTAAATTCATCCAATCCTTGGATGTGATATGTGAATTCCTAGAAGAAGATATCAATATTTAATCTTTGAGTAACAATCATTAACTACTTCACAAATAAGAGTTAATAGTCATGAGTAAGTTATCAGAATCATGTGTTATGAGATGATAAAAGTTTATTACTTACTCATGACACTTTTGTTATGCCAAATCAAACCTTGAATCCTCCACAAATGTTTTTGAATGTTGATGATACTACCAAGGAAAAAATGAGTAAAAGTAATAGGATAGACACAATTAAGATAGAAAGTAAATAAATAGAATTCAAATGATTAAAAGTTAAAGTTTTGTGATTGCATTTAGAGCTTTAGAGCTTTTAGAGTTTTTTAAAATTAAGTCCAAAATTTTAAAATCTCATTCTTGTGCACTCCCAATCAAAGAAGTATCAAACATCTAATACCATGTTTAAACATTCCAGCAAACATTTCTATGATCCTATAATAGATAGTCGATCAACAACTTATGAAAGTCGCTTTGTATTAGTAATACAATAATTTTTTATACTTGTTGTCTTAGTAATACAACAGTTTCCAAATTTCACACTGTATTAGTGACACAACGGTTTTTTAATTTTTCTCTATATCATTGATATAACAACAGATAGAAAGAGAATTGTTGTATCAGTGATACAGAACGAACTACAGAAACTCTTGTATCACTAAAACATAGAGAGTTTCAGAATTGTTGTATCAGTGATACGTGGAGAAAGGTTTTCTTTTATCCTTCCCTTTTGTGGTGAATGTTCTGTGAGTGTAGTGTTTGTTACAATTGTTATCATGTTATTAAGTTTTCAGCAGGAGTTTGTCATTTCCTTCAAGTGATTGAGTATCAGAATTAGCCCATTTATACTTGTCCACATCTGTATATGTAAACTTGACACTAGTCCCAAACAACCCAACAAATAATCTCAAGACATGTACAACAAGAAAAAAAGATGCTATTAAAAGAAGGCAACAAAGATTAGTAGAACATGAACATGCTGGAGATCTAAAACAGCAAGAGAAATCTGATAAAAAGGATAAAGATGATTGCGATGTTCTGAAAGATAGAATTTCTTACCCGATAAACCCTATTCCAATAGAATTTTTCTGAAATCGTGTTCTTCAGTGAGAAATTTAAGACAAAAGCGTGACAGAGAGACTAATTAGCTTTAGTTCATCTTGCCAACAACCCGATGACTTCAACTCTTCAACTCTTCAGCTCAGTTCTTCGACGACTTCACCTTTGCAGCGTGTTTTTCTCACAAATCAGTGTCGGAGAAGAGAATCAATTTATCCAGCTCTTTGGTTCTTCAGCTAGCTCTTTGGGTCAGTTCTTCAGTGAAAGAGGAAAGCGTGAAAGAGGAAAGTTAATGTTTTATGATTTATTAATGTTTTTTTTTTGGCCAATAAAAATGGGAGGGAGAGTTAAAAATATTGGAGGGAATATAATATTTTAGTGAAAATTTTAAGGCCACACTTATAATGTGTTGTTTTTTCAATTATAAAAATAGGACACTTTAAAAGTGTGGCCATATATGTAAATAGGTGTTGCCAATTATATCATATTGTAACAACACTTCCAAAGTGTAGGTTATACCATTAAAGAGTACACTTTTGACATGTTGCCAATATTATCGTAGCTAAAATTTAAAAACTTTGGCTATGCTTTAAAAGCGTTCCCAAAACTACTTTAGGCAGTACTTTACAAACGTAGTCCAGAATTAGTGTTGCTGTAGACCTAAAATGGTGTAGTGCACAAAAAAAAAAAGCTAATTTGGAGCAATTACATGTATAATGTATTTTTTAATTTTAAATTATAGTATTTCTCAAATAAAATAAGATACATAAATAATAATGTATCATGTACTAATTTTTTAGTTATGATACGTAAATTCGAATTTATACTAAATGTATCTGATACATAACAATTACCAAACAATAATGTATCGATCTCAAACCTAAAATTTTATGAGCAACACTTTCTTATTTAATGTATCTAGTAGAACTACAACACTTATTAATTTAAATTGAAAGTATCTTCATGATGTATCTTGTCAAAATTATAGATAATTTTGATTCAAAATTGAAAGGGTCTTCAATGAACTAGGAGAATAATTTTGAAACTCAAAGTTTTCAAAGGATGTTCAATGAACTGGGAGAAGAGTTTTAAATCTCAAATTTTTCAACAATCTTGAATCAAAATCGAAAGGATATTCGATGAACTTGAAGATTCACAAAAGAAATCGTTTGTCCAACAACAATTCCATCACTTTTGTATCCTTCATAACTCACCTCACTTATCCAAAATTTTGACAAAAGTTTTTATGAAACAGAGAGAACAATGAACAAGAAGAAGAAATTTAATTTTTGAATTTTTTGGTTAGTTACACTATATGATTGAATTCTTGACAATAATTTGGAATGAAATAGCTCAATTTATGGGATCTTAATTTGATTTTCAGTCTCCCCCGCCCCCCCCTTAATTAATGCAACCAATGGATACTATGAGTATTAATTTGATTTTTCAGCTTTTTTTTCCCTTAATAAGTACAACATATTGATACATAATGTATCAACAATAATGTATACAGATCCTTAATTATGTATCCAAAATGTCTAAAAAACATGGGATTTGTGTAATTAGAAAAATAATAGGAATAAAAGGTAATTTAGGTGTTATACTATGAGATTTATGTAAGATATATTTTCTTTTTTTTAGTGATGGGCTTCATTTAGCCAAAAATGGGCCTTTTCAGAATATATATATATATATATATATATTCTAATGGTATCAAGGAGTAATTGAGTAGCGTTCCCATTGAAGCATCGTTTCTTCCTCTTTGATACAATCAAAAATAAAATAATATATATATATATATATATATATATATATATATACACACTGATGGTATCAAGCCGTAAATGCGAATTAGTAGTTAAAAGCAGGGGGTATGATAGTAAGAGGTAGGTGCTTGTAAATAGTTTCTCGAGTAGTGTTTTCACTGAAACACTACTTCTTCCTCTTTGATACCATCAGAGTGTATATATATATTGTAAAAATTCACTAAACACATTTATTAATGGTTTTTTTTTACAATATGTATATAACATATACAATACAATAATGATGTTACAAAGTGGACCAAATTATATGAACACATTTTTTTCAATTACAAGTAAGGAGAGCTAGATCTTATCTTACTAATTCTAATGATCACCATTTAAATAAAATACTAAAGTAAATACTAGAGATAACTTATGGTTAATTATAAACCACCATAACTTATTTATTTTCATTAGTCTTTTTCACTCTTATATTTTCAAATTTGTTCTGAAAATATTTTTTTAATGTCGGTATCCGCTCTAATCTTTCTAAACCCCATAGAATATATTATTTTGTAATAGCAAGGAATAAGGCAGGTTATACATAAATATTTTTTGACCCATAACACAATTATGATATATACGACACGACCATATTTTCTTAAAAATAATCATAACCATTTTTATTTATTCAAATCCAATTATAGCTGAACAGACAAAACTTCAACTTGCGAACAAAGTAATCAAGATTTTTTATAAATGAAAAGGAATGGAATATATTTATTTAAAATTAACATAGACAATAAGAAATGATAAAATTTAAAAGTAGCTTTTCCCTTGTTTTGTTAAAGAGAAAGCAAGAGAAGATTCTTTCATATAAAAGGTTACTTTGTTGAGATCCAATAGAAAGTTTAATAACTTATTTTCTCACCATTCTTTTTTCAGAAATCAGAACCTTTTTTTTCTTAGCTTTTTCATACTAGTCAAAAGAGCAAATCTCCAAAAGCAACATTGGAATATATATTGAAAAGGAAATATTTAGAATTATATTTTAATCATTTTATTTAACCACATCCTTCAATTTCAAATAATTCTTACTTCTTTTCTGACTATTAAAAAGAGATTTTAGGGAATTATTTGGAATATTCCTGCCTCCGTCTAGGTGACAAATGGGGCGGGACGGTTGCGGGGCAGCCGGGGCTATTACTGCCTCCGTTTAGGGGTGACAAAATGGGGTGAGGTGTAGTGGTGAAGTCAAAAATTTATTAAAGGTGTCCAACATTTAATATATACGTATGAAAAATATTTTTAAACCTATATACTTTGTACAATTTTCTATATAGTATAATTTTTATAAAAAAGATGAATTAACCATTCTAAGCTATATATAGCTACGCCACTGACGGGGCGGTTGCGGGGGATATTACTGCCTCCGTCTATTCGTTTTTGCTTTGCATTCAAACTTAATTAGTATTAACATACATATTCTATTTGAATTATTTGATCTCATCGTATTCTTCATCATTATTATTACTATTTATAAACACTGACGGTCAGAATTTTCTCGAAGAGAGTTCGATATATGAAAAAGTCAAAAGAAATACAACATCTACCATATATACACAATTTTTTTTTTATGTTAATAAGAGTACTTAGACACTAGTTCAATTAATATTGACTAGGAATTGTACTACCATCGTGCGTCATGGTGGAAAAATACAATCTTTTTTCATACTTAATTAGAGATCTCTAGAAGTATAAAACAATTCTGATAGGTGTGCTTTTTATGTCTAATGGACCTCACCCAAATTAGTCGAGACCCCAATACCAGAAAAAGAGTACGAATTAATATACTCAGCTAAACTTGCTGTAGAAAAAAATGAGATTGATCGAGTTGTCACATAACTTAATTGGGCTTGTTACATGAATTGATTGTAAACAAAGAAAGATAAAGTAAAAAGCTTATTTTTTATAACATTTCAAAATATATACTACTGTTGTATATAAAGATCCAAACTTGTAGTTTTATGATTAAAAGAGATTACATTTTGTCTGGGAAATCAGAAGACAAAAAGAAGGCTGTATAGTGTACTATATTTATTCTTTGATTCCCCATATGTATGTGACCATTTGGACAAAATGGAACAGAAGATCAAAATTTCAGAAAAAATATTGTACTTTCACCTGAATTAATGTCTAGACAACAACGAATATGACTGAAAAAGTATCAACAAGGATTACAATAGAGTAGTAAGTACTCCTTTATCCTTGATGAGAAATCTCAAATTCAAGTCCCCCGAATATGAAGTCGACTTTATTAGAAATTGCTCTGTCCCTAAATGTGGGATTTCTCTACGTAAACTCAAATTTAGTCAATTCCAATTTGAATACCAGACACCAAGTGAAAAAAGAGGCTGAAAAGGCATAAATCTGCATGCAATATCTCCACTGCCAATTTTCCATGCTTTTTTTTTTGTTTTTTTATCCAATATATATACAAGTATTTGGTTTTACTGTCTCCACTAGCTTTACTATTAAGAAAATATTCTACCTTAACTAATTATTCCTCCCGTTCTGATTTATATGATACTTTTTAATTTTTCATTTATATGATACTTTTTAATTTTTCAAGATTCAAATGAACTGATCTTTGATTGTATGTCTTTTAAATATATTGAGTTATTAATTAATATTATGACTTGTAGTACTCTATCATACCTAATTATTCTTTTAATCCCAATTTATAAAACACTTTCCCATTTTTGAGTTTTAAATGAGCTTATCTTTGACTGTAATAATGTTTTCATGTCTTTTTAAATATCTTAATTATTAATTATTATGATTTGTAGTACTTTCGACGAGAAACAATAATTGTACATGTATATTGGACACTTGTCAATGTCCGGAGAACTCTCAGACTAACTAAACAAACTCACCAAAGTAATATTATCTCATTTGCTCATACATTAATGTTTTGTATAAAATATTTTGAAATTGAAAAAAAAAAAGAATTAAGTACTTAACATAGTACTCACACCAAACTGGAGGAATATATTCTGTCCACTTTGTTGTAGTTCTAATTTGTCTATATGCTGTCTATTTTCTACTATAAATAACTACTCTAGCTAGAACTATAGAAAATAACCAAAAACAATTGAACAAACTAAAAGTGGAAGCATAGCTCATAACTATGGTGGAAGATAAGAAAACTAGTGGTGTTAGAGGATGCATAAAAACTAGCAGAGGGCCGTGGTTGGTTCACAGAACCGCCAAAGATGGCAGTGTTGTGACTAGGTTCCGTTATCCATCTGACAGAGAGCGACAAAAAAATAAGCAAAGGGAGAAAAATCGCCGAAGAGTAGCTCACAAAATCTTTGCTGGACTACGAGCTCATGGAAACTACAAACTTCCAAAGCATGCTGACACCAATGATCTTCTCATGGCTCTATGTAAGGAAGCTGGATGGCACGTTGAAGAAGATGGCACCATTAACGGGAAGGTGAGGATGAACACTCTGCTGCTATGGTTTCAACACTTTGTTCATCAATGTTTTGCCTAATTTGAAAATGAAAACATTTGGTACTACTCACTTTTTTGGTGTCAAAGTGATTTATCATGATTTTATTTTACCTTTTCCAAAAGAGAAATCATGTTAGAACGATTGACATTTTTTGGTTCCTCAAACATGTATGTAAGCTTCTGAGTGCATTTTTACATGCTAATAAAGAAGTTTCTCTTGTCGGATCTGAGTTTAATGGATGACAGTTGGCTTGTGTCTAGTTGATAAGAGCTCTTTCGCCATTGGACAAATACTGAAAAGAGTTGAAAACTTGGCTATTCCGACTATAGTTTGCCAATTTTACCAGATGATATGCAACCATATTGACCTTCCTTAGGCAGTGACTAGCTTTAACACTAGCATGTTTCGTCATTTGTTATATGAGACTTATTTTGTGCTAGAATATCTTGACGACTCTGTATTATTTAAAACCTCATAGGATCCAGTGAAAGACCTGCCAAGATTGATTGATGTAGACTCCGCTCAGGTTTCTATGGAAGATCAAACTAAAGATGAAGACTACTGTAAATGTGAAGATCAAATCAAAGATGGAGAGTATTATTGTAAGTGTGAGGTTGAGATGATCAAGGTGGAATCCGAGAAAGGTAGGCCAGAAGGCTCACTGACGTCATCTGCTGAAGTGTTTGACGTCAATTTGACTCTATCACTCTCTTCTTAACTATTTTTGTCATAGCAAAAATAGTTATTTAGGACACAGGAAATATAGTATAATTTTTATTTGAATATATAGTTTATCTATCTAATATGTACTTGAGATTAAGAAGCAATCTGTCAAATATGATATGCATATCAATATCAAGTGCCTTCAAACTGAATCTATCAAATCAATGTATGATTATTCTAACCTAAATTTGTGATCACTATGTTGTATTTTATATTTTTCCTAAATTTTAAGATCGAAGATTGTTTAATTGTCACGATCATATTCATCTGTGACCATGTTATTTCTTGTTAGTGAACAAATGAAAACTCAAAATCCTCTCGTTAGCAAAGTTATGCATCATCTACTAAGTTTATGTTTGAGACTACAAGTCAGCACTATTTTTTAAACTTCGCAATTGTATTAGCTCATGAACTTGCAACTGCTGAGTGACTCCAACAAATTATGTTAAGACTATTGCTTGAATTTGGTAATTTTTCTCATTTGCTCAATTCTTGCTATTAGTTTGAACTCGATCTTTTAAAGATTGCTTGATTCAAGCATGTAAGACAAGAAAATTCAAGTTTGGTAGGTTTGATTTTCTGAAGGATTTTAAGCAAACTCCTTTCCAAGAGTAATATAGTCATCTATTTTGCAGCTAAAGACTGTATGTAGTTTCTGTATTTTGTTCATCTTTCAAGGCCTTTCTCATTGTGCTTAGATTGTCCAAGTTTTCATGAAGCAATATTATATACTATGTATTTTGATATTGGTTAGTGGTTACAATCACGACCTTCAATAATTTCTTGATTATATATATATGAACAACAAAAGTCACATGGTTTTAAGATGGATACTTTGTTCTAATTAGCATAAACTTTCATGTTCACCAAGGATAGTGTTGAAGGATTAGTTACAAAGTGCCCTGTCACATCACACTCACAGACTTCGACTTGTACTATATCTCCAATTGAAAATTTTGTATTTATACTAACTTTGAGATAGAAAATCACAGTGAGTGCATTATTATATATTCTTTGCCACTGTCCTGATAGATAGCTCTGTGTCACAAAAATTGAAAGATGAACTCATTCCATTCATCAGGGATGCAATCCGAGTAACTTGCACGATTTGCTGATTTCTATGATCGAAATTGTGCATGTTTCGTTATCCTCATTGTTTCATATAATTCATATCATGCACAAGGCAAGGAAGTGATTATTATTTGCCAGAACCATGCTGTATAAAAAAAATGGAATAACTAAATTAAAAAAGAAAATGCACCGAAATTTCTTGTTTCAAATGAACTGGAAACTTAACAGCAGTCTAAAAGTCAAAGAGAAGGGTTCGATTGGTTGTACATTGGAAAAATATGAAGTCTTGTTTCTGTAATGGATCAATTCGTTAACTAACATTCCTTACCGCCATTTCCTTGTTAACATAATGATAAATGTTTGAGGAAAAAGACTTGCTTCTTCATTACATTCACATTGGATTCTATCCAATTTCCCCATGCGTCCATGGCCAGTTCCATGCCTTTTAATCCATCTATTTTTTACAAACTCCATTTTCTTCTGAGCTCCATCTAAAAAGGTGATGGAACTAATGAGATAGTGAATCCTTCTTCTTTATCAAATCTTTTTTTAACTATTCTTGTAATGACTCCTTCTTTCAACTTCACCTGCTTTTGTTGAAACTTCAACTGCTTCTCAATGTGTATAACAATTAATGTAAATCTTGCTGAACTACTTCATACATTTCAAGACTTCTATGCACAAAAAATAACATATATCATTACAATTATAGTATTTTTTTTTTTCATATAGAAAAAAAAAATCTCTATTCGTTTAATTCTCTTGACGAATCCATGATATAGGCATAAAGAATCTGATTCCAAACATCAGGCACACCAGGAAGGCACCAATGTACACAATCTGAATTTTTCCTTGGATTTAACAGTTGTTCTTTTGTTGGAGCAACCCAATTCCTCTTGTAAACGGATGGGTGTCCGTCTTTTCTATACTCAGAGAGTTGTGTTATGTTGAGATATTGTATGTCTAATCCCTTTCTCTTCAGCCCATTTACAGATTCCTCTGCTATTTCCATCATCTTTCTATCACTTTCACTCCCCCAATACTCTCTTCTTGATATTGGTTCTGTTTCGTCATAGCAAGTTTGATCATTTCCCCTGCCCCAATCTGTTCCACTGCATGTAACAACAAAAAGGATTAATCTTTCGTTGTTTGTACAAGAACGGACAAACAATATAGTCATTATCGTACTTTTTGTGAGAAGACGAGAGGCTCATGAAGAACAATTTAGTCCTTTTTCTTTCAATTTGAAACTCCAACCAATCTGACCATGTTCTTAAGGCCATCTCATAACGTCGTAGCTTCATTTCAACCTTCTTGTATATTGCATCGGAGCTGTTAAATGATCCCCATCTGTGTAAAGTTGGCATGGAAAAAATGAGACAACAATCATCATGTTACTTATAACTACGAGATCTTTACAATTGTCAGTGTATATAACTTAATTCAAAATATGAAATATTTGTGTAAAATGTGAATCTATAGGAGTACTTATTTTGGTGTGAAAAAACAGACTTACTGAAGTGTCATATGTGATTCAAGCCACCAAGTGAAGGAATCAAAGATGAGAATATCTGCATCAATCCAATGCCTAGCATGTTTTTCAATGGCCTCAACTCTGATAATTCGATCGCGGACACGATGCTTCACCGGATCATCACAATTGGATTCTACTAGCAATGGTGACCAGTAGAAATCAATTGTTGCATTGTATTCCTTAATCATATTAGAAAATGAAAAACTTTAGCGTCACAACCGAAGAAATATTTCTCTTGAAATAACAAACTCTTTGCTAGTTGATATTAACCACTCTCTTTGAATCGCACACTACAGAGCCCATTCGGGGGTGACTCTCCCAACATGATTTTCTTCATACCCAGGGTTCGAACTCGAGACATCTGGTTAAGGGTGAAGCAGTCTCAACTGCACTGTGGGTTCTCATTTACCTCTTATAGTCACATCATAAATGTCTCTGTCTTGGTTTATACTTTATACAACAAATTGCAAGAATTTTTCTTTGGGAAAAATATTTTATCTTATTTGAATTGATTAACCACCTAACAATCATGCAATTTTAGGCATCTCTAACAAACTCTAATATCAGACACATACAATGCATGGAATACAGTATTTGCCATTTGAATTAGTGATGTTGACAAATTTTGTGGATTTGGTTTGTCTTCTTTCAAAGTGCACCATTTTCATGTATAATACCATTTTAATAAACCAAATCAAACAAAAAATAGTAAGGTCTGATGAAAAGGCTAATTGCTTTGTGAGTCCAAGGTATGGCCTAGCGGTAAATAAAGTGAGATAAAAATCATGAGAGACCATGATTCAAATTCGAGCAAACGAAAAAACTAAGTGTAATTACCTTGACCTCAAAGGTGATTAAGTTGCCTTTCCATATAGGTGGGTTGAGAGATGGAATTCCAGAGGATTCAATTAAGCATACCATAGAAGCCCATTGATTCTTGTTCAATGAATCCCCAACAAACAACACTCTCTTCCCTTTTAGCTTCTCCAATAATACCTTGGCATTAAACCTACACTCTTACAACACACATATTTAAAAATTAAATTCAACAAATGACAACAACATACTCTGTATAATCCCACAATTGGAATCTGGGGAGGGTAGAGTGTATAGACACCTTACCCCTACCTTGGGAGGAAACATACCTAGTATAGGCGCGCAAGTGGGGTCTGGAAAGGGTAGAGCGTACATAGACTTACCCTTACCTTGACAAAACAAAAAGAGGAAATCAAAGAGAATTTTTTGAGTATGGTACCTTGGAAGATCACAATGATAAGGTTGCCATCTCCAATAATGATATTTTGAGTCTTTTCTTCCAAATTTGTGGCAAGCAAAATCATCAGGCATGAAAGAACATTGTTGTTCTTTGTACAAAGGATATGACACATTATCAAAAATCCAACTTCCAGAAAACAAATCACATTTTGGAGATGAATTTTTCCTTGTAGATTTATTTGCTAGAAAACTAACACCATCACTATTATCTCCTATAAGATAAAAAGACACAGAAAGAAAGAACAAGAGGATGAATCCTAAAATAGAATGCAAATTATATTGAATTATCCATGATTTATGCACTAGTTTTTCTGCCATATTCTTCTCTCAAATAACCTCTTTGATTTATCTTCTTATAAGTCTATAGGTACTTATAATACTAAGGAGAAAATGCAGCACAAGGGAATTGAAGTTGTTGAATTTGAAAGATATTTGAGTGGGTTGGGTAACTATACTTGCCCCTTTTTGCCGAGAGAGAAGCTATATCAGATTCGACAGAATTCAATAACTTTGGCTAACAATAGAAAAATTATTTATATACTTCTTCTATTACAAAATAAGTGTCACTTTAGAAATTCAAGACAAAAACTAATATGTTTTTTTCTAATAATTATACTGGATATTCTTAATGGTATTCAATTTTCAAAAGACATTTATTAAGGTAGTTAAGTAAACAACACATCGTATTTATTAATTTTTAAATAGATATATTTTTTGTCAAGACAACATTTAATTTGAGATGGAGGAAGTATATATTAAAATCCGATTACTAGCACTGAAAACTTTTATTCTAAAATTCAAAATCTATAAAACTAAAATTCCGATTCTGTTTTTTGACAAAAGAAAGTTATTACTCAAATAAACAAACAAACAAACAAACAGGGGATAAATATTAAATTAAGCAAAACAGAAGCAGGACAAAAACTAGTAGCACTATGAACAATGAGCAATATAATAGCTGTGATTTAGTTGATTTTATTTGACTTTTCTCTAACAAATCATGAAACTACTTCTCTAACTAATTTAATATATGTTTAAGTTCACCTAATCTATGAGCTGATCAGTTAATTGATTATGAGTCTGTTTAAGTCTTTATTATGAGATTATTTGCCAAAGTCCTAATTAATTGTTGCATCTAACATGAAGCAAACTTTTATTTTTTACTTTAATTACGACATGTCTGCAAATCTATTTATTTAATTTGTTTCAGAGATATGCTAATCTTTTTTTTTCTGTCACTTTTAATTTTTTAAAATTTTGGTGTAAATAAATTATTGCTATCTTCTGCAAGATTCTTGCTATGTCTGGCGTTAAACGTGATGAAATTTTGACGAATGTTTGTTAATAATACATTCACATGCATCCACCTCGTAAAATGTACAACCTCTTAGGCTAATGCATTTGGAACTCTATCATAAGATATATATATATATCAAAAATATTAAATTTGTATTAAAAAAATTGATTGTACTACATACATATCAAATCAGTGGACAAGTTATTTAAAAAACTATTTAAACCACGATTGTATTTCCCCTTTGAATGATTGATAATTTGGTACTATCACTTGGATCCGGAACGTATTTTATAATATCAAATCATATTTTATAATATTAAATTATTTTGATAAAAATAATTTTTGAATACATTGTATTGTTTATACAGTATATTTTTAAATATCAATAATTTAAAGGATGAGTCTATCAGATAAATAAGGCATACCGAGTAGAAATACTATTATAGAAAGATAAATAAAACATGATTATTACATAATAAAAAAGATTTTAAAAAATAAAAATGTAACGACGAGATCATATCAAATCGATCGTTATTTAAAATAGTACTTTCTGCATTTTAGATAACATTGGATTTAACAATACAATATTATAAATTTAAATAATAATTAAAATAAATATTATATTTAAACTAATAACAATAATATATACTAAACGTAACAACTAATAACCATCCAAACAAGTTGTAAAATTCTTTTGTCCAAAAGAATTTTCAAGGGAACCCAAAAATTTCAAATCTAGTAACAACCCCTCCAAAGATTTTCAAACTTTACTCCCCAAAAATCTCTCCAATGCTCCAGAATCACCAAAACAATTTTTCAAAAGATTAAAAAAAGATTGATAAGTTAAAAATATATTTAAAGTATTTAGGTTTTCAGTGTTTTATATCTGAATTATTAAGTGTCTGAGTTTCCTATCTGAATTATCACCAATTATTTATCCTATTAGATTAATCAAAAAGGACCATGGAAAGTGATAGCCGTGACTTCACCATATCGACAAAAGTTCATTCCTTCCACTTTTCTGTGCTATTTTACAAATTGTATCTCTATTTTTGTGGTAATTAACAGTATATGTACTTATTAACTATTCATAAATTATATTGTAGCTAAAGATTAGTAAATTTCATCGAGTACACTTCTCTTCAACTAACTATGATGATTAGGAATTTAGATGATTAATCTAAACCCTTCCTATTATTATTTGTTGGAATTTATAACAGAACATTGATGGCTATCGACTCTAAATTCATAGGATGATAATTTATAACAACTTTCACAAATTAAGGTGAAGTCATTACGTTCCATAAATTGTTTGATTTATATTCTCAAGTAGAAATTAAAGAGTAATTATCTTCTGTTTTTCTGGGACTTCAATTCTAATAATTATTATAGACAAGAAAAATAATGCACAATGATGGGAAATTATCCTCCTCTCATAAGCTAGATTTTTCAGTTGAGTTAGACTGAAGATTCATCTTGACATGGTATCAGAGTTAGACTCATATCATTTTATAGTGTCCACACTCCAGTTAATGAGATCTAGACATGCGGGGGAATGTTAAGAATTCTCATGTCAGAAAAGAGATGGTAATTTAGTCTCCTTATATGGACTTGGACGATCCTTCCTTCATAAGCTAACTATTCTCGAGATGATATATAATTGGGAAAATTGTATGGAATTATAGCAAACTATTAATTCAAAGTAAATGTTATAGCCATAGTTTCTTTTATTTGTAATTCGCAACAAACATTCCATGTTTTTTGCCATCCCATTTGTATACCAAAATATACAAATAGACTGAAATATACAAATGCAGGACCCATTTGTATACCGAAATATACAAATAAGACCAAAATATATAAATGCAGGACACATTTGTATACCGAAACATACAAATGCAGAACCCATTTGTATACCAAAATATACAAATAGACCCAAATACATATTTTTTATGTATATGTATACCGAAATATACAGATTAATAGCCATAGCAAACATAAAGTTTGTTATGGAACGCAATTATACAAACTATAACTATAGCATACAAATATAATTTTTATGTTTGCTAAACCTAAAATTTACTCATTATTTTATTATTATCATATAATAGCAAACTAGAAAACTAAAACATGTTTTTTTTTAAGTTTCATTAAAAGATATCTCAAATGAATATTAAGGAACTGGAAGATCGAATTATTTTTCACTTAATCAAATAAATGCGTAATAGCAACTCTTCATTGGATTTAACACGAGAAGAACGGGCTTGGCAGCTCTAAAAATTGATTTATCTTAAAACGAATTTTGTTTCGAGTGTGTGATATTTCGAGAAAATTATCAAAATGGTCCTTGATGTATTGGAGTTGCTTTATTTTGGTCCTTAATATATTTTAGGTGATTGAAATAGTCCTTCATGTATGACAAATGTGTTCAATTTAGTTTTTTACCCTAAACTTAACAATTTACTCCCAAAAACTGTTAAATATAACGATGGGACCCACATAACTTACAAAATCCACAATTTTTACCATCTTTATTAGCTCAAACAAAGAGTTTCATAAATTCTAAAACACTATTTTCTCTAACATCTAACCACACAATTACAAAATAATTCTTTCTGAAGTCTGACATGTGAAATTTTCATGAATTCATCACAACCAAAAGACACAAATAATTTTTAAAAACTTCACAATAGAACAGTTTCAAATAGATCATAAAGCATTAGCAGAAAATACAGATCGCTCTCATACTTGGAAAAAAAAATCATCTACTCATGCTTTAGATCGGTATAGTGTATATTGCCAAAAGGCATACAATCATTGAGCTATTTTCCACAAATCTGGAATAATGGGAGATCAGTAGAGTAAAAAAGAAAGGTGTGATCTATCACCGTTCAATCAGAAACACGGACTCCCAAATACTATAATTATTCAACCTTTTTATAATTATTTTGTAATTGTGTGGTTAGATGTTAGAGAAAATGGTGTTTTAAAATTCATTAAACACTTTCTTTGAGCTAATAAAGATGGTAAAAATGGTGGATTTTGTTAGTTATGTGGGGCCCACCGTTATATTTAACAATTTTTGGGGGTAAATTGTTAAGTTTAGGGTAAAAGACTAAATTAAACACATTTTGTCATACATGAAGGACTATTTCAATCAGCTAGAATATATTAAGGACCAAATTAAAGTAACCCCAATATATCAAGGACCATTTTGATCATTTTCTCGTGATATTTCAAAAGAACTGAAATATATCGAAGGGTTCGAATCTAAAATTTGTGGCTATTTGGATAAGATTTAAGTTAGTTTTAGACTTAATTTCAATCATATTGAAGTTCGAAGTTACAATTAAATTGTATCAAATATGTAAATTGTGTGTTGTATTTGTATGAAACTTATTTTGTAAGTTTGCATGTATGTCGTAGTTATATTAAACTTATATGAATACTGTATAAAAGCTGTATATGATGTTGTAGCCTGTAGGTTATATTCATTTTCAACTAGATATTTATACGGTTATATTTTATATTTTATACATGAATCACGAGCGAGATTCGATGTATGGGTTTTTAAAAAACCTAATATGAACTTTATACAAAATTTGTATAATATTATATACATATATAATATCGATTTTATACATGAAAATATTGTGATCAATATTCTAAGCCTTGAGTGAGATATACATATTTCATACCAATAGTATACATTTTTCATACCAGAGAAAATGTGAGCGAAATTCTAAGCTTCGAGTGAAATATACATATTTCATATTGATTTTATTTTTTTTAGTTTTTATACACGAAAAATGTGAGAAATTTTTTAACCCTTGAACAAGATTTCGTATATGTTTTGAAAAAAGACTTATGCTATATTTTGTACAAGAAAATCTCCTGCTATATTTGGTAAACATGAGTCTAAATTTCATATATATAGATTTTCCTATTTTAGAATTATGGTATCAAAATTAGCAGGTCAAAATGAGCTTAATTAATAAACGAGTGTATCATTAAAATAGAGTCATAGTCAAACTGCCAAACTCTTATGACGTTTAATTTCTTATAATTGAATTAATTTACATTGAAGAGGACAAAATAGAGTAAACATGAATGAATTACTAGCGCACTTAAATTTGAATAGATAGTCAATTCATATTTTTTCAAAGTGTTAATTTTTTCACCCATATTTAAACTCCCAAGCACAAAGACGTGTGGATTTAGAAAAAAAAAGGAAGACGAAAGCTTCATATTATTAACGATATACAATATGATATACACACGTCGAAATGGTGTTCATGAAAATCAATATGCAAAAAATTTTAATATACATGATGAAAAATTAACATGTAACAAATATTGATATACATGGTGATGATATACATTTATCACATATGCAGTTTTTAGTTCTACTTTCTTATTTGAAATAAGTTCAAATCACTTCTAATCTTTCTCAAATTTTGTATATGATCTCATCCAGACGTTTTCGTCTAATTTCAGTTGTACTTACTCACCCGTTCAATCCAATCAAAGAAGGAGGAGATGGCGGTGGGAAAAGAGGAGGAAGAGAATAAAATTGTTTGCTTTAATTTTTGAAAGGGGTCGGAATATATTTATAAATGAAATTAGGAGAAATATTTTTAGAATATCTTATTATCTAGTTGATTTATTTTTTTTAAAATATGGCTAAAAGATGTCAATCATTTCGAATTTTTAATAGCCATAAACTAAATAAAAGTATGTATATGAGAAAATGGATAGAAAACTTCGTTACGAGAATAAAAAAGGTTAGACTGATTACTTCAATAGAGTAACGAGTAACAATAACTAAAAAAAAAATATTCCTATATACCCCTTATCCTTTATACAAATTTCATGTATAAAATGCCTCAGTATTAAATGTTCAAACAAGTAAACACATTACACATCCGTGGTGAAAAAATATACAGTAAATGATAAATTCGAAATGAAAAGGGACATGTTTTGAAGTTAAAATTTCAAAAGGAACAATAATTTTGGAGCTTAACCTAAAGGGACAAAGTGTGAGTTCCTAGAAACAAATGAATTTCATTGACGGTCACTCAGAAGGCCGTTTTTCAATTTATCGTGCACATTTCACGAATATAATATTTTTATTTTCTTCTTTGTCGTGCAATGTCACACGACTAATTAACATTCATGTTTTAATTTTCTTCAAAATATAACCCTTTTAGCTCTAGACTCGTACATAATAAAAGTACATAGTATCCCTAGCTAATGTTTGTTTTTCATTTGTTTGTGATTTTCATACTATTTTTACTTTTTAAATAATTTGAACCTTTTTTTAAAAAAAAAACTTTCAACTGTTAAATACTCTTTTCTAAAATTATTCATGTCAAGACCGAAAAAATACCACTAAATTCTCAAAATTTTTATTTATGCGTACATGGATATGGATTCAATAAAAACTCTTTCCTACCATCTGCAGAGAAAGACTTTCAAACATTTAAAGGCTCCATTTGAGGTTATATATGAAACACAATGTCTTTCATTTATAAGATGATTTGAAATTGGTGAGACACAATTTATAGGGCCAAAAATAGTTCAGGATACGTTGAAAAAAGTAAAATTGATTAAAAAATGACCCAAGATAATTATAGTCCCTCATATTATACTTAGATATATATAACACGTTGCGACCTCGAGTTCAAGGAAGGTGATTTTGTGTGTCTAAAAGTCTCACTAATGAAGGGTGTCGGGAAATTGATTAAAAAAAGGAAACCTTAACCTAAGATATATCAGACAAAATGCACGGATATTCGATTTTGATGCATCCATTTAGAGAGTAGAATATTAGTGTAACGTCGACAACAATAATAACATACATACCTAGTGAAATCAGACTAAGTGTGGTTTGGAGAGGATAGAGTATACATAAACATTACCACTATCTAGCTCGTGGAGGTAGAGATGTTATTTCCGAAAGACCCTCAGTTCAAGTCCATCAAATTCAAGTAAAAGGAGAAGGACACAATGAAAGGAGCATAACAAAATAATAAGGAAGCAATGTTAAGTCTAAAAAAAGAAACAGCAACAACAACAAAATAGTGTTATAATCGAAACACAATAAACAACATATAGCTAAAACAACCAGGATATGAATAGTACTATGCAATAACCTTCGCAAAACAAGAAAACAATATAATACTCCATCTCTATTGTGGAAAATAGTGACAGTTGTATTAAGTTGTTTAATTAGAATAGCTTAAATACTAATTAGTTACAGAGTCTGTTAGATTAAAAACTGATAGTCAGTTAGTTAGCTTTGTAAATAAAGTCGGTTAGTGACATGTATAAATGGACACACTTATATCAATGAAAGGCAGTGTAGTTTTACAAAATATCTCCAGTCGTTTTTCTTCCCTCTCCTCTAATGTCAATGTAACATTGCTAGGTTAATACTTTTAACATGGTATTAGAGCTAGGTTCCATTGAAGCCTAGCATATCTGGCTGCATAGATCTTTACGTGAGAAGAGATCTGGAGAAAACCTGCATATACTCAAGAAAAGGAATTTGGGGATTTCATCACTAATTGAGGTGTTTGAATCCAAAGAAGGAGCTCAAAAATGGTAGATCCGGCAGATCTGTCAACATAATCGCCATCTCCATCAAGTTCCACACAGGTTCAGAAGTTCACCGATATTCACCCCAGAAATCCTTTGTATCTTCATCCTTCAGATACACCAGGTAGCATTCTGATTTCGCAAAAACTAACTGGTATAGAGAATTACACAGGTTGGAGCAATTCGATGAGAGTAGCATTGTTAGCTAAGAATAAAATTGCATTTGTAGATGGATCCTGTAAAAAGGAAAATTATGTAGGAGACTTAGCACATGAATGGGAAAGATGCAACGCCTTCGTTCTGTCATGGATTACTAACTCTGTCTCGAAGGAATTGGCAAATGGCCTCATGTTTTCGTCTAATGCTTGCACTGTATGGAGAGATTTAAAGGAACGTTTTGATAAAAGAAATCTAACTAGGATATATCAATTGCATCGTGAAATATGTACCATGAGTCAGGGCACTCTTACTGTTTCAGAATACTACTCTAGACTTAGAAATCTATGGGATGAACATGTCTCTTTAGTACCATTGCCTGCTTGTGAATGTGACAAATATAGGGAGTATGCTGATCATATGGAGAAACAGAAGCTTATACAATTTTTAATGGGACTAAACGAGACATTTGCTCAATCTCGAAGTCATATTCTGATGACTGTTCCTAGCCCTAACTTGAATCAAGCCTACAATATGATAATGCAAGATGAGAGTCAGAGAGTCCAGTCAAACATAATTTCTGCTTCAGTGATACCATTGCAACAATTAGATATTAATGAACCTACGGCGTTAGCATCTGTCCAACACAACAAATTTAAGAAGGCTAATGGTCTATAATGTGAGCACTGTCATATGAGAAATCATAACACCAAGAATTGCTATAAGTTGATAGGATATCCGGCTGATCACAAGTATGGTAAAAGGAATCCTGAGGATAGAAATGTGGATAGGAATGACAGGAAACCTCAGTATGGAGATGAAAGACAAAGATTTCAAGGTGATAGGCATCAAAGATTTGGTGGAAATAGAAGGCAGCAGGCACACAATGCACAATGTGTTGATAATTCTGAGTATGGAAACAAACAACAGCAGAATCAAAACACAGGCCAGCTAGATGGATTGGAGCATGGCAGTGATTCTTCTTCATCTATGTTATTGCCATCATTTACTCATGATCGCATAATCATCACATGAGGATGCTGAAAAATGACTCTTCACCACAAGGAAGTATAGCTAATATGGCAGGTATATCCCAGAACACTACTTCATGTTTTACATCAAGGTGTTTTTCTGCAGGTTTCGACACAGCTCCTTGGGTGGTTGACACTGGTGCTACCAATCACATGGTCTGTAATATAAAATCCTTGTTAAATCCTTCATCTGCACCATCTTCTAACAACCAAGTACACCTTCCAAATGGCCAAACAACAGATGTTAAACACATTGGCACCATAACACTTTTTGATAATTGTGTATTGAACAATGTGTTACATGTCCCTAAGTTTGAATATAACCTCTTGTCCATCTCCAAGCTTACCAAGGAACTTCACTGTTGTGTTTCTTTTTATCCCTTTTTTTGTATCTTTCAGGACCTGTCAACTGGCAAGGTGTTGGGGATTGGTAAGGAAAAAGAGGGCTTATACCTGCTTTCCTCTCCTCAACAACATCCACCTGCTAGTGCTCTGGTTGAACACCAATCTTGTTCATCATCTATTCATGCTGATAAAGCTGATACATCCATCTGGCATCTCAGACTTGGGCATGCACCAATTGCTGTTCTTCAGAAGATTCCCATACTCAACTCCAACAATTTGCCTGCACCATCTTTTTTTTGTCCTGTTTGTCCTCTTTCTAGACAAACTAGATTTCCCTTTCCCACTAGTACTAAGAAGTCTGTTCATATTTTTGATCTCATTCACATGGATGTTTGGGGTCCTTATAAACAATGTACTTACAATGGTTACCGATATTTCCTTAATATTGTTGATGATCATTCCAGAATGACATGGATTTACTTGTTAAGATTGAAAAGTGATGTAATAATACACATTACTTCATTCCTTAATCTCATTAAGAATTCAAAGAACTCATTAAAATTGTTAGGACTGATAATGGGTTGGAATTCTTCAATTCCCAATGTAATACTCTTTTTACTTCCCTTGGTATTATACATCAAAGTACTTGTGTGCATACACCTCAGCAAAATGGCATTGCTGAGAGAAAACACAGGCACCTTCTTGAAATGGCAAGAGCCATTAAATTTCAGGCTCATGTACCCCTCAAATTTTGGGGAGAATGTGTCACTACTGCATCATTTCTCATAAACAGATTGCCCTCCACTGTTCTATCTAACAAATCACCTTATGAGATATTTCATGGACACCCTCCTAAGCTAGATCATATCAAAGTGTTTGGATGTCTATGTTATGCAACCAAACCTCTGTTCACAGATAAGCTGTCTTCCAAAGTCATTCCCTCTGTGTTCATGGGCTATTCACCCACCCAGAAAGGGTACAAACTCTACAATATCTTCTCGGACACCTTCTTCATCAGTAGAGATGTTTCCTTCAGAGAACATATCTTCCCTTTTCAGCATCCCAAGTCTACTTTCTTGGCTCCAGAATCCCTGTCCACTTCACATACTTTTCCTCCTACCTCAGCATTTCCACATCCTCTAGATATACCCTTGTCATCCACTGATCACACCTTGACCATACCTTCTTGTTCTTCCCTTCCATCTGTTCCTTCCATGCCATCTTCTCCTATCACTACCACTGATCCTGTCATTGTTTTATCTCCACATCCACCAGAGTTACTAAGCCTCCCATTTGGCACACTGATTACATTACTAAATCGTCTACATCTCATCCAATTTCCAACTATCTTTCTTATTCTGCAGTCTCACCATCTTACAAAGCCTACCTCACAGCCTTTTCTGCTTCTCCTACTGAGCCATCTTCTTATACTCAAGTTGCTCAAGATAAGCTTTGGGTTTATGCTATGGACCAAGAGATTGCTGCACTTACTGATAATCACACTTGGGAAGTTGTCGACCTACCTGCAGGTAAAACTCCTATTGGCTGTAAATGGGTGTACAAGATTAAATACAAGGCTGATGGATCTATAGAGAGGTATAAAGCTAGATTGGTTGCCAAGGGGTTTACTCAGCAAGAAGGGCTTGATTACCATGACACATTTTCTCCAGTGGTTAAAATGGTCACTGTAAGGACCCATTGTTTCTATTCTTCGTTTCGCCTAACCGGCCTTTATTCCAGATGGATGTTTACAATGCCTTCCTCCAGGGTGATCTTATAGAGGAGGTTTATATGACTTTGCCACCAGGTTTTGGCAGCCAGGGGGAGCACAAGGTATGTAGGCTACTCAAATCCCTGTATGGTTTAAAACAAGCCAGCAGACAGTGGAATTTGAAGCTTACAACAGCTCTGGTTCAGTCTGGTTTTACACAAAGCAGGTTGGATTATTCTTTGTTTACAAAAAAGAATGAAAGAGGAATTGTTATCATACTTCTTTATGTTGATGACCTGTTAATTATTGGTAGTGACAACAAGCTAATTCAGGATGCTAAACAAATTCTGAACCATAATTTCAAAATGAAAGACCTAGGGAGTTGAGGTACTTCCTTGGTATAGAATTTGCCAGATCAAGTAGAGGGATCTTGATGAATCAAAGAAGATATGCACTGGAGCTAATTTCAGAATGTGGCTTAGGGGGAGGAAAGCCTACTCCAACACCACTAGAACAGAATCAAAAATTGACAAGCTTGGAGTATGATAAAGTTTTTGAGTCTACAGATGATGATGCAGAATTGGAGGACAGAAGAGTATATCAAAGACTCATAGGAAGGTTATTGTATTTGGCAATGACAAGAGCAGATATTTCCTATGTAGTACAACATCTGAGCCAGTTCATGTATGCACCTAAGAAATCACACTATGAAGCAGCCCTACATGTGGTGAGATATGTAAAGCAACGACCTGCATTGGGACTACTTATGAGTAGCAAGAAATCAGGAAAGGTAAAGGCCTATTGTGATGCAGATTGGGCTTCATGTTTGATATCAAGAAAATCTATGACAGGTTTTGGAATTAAGTATGGAGACTCACTGATTTCATGGAAATCCAAGAAACAAAATACAGTGTCAAGAAGCTCAACGGAAGCTGAGTATAGAAGTATGGCAACAACAGTGGCAGAGTTAGTGTGGTTGCAGAGTTTGATGAAGGAACTAGGTGCTCAAGTGGAGTTACCAATGGAGTTACATTGTGATAATAAAGCAGCCTTACAAATAGCTTCAAATCCTATGTATCATGAGAGAACCAAACATATAGAGATTGATTGCCACTTCATTAGGGAAAGGTTACAAGAAGGACTGATTATAACTTCCTACATTGCTAGCAAAGATCAATTGGCAGACATATTCACAAAAGCTTTGGGAAAACAACTGCACACTGAGATGTTATTCAAGTTAGGATTGCTCGACATTTTTCACCATCCAACTTGAGGGGGAGTGTGGAAAATAGTGACAGTTGTATTAAGTTGTTTAATTAGAATAGCTTAAATACTAATTAGTTACAGAGTCTGTTAGATTAAAAACTGATAGTCAGTTAGTTAGCTTTGTAAATAAAGTCGGTTAGTGACATGTATAAATGGACACACTTATATCAATGAAAGGCAGTGTAGTTTTACAAAATATCTCCAGTTGTTTTTCTTCCCTCTCCTCTAATGTCAATGTAACATTGCTAGGTTAATACTTTTAACATTAATCTTATACCCTAATAAATGGACTTGTTGATTTGATAAAATTAAAATCAATAAATCATTTCCTTTTTATGCCAAGAATTTTCTCTCTTTTGTGCTAATCATTTAAATCCGAAAGAGAAGAGATACTCAAAGGAATAAGGAACCATAACATAACAAAATAAGAAAGTTGAACGCACCAACTATGAAGAATATAAGTAAGCCCCAATTGGTGAAAGCAAATATGAAAAAGTTGGGCCAACACATGGGCATGCACGTGACATATTCACACTACGAAATAATGTATACCAGACATATTCAGAATAATTTCACGAATATATTAGAGAAAATTGAAGAGTGACATATATACAGATTTTACCCTGCTATCTTATGCAGATAAATAAATGATTTTTGATAGAACGTCCATCAAATAAAATTTTAAGATATTATGTAAATATTGTATTTGTAAAATTTTAAATTTAGAATAATGGCTATTTTTCAATTACAAAGATTCAACGCCTGTGGCTAATTATTGTAAATTTTTCCCATAATATTGTCATTGATGTCCTTTGGGTACTAATTTTATTTTCTTTTGTTTTGTTTTTCCATGAAGGTGTAGATTTAATTCTGTCTTTCCATTGTATTACTTTGGGTACTATGGTTAACAACTTTAAAAGATGGTCACATTACAATTGGTTTGTTTTAGTTATTATTTTGATAATTAAAAATATTTTAAATTATTGATTAGGGTGATAGTCATCATTTTTGTTTAATCCCATTAGAAAAGGAATTGTTTTGGGACAATTCAGCGTTGTGTTAGGGAAGTTATGATATATCCCCCTCTTATGTACTCGTTTTTATAAAAATAATAATAAATGGAAGTGCGATTCTAATAATAACAAAAAAAAATTATTGTGATATGTATTATTTTTTTATACTTTTTCTGTCCTAATTTATTATGGCACATATTTGAAAACTATAATTTTGAGATTTATGTTTGAAAATATCATTAACTAATAAAAGTGCGCTATCTCTAACAACTTAAGATTTTAGATGAGATTCACACACACTTCAACATGATATTAGAGCAGACAGAGGTCCTTCGCCACCCAAATCAAAAAGAATTTCCACGTGCCCACGAAAAAGATTCAAGCCCGCACATGAGGCAGCGTGTTGAGAATATCATTCACTAATAAAAGTATGTTCTCTCTAACACATAAAAGACAAAAAAATTGATCAAAGAAATTCTCACAATTCCAACTGTGCCACATAAATAGAAACTTAAAAATTGTTTCTACATGAGTAAATTTTATATTAAAAAATAATTGAAGATTATATGTCTAAATTTATATCGAATATTAATTAGTTTAACATAATATTCAGAATCAAACCAAATAGAGGGAGAGAGTATCTTATTCCACATCGATCTGCAGTGGGGAAAAGCATAAATCTACAATTACACACTTCGTGGGGCAATTCTCAATTGCAGTTGTTAAGTCACTTTCACATGCCATATGCATGCATGTATTAATAATTATATGATAAGTTCATCTTCTTTTCTTTTTTTCATTTTTTCTCCTATTATACCCTTATTTAAAAAATTTCTAATAAACTTTTCCTCCAATTTATTTCAAATAAGTGATTGTAATTTTGAAATGAAAAGTTGTCATAAGGGTAAAATTGTAACTTCACTGTGCTAATCATTGTTGCCTTAATAATCAATGCCATTTCTAAAGTTTGAGAAAAAAAACACTAATTATGATAAGTTCATCTTCTTTTCTTTTTATTTTAGCAACAAAAAAAAAAACTTTATATTAAAATAATGCTCTTAATAAAGGTGATTTTATGTCCGCAGCTTAAATTTGAGACCACTAATTAAGAATGGAAGAGTATTTATCACTCCAGCACAACATAATTCTAACATCTTCAATCAGTAATACCAACTAATGACAATAACTTAATTGTCACTAAATATGTTTTTTTTATAGACAATTAACACTCTTTATAATGTTTTTAAAGCCTATAATTGCTACATTGAATCTAATTAATGACAATTAATTAATACCGATAAAAAAATTCAGTGCTCTTTGTTGATATGATTATTTATTACCGATGAAAAATTATTTTTGTTATAGTGAATAATCAGTTGAGATAAATTAAAATGAATGACCTATAGTCAGTTTGACTAATTAACACTGTGAAATGTATCATTTTGATATAAGAAAATTACAACCTAATTAGGAGTATATTTCAAGTGCAGTTTACAAAGGTTTGAGCAAGAGCTTATTTTATTGTTAGGAGTATTTTTTAAACAAAAAGTACTCTATCCGTTCGAAAATAGTTATCATATTTTACTTTTAGAGAGTTAATTTAATTAATTTTCGAAGTTAATCAAATTAAGTAAATCTAATATTTTAAAGTTAAAAGTTGAATATTCAAAAATTATATTAAAAAAAAGTACTATAAATTACAATTTTCACGTATTAATATTAAAAAAAAATCGTAAAATATTGATCAATGAGTATATAGGTTAATGTCTTAATTTTTGTAGCCTCCACTGAAAAGCCGCAATTAGCCAACTAATTACAGAGCCCCAACCTAGAGTAGCTAGGTGGATATATAAAATTATAAAAAGGATCTTGAACTAGCATGATCTAATTAACGTTGAATGTACAATATCTTGAGTTTGATTCTTTGACAAAACAAAGTAAATGTAAATTATATTACTTCATAGTTGGATAATAATAATTATATAATTAAATATTTAATAATAGTAGTAGTAATCAGGGGCAGACCCACCCTTATCGAAGGGGTGTCAAGTGATATCCTTCGTTGGATAATTACATTGTATATATGGATCAATTTTAATTTAATAAATATATATACGAGTATTGACACCTCTTGTCACAAATTAAAAATTTAGCTAGTGATTAAGATATTGTGAAAATTCTTTAAGATGGTGTGTTCTAATCTTAAAACACAAATGACTATAAAATAGTCAAAATTCCTCCTTAATAATGTATGGGTAGAGCCACCTTAGGCAAAGGGTGGTCTAGTGTACCCCTATACAAGTGTTAACTATTAGTAGTTTTTATGAGTGTATATTTAATTTGTACATCCTTGACACAATTGGAAAAAAAAAAACTTGCATGTAGTCTTCGTCCAATTCCTGACTTTGCCACTACATTAATAATATTTCCTCAAGGATGTGTAGAAAGAAACACAACAAGTAAGCAGAGACAAACGAAATAATACTAAATATTACTCCTAATTATCAATTGTGGTGAAATAGTAAGTACTCTTTTATTTTTAACTAAAGATCTCGAGTTCAAATCTCCTTGAATACAGAGTCGAGTTTATTAGAAAACGTTGATTTTACTAGGGTGATGAGGGTGGCGTGAAGACATTGATTAATATAAATAATAAGTGGACAAGAAGATGCACGGGGATCATGAATTAGAAAATAGTACATCAAGTTGCAATTACAAGTTGCATATATCTATTCAAACTTGCCAGAAGATAAGTAGAGCAACTTGCATCTATCTCTCTGTCCCTTCTACTTTTTTTTCCTACTTAAAAACACTACGTACGTAAACAAATCCTGATATGACAATTGAATATTTTGCAACTTGCTCTTTTTTTCTTTTTTCTTTTTATTGATTGATAAATATAATAATACTATATACTATATGTCAGCTAATTGGCCTCTATTTCCTTGAAGTCCCTTCCAACTTGCCTCTTATTCTCATCAACTTGTCTCAATAATTTATATGAAGTATATACTATATTACTTCTAGTTTTTAATTATGTAATAATAATAATAATAATAATAATAATAATAATAATCGAATTCAAACAATATACTAATGCAAGGGTAAAAATTAATCAAATCTTACATTTTATGCTTCCTTATGGCTGCTTGGAAGGAGTACTTGCCGATGTGAGAAGTAAAAGCTCTCGTTACTATATATATATATATATATATATAATGTCGTTGTATCGTGAAAAGTTATGGGAATACATTGTTTGAATTTCTTTTTCATTTATGAAACTTCAAAAAATTCCATACCATGTACATATATGCTTCAAATGGACAACTTTTGTGTTCCACATTTACTTACCATATCATCTAATTTTTTCTGTCCCTACATATATCTCGTATAACTTACTCCCTTTGTTCCAATTTATGTGGTACTTTTCATTTTTCGAGAGTCAAACAGTTTAAGTTTAACCGGGAATTTGCGCATGAAATCTTCATTTTTTTAAAAATGAAATATATATATTCGTAAACTACGTAAAAAGTACTATAAGTCACAACAATTGATAATTCAAAATGTTTAAAAGATCTATAAAAAATTTACGGTCAAAGTTAGATTTGTTTGAATCTCGAAATCCGAAAAGTGCCACATAAAATGGGACAGAGGGAGTAATATATATATATAATGCTACAGCAGGTGTGTGTGTATATATATATATATATATCCAGTTCCAATTGTATAGGGTTGATTAACTCATGAAAATAAATTATGGGGTAATATAAAGAGTAACGCGTAATAATATGGCATACATGCTATTAACATTTCTACCTTGCCTACTGTACCACAAAAAAAATCAAATAATTTGACGATAAATTAAAGGAGAAATGATTTTAAGAAAATAATTTATATACTGTGGTTGTACCTTGAGGGTTTGATGTAGTTAGTTACTATCCTTAATCCATGTATTTTATTTTATTTTTATTTTCATTCGATGTCCAGTATATACATAGAATTCGACTAAATTCGAATTCACGTTAGGAAGTCCCACATTGGGACGTAAATCGCTTCCTAACAAAGGAGAATTCAAACTCGAAACCTCTAAATTAAGGATGAAGGAGTACTTACCACTCCACCACATGAATTCTTGTTGGCTTAATCCATGGATGGAGTATCTAGTTAATGAACATTAATAAATTTCAGGCCAGTAAAGCACTATGTTTTGCTTAAACCTACGGATAACAAAATAATTAATGACAATTAAGTAACAAACGAAATTGTACCAAATGAAAATTAAGAGTCCATATATATAGTACTTGATGTTGTATATTATGAAAAACCTGTCATTAACTTAATATTATCGCTTAATTACGTTGTTAAATTTATTCTTAAAACTATCAAACAAAATCAGAACCGTTTAGCTTCATCTTCATTCTTATAATTTGAATCATATACATATAGCACATATATTAAAAGAATTTTATTAATAATTAGGGCATTGCTAAATAATATATACTCCTATTAGTATTTCATTTCAATATTAATAATCTCTTGATAGTAATATATATATTATATATCCATCTTTGGACTTTATCAAGATTATGAATTGAAATTTGCATTACTTATACTTTCAAGGTTCTATCACAAATAATAAACTAGATGGAAACAAAATTTAAAAAAAAAACAACCATAGAAAGAAATTAATTCTAACCATGAATTTATCTTCAACAAGTGATGAACAACATTAGCTAAAAAGGTGCAATGATTTTTCAAATCATCATACCCCAAAAAAAAAAAAAAACTTCGATGCATAATATCGATCATACAAGTATCATTGACCGACCTCAATTAATTTCACAAAACATTTCATCTACTAGAATTCTCCGCGATCTGTTTCAACGATTGAAGATTACATTTTACAATAGTACCAACAAAAACACATGTCTCATCTCTAGTATTCCCCTTTGGTACATCAACAACGTACGATTCCACAACGATCGTCCCATTACCTAAAGGTTCCGGATGTAAAGTAGTAACAGATTTATAATTCGCGAGTCGGTGGTCCCCACCGACTACGCTAAAACTAATGACGTGGCGCTCTTCGTCAAGTATTTCCAGTCTCTCCGTGCTGTTGACAGCTGGCAGTCCGGAGATAACTCGGACTTCACGAAGAGTGCCTACGTTACCGTCTCCGTCGATGAGGTGGCAGCTCTTGACAAAGTGCTTGTACGCTTGAGGGTTGTCGAATCGACGGACGACGGACCATACGGTGGATACCGGTGCTGATATCCGCTGGATCGCAGCGGAGCAGCACTGGTTGGGTCCCACTAGATGCGCGTGATATTTGACGACGGAATCTGGTATATCTGCGGTGCATGGTATTGGTGTGTGGCGCTGTAGTGATTGGTGGGATTGTTTGTTACAATTAGAAGGATTGTTGGAAGTGATTCTTTGGAGTATAATTGATGGTTTTTGAGGATTTGGAATCATTTTTTTTGTGTTGAATAATCAATGTACAAACTATATAATAGTGGCTAATATAATGATTTTGATGAGAGTTTTTGTTGTGTTTTTTTCTAATGAATGATATAGTTTTGTATAGAGATATATAGAGGAGAGAGAGAGAGAGAGAGAAGGAGAAATTGGACTTTGAAAGGAAGAAGAGACAATAGGTTTCATGTGAGGATAATAAAAATAGGAAGCTAGTTGCTTACAGTCAACTTACCAAAACAACCCTACCTTGAAGGATATTCTTCTTTATTTTTATTTTTAAATTTCCACTTTTCTTTTGAGAGTTCATTACCAAATGAAATAATAACTTACATGTGCCAAATTAAATAATTGATCATATGAGTTGCAAATTCTAATAAAAAACTAAATAGATAAGTCTATGTCAGCACGAACTCAACATATGTTATTATTTATGTCTCAATTTATGTGATATAAATAGAACTTGAAGAGTCATTCAATTTTTTATATATTTTAAAAATATTTTAAGCACTTAATTATTATAGTATTTTTATGTAATTTTCCAGTATTATATATATTCCCTGTATCCCAATTTATGTGGCACAAATAGAATTTCAAGAGTCAATCAATTTTTTCATGTCTTTCAGATATTTCGAGTTGTTAATTATTAATATAAGTTATAGTTTTTCTATGTCATTCAAATATTATACGGAAAAGGATCAAAAATACCCTTGAACTATATGAAAAGGTCTAAAATTACTCTTCATCCATCTTTTGGTCTAAACATACCCTTCCGCTCATCTTTTTTGTTTAAAAATACCCTTCCATTCACCTTTTAGCTCACTTATACCATTGAAACTAACAATTCTATCTTTATTTTGTTTTTTGTTTCTAAATATTATCTATTACGTGTCATTCTCCTCATTGGATGAAACAAAATCTCCATCTCAACTAGATTTCCCCCTAATTTATCCAAGTGAAAAAGAATATACTTCTTCAAGACCTCAATTATTTTTATTTTTTTATATAAAAAAAATTAATAGTTTTTTTATATTTTTTATAGCTTTTTTTTACCCGAATCCTCTCAATTTTTTTCTTTATTTTTCCCAAGTTATTACTTGGATTGAAGACACATGGCATAAGAAAAAATTAACAGCTAAGATTTAATCAACTACATTAAAATTTTAAATACGATATAAATAATTAATATATCATAAATAAATTAATAATATTATCTTATCCATAATATATTATATTTTTTTCTCTCTTTTCGTATTTTTAATTTTCCTACAGGCTACGACCTACAGCATCTATATTTTTTTTTCTTCTTTACAATGAGTTGTTACAGAGATTATTAGTCAAAAAAAATTAAATGATCATTTTTAAAAAAAGAAAAAGAAAAAGAAAAAGAAAGATAGACTTTGTTTAGGATTTATTATAATATGATATGTCCCTGTAATTGTGGCATGACTAATATTTTAAAAATATTTTAATTATCTAAAACAATTTTTTTTTAAAAAAATCTATAGAAAAGAGAAATTACTAGATCTAAAAAATATATTTTTTTTATCTTGAAAAGATATATTGTTTTGATTTGGATAAATTATGGGAAAAAATTAATAGAGGTAGATTTTTATTTCATTCAATAAGAAAATGACACATAATAAGTATAAGTATTAGAAAAAAAAGAAGAGGATTGTTAGTTACAAGGGTATAAGTGAGTCAAAAAGGTGGATGGAAGGGTAATTTTAGACCAAAAAGATGAGTAGAAGGGTATTTTTAGACCAAAAGATGGATGGAGGGCATTTTTAGACCTTTTCCTGTAGTTTAGGGTATTTTTTGCCCTTTTCCGAATATTATATATTACTTCCTCTGTACCAATTTATGTGACACTGATAGAATCTTGAGATTAATCAAATCTTTTATATGTTTTTTCAGATATTTTAAGTTGTTACTTTTCATGATTTATAATATGTTTACCTAATTTTCAAATACATAAAAAAATTTAAAATAATATTCGTGCGAAGTTTCTTTCTTGACTAGTGAATACATATTCGTGCTTCTAGCGATTAGAAAAGAATTATTAAATCTTCCAAATGATTAATAATTTAATACTCAGTAAATTTAGGTTTATTTCATTTTTTCTATTGAGAAAAATGAAATATTCATAACGACATAATTTGATTTAATCATGTTAGGATTTTTTGGAGAGAAATGTACAACAAGGTAGAAAAGGTGTAGCAATAATACATGCAATATTCAATACCTCTCCTTGCTTTTTTAACCGTAATCTAGTAAAGTTAGTCTTCCTCCTTTTCTGCTTTTATTAATAGTGCTTGTGAATTATTTTGAATTTCTTTGAACTTGTACACTTTTATAACATGACCTGATATTGTATCTGATCTCTATCAATAAAAATTTTTAAGTGTATTTCTTTTTACAATACTTGTGTAACGACTTGATTTCGTCGTTAGGGATCGAAAAGCCAATGGAGAAAGAATTGGGATGAGAAAACTTTTGGTAGTAACTTGGAATTTTCTAACCTAGTCCAGATTTGGACGAAATTGGAGTCCGGTGAGTCTAGACAAATCTGGTAACAATTGGGTGATCTAATTATGATTTTGGTCACATGAGTAGATAGCTAAGACGTTAAGGAACTCGTACGACTTTACGGAATTGAATTCGGGTGAGTAGAACTCCCGGAATCGATCTTAGTGTGGACGGTATTTTCTGAGTGTCGCTGGTTAAAGGTGTGTTGTGAAATGGGGGTCTTGTAATTATTAAAATAGCCCACTGTTTCATGCAAGCCGCTTTAGTGGTGGTTTTGGTCGCTCTGGTGGGGCCGCTGTAGTGGGGTGAGTACCGCTGTGGCGGGCCGACGCGACTTAAAGTTGTAAATAAACACTAAAATGACTTTATTCTGCACTTTTTTTATTTTTAGAGCTAAGGAACGAATACCAGGTGACTCTTGACAGTTTTCCACCATTCTTGAGGCTAAAGGTAAGCTTTTAACTCCCCGAATCTGTTTTTCGATCTGTAGAACTTGGTTTCTTAGGTGATTATTGTTGGGAAAGGGTTTTGGAATTGTTTGGATGGTGGGAAAAGCCCTAATTTGGGTAATGAGCTCTTGGGTTGGTCTAGGGTTGATAATATTGATTATAATCCGGGTAATTAGGCCTCATTTATTGATTCTTGGGTTAATTGTATGTTTTTAGACCACGAAAAAGCGAGAAGAATCCGGAAAGAAAGATGCAAGTGCCTTAGGGGATTCAAGCATGGATTCGAGGTAAGTGATGTTTGTGATTTCATGTGGTGTGATATATGTTTGTAATTGCTTCATTATAATACATGTATGCGAATGTTGGACTATTGATCACACTACTTGTGGATGAGGATAATTGAATAATTGAATAATTGTATGCCATGAATCACCTCTTGTTGTATGATTGTGAGAATATACATTGTGACTGCGATTGTGGTTTGTTGAATGGATCGAGTATTGCATTTCGACACACTAACTTGGATTGGTTGCCACGTTCCGGCATAAATATGAGATCTGTTACCACGTTCCGGCATAAACATTAGATCGAGTACCATATTCCGGTATGCTAATAGTTTGGGTATGGGTTCCATGAGAGGACCATTGAATTGGGTTCTGTGAGAGGACCATTAAATTGTGTTGTGTATCTACTTATGATGATTTTGTTCATATCTAATGATGATTGATATTGGAAAATGGTATGTTGCTCTAAATTGATATAACTATGATATGTGAGAATCGTG
Organism: Solanum commersonii; assembly: GCA_029007595.1. Taxonomy (NCBI): domain Eukaryota; kingdom Viridiplantae; phylum Streptophyta; class Magnoliopsida; order Solanales; family Solanaceae; genus Solanum; species Solanum commersonii. Next base: position 220,352 of record JAJTWQ010000225.1, on the reverse strand, counting down.
AAACTGTTCGTTGTTCGTAATAGTTGACTAATATGATATATGTTCGGTATATGCCTGTTTTGTAATGATTGTGGTTATTTGCATGTGTTTCACTTCTTGGGATAGCCGCGTGATCCTACCAGTATAATGTGGTTGTGTACTGATACTGCACTTGCTTGTTCTTTGTTGAGTATAGGGCATCTTCAGGTGGCTATTGATAGGCCTCAATTAAGTGACTATTAAGCGTGACGGGATTCAAGGGTAAGTCAGTTCTTTCAAGCTGCCATGGATCTTTCTTGTTTAAGTCCACTCTTTTCGAACTCAGACTTTTATTTAAGGTGTTGTTTAGTTTTGGGGTTGTATCCATTGTTCTTAGACTTGTCGTTAGTATAGTTTTGGTACAATGACTTTCAGGTTCTAGGGGTTGTTCTTCCGCATTAGTTTGTTTAGTTGTTTGTTAAAACTTTGGAGTTTATGGGGACTCCATTTTTATAGTCATTTAACCTGCTTCCGTATCTCTAAATGCCTTAGTTTTCATAAAATTTGTATTGTTTGGGTTGTAGTAATGATTCTCCCACCTGAGAGTTTGTGTGGTGTCAATCACGATGGTCTAGGTCGTGACAACTTGTAAGGAGGATATATAAGCACACATTTATAAGAAGTGTATGTTATCATTAATGACTTTCTTTAATGATTAATTATCAATAAAAGTAGCTATAGAAATTATACATCAATCACCAATATATCGTTTGGTTTGAAAATGAGTTATGATGAGATAAGTTATATTGAGATTAGTTATGATGAGATAAGTTATGCTGGAATTATTTCTTATTAAGTGTTTGGTTTGTTGTATTCAAAATAATATATATTGATAAATTTTAAGAACAAGTTATTTGTTTACAAAATTACCCTTCACTTTATTTAATTTTTTAAATTTTCTTTGCGAGCTTTAGTTATTAATTTTATAAAATAAAACTTTTATTTTATTTAACATATATATTTTTGTTTATGCACTCCCATGATAAGTATCATGTGTATTTAAAAATATAACTTTTTTTTATTTAGCTTAAAAATAAAACTTTCATCTTTAGTTTGTTAAAGAGAAGAAAATTTATGAGAAATCAAAATAAAATAAACATAAGAATTAGTCAAATAAAAATTGTATTTATATAGTATAATTTTTTAATAGAAAAATATGAATGATTATCATAAAAATAAGAAGTAGTAAATATTATTATACATGATATTAAAAATAATGTAAATATAAATAAATGTGAAATGATGTATAAAAAGGATTTAAAGGGATATACTTGTCATTTACCTATTTTATCCCGTGATAAGTTATCCCGGGATTACTATACCACCCAATATGAGGAATAACTTATCCCGATACTAATTCATAATCCTGGGATAAGTTATCCCAAGCTTTCCAACCAAACAACGAAATAAAGGGCACTCAAAATATATCCCGGGATTAACTTCCCTTATGACAAATCAAGTGATTTTATGAGGAGATGTCTTACTTGGTCAATGTATAGTATATTCATCTTGTTATTGAGCAGCGGTTACAAGAAGCAACATCTTATATTCCACTTATATTTATTACTCCCTTCGTTTAAAAAAGAATGCCCTCCTTTTCTTTTTAGTCTGTTTAAAAAAGAATGATCTCTTCCTTTTTTTGGTAACATTTTAATTTCAATTTTTCACGTGACATGTTTAAGGCCATAAGATTAAAGGGCAATTTTGTACATTTAACATAACTTTAATTTAGAACAACATGATTCAAAGTCTTTTTTATTTTCTTAAACTCCGTGTCAAGTCAAATTAGACCATTCTTTGTGAAGCGGAGAGAGTACTACTTTTTTTTTTATGAACTAATCAAATTGTTTGCCCCCTTTTCTACTCACTCATCAATTTAATTCTTGTATGATTTTTAAATCATAACCATTGAAAATGTCTTCACAATTTATGTTCGTACATATTTTATATGGAGTCATTGTGCAAGACTTCTATAACCAAAGGTGTCATATGTGGGCCTCAACCAAACCAATTTTCTGATTTTATTATGACGCCTTTGATGGTTGTGCTTACTCAATTTTGTTTAGATTTGGTCTCCGTGATGAAATTAACAAAAAAATCACTAGTTAAGCATCTAATTATCTCCTTTCTTTTCCCTTTTTAGTATTATGAAACTTACCAAAATTTGGACTTCAGATATATGTATTTGACGTGAATATGTGTATCTCATATATATAGGGTTAAAATTATGTGTAATTTGTTCTAGATACACTATATCCAAGTGAATTCACATGTCGTATCTGACTCTCTCGCTTGTCTCTCTCCTATCTTGCTCGTCACTCTTCCTGTACTTAGTATCCCATATACATGTATCTAGCGTGATTCACAAGTATCTATGATACATAGATTAACTTGTTCCTCTCTCTCCTTCTCTCGTTTGCCTCTCTCACTATTTTAGTGTATATGATAGCAAAAATGCATGTATTTAGGTGTATTTGACTTGAAATTTGATATGAAATTCTTAATTAGTAAGACAATATGTAATTATTTCAAACTATACAAAGAACTAATAAATATGATAGGAATGTTTGCCTAATTAGATAGTTTTTCCTTATTAATATGCTTAACAAGGGTTTATTTGATAACCTAAGGTTCAAAAATTGAAGACCTTATGTAGATCATCAATTAAGCTAATGTTCTGGTGTCTCATCGTTTAAGGGAATCTAATTAGATAGCGGACTGTTTGGCCTAGACTGCGACTTGTGTAAACATGTAAATATATGATATTTGAACATAACTCAGTCTTAGAAGCTAGTTCATGAGGAGTGTGGATTTGGAGCCCAAACATGATAGACTTGGCATTGATACCATGTAAATATGACACACGTGTCTAACTCAATTCCAAAAGCTAGCTCATGAGGAGAGGATTGTTCAAGTCCATATGAACATATCGTTAGTCCATTCCTCAAACTATGTGTGGGACTTTAACCCACTATAACAAAAACAGTAGTGTTATCTACTAAGTTTAATTTACAAGAAAAATGTGCATTTACATAAAAAGAACTTGAAAATTACTATAGTTTCGGCTTTTAAACTTCCTTGAAGAGCTAATAATTGATGAAATGAGTTCATGAAGAACGGTCTCCCCCCCTTTTTTTAAAGGGGTGCAAAGACTGGACCAAAGACTTTTAAACTAGCAATAACCATTTTGTACCAAATTCATAATTAGCTGCAAAACTGGATGACTTATTTTATATTTTCTTGTCTAAATTTGAATAAATTAATTATGTTTGGTAAAGTTGTAATATCATGCGTAACCACTTGCATTTGAACCTATATTGTCCACGCATAAAATTCTTTATAAAAAGTTTCAACGCCACATATATATTTGTTCCGCCTTGCTGTCATCTCTAATTCATACACATTCATATATAGATATATTCATAAATATAATACACGAACATATATAAGTACATATGTATATATGAAATGAACCAGAGATAAATTTAATTCAAAATTTGATGTATATTGATCGTTGGAGGTGTTTGTAATTTAATTTTCTATTTGAATTATCACCAACTATTTAACAAATGTGCATTGTCTACGAGGAGCGAATACTTTTGGTGTAAGGATTTTGCTTCCTATGGTTATTATTTCAAATTGATAATTTAATTTTGGGAAAAGGGTTTGATATACTCCTCAATTTTGTCATTTGGAGCTGATATGCCCCTCGTTATAAAAGTAGCTCATATATACCCTTACCGTTATACAAACGACTCACATATAGCCCTACCGTTACAAAATGAGCTCACATATACCCTTCATTTAATGGAAGTGAAAAAATTAGTTTTAAATTTATATTTTTGACTTTTATTTTAAAAAAAAAATTATTTAGGGGTATATATGATTCTTCTAGCAAAGTTCAAGGTATATTTTAATCTTTTTCATACATAAATTATTTTTTAACTTCTTTGATTATCATTATTTGAGTTTCTTATTCTTATTTTATTTTTTTCTTTCATTCCTTATTGTAAAGAAAAAAAATTTAAAACTATTTTTTTGTGGCTATATTATAATTTAAAACTATTTTTTTTTGTCTATATTGTAATTTAATTTTTGTATTTGAAGAAAAAAAATTGGCCATCTATAATAAGTTTTACAAGAATATTAGTGAAACATAAATAAATGGGATAAGGGTCTGACAAATATCCCAATTTTGGTCGAATTTGCTGTTGTGATACTAAACTTTCATGAGGACCTATTACCTCCCTAGACTATTTAATATCGTATTTTTTACCCCATGAACTATTTAATAGTGTATTTTAAAGGTATATATGTGCCCACGTGGACACATTACTATTTATAATTTTGTATTTTTTTTATGTCCACGTGGGCAAATATATATGTTTAAAATACGATATTAAATAGTCTAGGGAGGTAATAGGTCCTCATTAAAGGTTAGTATCGCAACAGCAAATTCGACCAAAGTTGGAGTATTTTTCAGACCCTTATCCCTAAATAAATTTGACCATCAAAATAATAAATCTAAATTAGTCATTGAAACAAAAAAAGTCGAAAAAAATGTTTGAGGAGGATTAAATATACCCATATAGGATTATATATATATATATATATATTTAAATAAAAAAAATTGAACTAAAACTAATTTTTTTCATTTTCGTTAGAGGAAATGGGTATATGTGAGCCATTTGTATATAAGCAGGGATATATATGAGTGGCTTTCATAACGAGGGATATATTAACTTTAAATAACAAAGTTGAAGGGTATATCTGACCCTTTTTCCCTTTAATTTTTATTGATGGTGTTTATGCTAAAACATGTGATTGATGGGTTAGGTTATACATTTCAAAGAAACTCACAAAAAGTTGAGGAGAGATCTCTTGCCTTCTTACAATTTGAATAGAAGAAAAATGACACTTTTAGATCTTAAAAAATGAAGATCTCTCATGAAAAATCGAGGAAATGAGATCTCTTATCCTCTTACAATTTGAATAGAAGAAAATGACATTTTCAGATCTTAAAAATGAAGATTTCTTATGTGTAAAATAAAAATCTCTTATAAAAAGGAAACCATTTCGAATAATATTGAAGCATAAAAAATATTGTGACTTACTATAATTGATTCGGTTTATTTCAATATATAAATTCAAATTTTGGTTTCTTTAATTTTTAGGTGAAAGGTGACTCAAGCCGAACAAGAAGTATCCCTACATCTATTCATGACCACAATTAACTCATAATTCTGTTGAAGGCCCAAAAAATAAAAAGAATTAATTAAAACTACAAAACAATCCATATTTGTTAATATGTCCAACAAAGACAAGCTTCTTTACTAGTATTATTTTGTTTTCGCGAAATATAATATTTTATATGGAGTTAATTTCTGGTCACTCATGACTCAATTAATTACTTTGATTTTAGAAAGTTATTCACTAATGGTAATTATTTCAGAAAGTCACTTAACTTTATTTTGTAGTAGGTGAGTCACACAATTATTGTCATTCCATCAATAAATTAACTCGCTCAACCAATTCAAGAGATATTTCCCGTAAATATTGTTGATGTGGAATTCTTTTTGAGCCAAAATTTTAAAATAAGTAGCTATTTATTTTTGGGCAAACAACATAAATCCCACTAGTTTAGGAGCTAATTACCTCTCTTCCCATGAGTTTTCGATATTACAATTTCTACCATATTTTGGTTTCAGATACATGTACATAACACGTTTAGATACATGTATCTCGGATACATGCTATGCAGATACATCTAATTATATGTATCTAAATATAAAAGGTAGTTTAGATACATGTATCTCGGATACATGCTAAGCAGATGCATCTAATTATATGTATCTAAATATGAAAAGTAACGTAAACACATCAATTTAGGAGGAAATCACACGTTTTCCTATTAATTTCTTCTCCAATTCTTCCATGAATTTCCTCTCCCAAAAATTTCAAAAAAAATAATAAATTTCTTCTCATTTTTTCGAGCATCAGAATTTTTTTCTTATAGGTACATAATCTTAATTTAGATACGTGTACATTTTATGAGATACGCAAATTTTTAATTAGATACATGTATATACACATACAACTAACTAGATACATATTTTTACCACCATCTCTCTTCCCTTTCCCCTTCGTCTCTCTCATCTTTGGCAATAGAAAAAGTGGCCATTGATGCCACTAGTAAGAAAATAATAAGTATTTTGCTGTCAAATCAGACCAATATCATACAAAAGTTTGATTCTTCAAGTTATAATTAATTAGATATTAGACTTCCGCATGTTGATAGTCTTAGAGAAGACACGCCCATTGATGCATTCTTCTGCTCCAGTGGAGGAGAGTATTTTGGGATGCGATGGGAGTGGAAGGATTAGGAGAGAGAGTAGGTTGATCATTTGGAGTGACGATAAATTAGGGGAGAGATAATTTGAATTGCTAATCAACCATAAATTAAGGAATTTGAATTTTAAGATAATTATTCAACACCATATTTAAGGAACTTGTATAACTGATTAAATTTTTTAAAATTTATGATAAAATTATTAAAAGTGATATTATATGTAATTGTTTTAAACTAGAGGTAAAATAAGTATATATGATAGTGAAGTATGTTTAGATAAGTAGTTTTTCCTTTATTTTAATCAACTATTAAATTGACCCACTTTTTATTTATTGAAATAAACCGCGTTCTAATAGAATTGATCATTTTCACATAATATAATGTTTTTAAGGCATAAAATTCTGAAAGTAATTAAACTTATGCTTTGTGTGACATAACTTGTGTCTAGGGACGTTCATTGTTCGATTTAAATCAGTTAATAGTTAAAATCAAAATCAAACTAATTTAGTCGGATTTTAAATTTTCAAAATCAAATCAAACCAAACGAAAAAAGTAACCGTCGATTTGGTTATGATTGTTGTTGATTAATTGGAGAAGAAGAGGGAGAAGAAGAAGAAGAAGAAAGAAAGGAATTGCAGAGAGAAAACAAAGTTTACATGATCTGGGAAAATATCTTGTTGTTTATTATGACTCCAAACCTGTTACATTTATAGGAAGAATCAATTCTAACTAACTACACACTAACCGACTGACTAATTACACTACACGTCATTACATAATTAGCTAGTAACTAACTAACAGAATTGAATTAAGTAACAGAATGAAGTAACAGAATTAAGGCACATTTGTGCACTTTCCAAGTTCCTTCACACCCTCCCTCAAGCTAGGAGCTATGAAGATATTCTTCATGCCTAGCTTGGACATAAGATGACTATGTGAACCTCTTCCAAGAGCCTTAGTGAATATGTCTGCAGGTTGTTCTGTTGAGCACAAATAAGCAGTTGTAATCAATCCATCTTGTATCTTCTCCCTAGTAAAGTGACAGTCAATGTCTAGGTGTTTGGTTCTTTCGTGACAAACAGGGTTGACAGCAATCTGCAAAGCTGACTTGCTATCAGTAAACAAGGGAAATGGAGTGACCAATTCTACATCAAGCTCCTTAAACAATCCAGTTACCCAAACGACCTCTGCAGTTGAGGATGCCATTGCTCTATATTCAGCCTCTGCTGAACTCCTCGAGACAGTCACTTGTTTTTTGGACTTCCAGGATATAGGAGAGGTACCATACTGCACTAGATAGCCTGTAATTGACCTTCTGCTATTCACACATGACCCCCAATCAGCATCACAAAATACTTGTAGTTGTGCACCCTTTTCTGCGGACATAAAAATCCCCAAACCTGGCGCACGTTTGATAAATTTCACTACTCCTATTACTGCCTCCATATGAGTAGTTTTAGGTGAGTGCATGAATTGATTGAGACATTGGACTGCAAAAGCTATATCTGGTCTGGTAGTAGTTAGGTATAACAACCTTCCAATCAATCTTTGATACTCAGTAGGATCTTTTAGGAGTTTATCTTCATGTGCAGGAGCTATATGTTGATAAAAAATCAGTGTGGTAAGTTTCTGATTCACCTCTATAGGTGTTGTAACTGGTTTAGCACCTGCCAGGCCTATATCTGATATTAGCTCTAGAGCATACTTTCTCTGATGCATCAATATGCCATCCTTGTGTCTAGCAAACTCAATTCCAAGGAAGTACTTGAGCTCTCCTAGATCCTTTATTTTGAATGCTTTGTGTAGTGCTTCCTTAGTCTCCTGGAGCATTAATGAATCATTGCCTGTCAACAGTAAGTCATCTACATATACTAAGACTATAACTATGTGCCCATTCTCCTTCTTTGTGAATAGAGAGTAGTCTCTAGTACTCTGCTGAAAACCTACTGCCATTAGTGCAGAAGTCAACTTGATGTTCCATTGCCTAGAGGCTTGTTTCAAACCATACAATGATTTCAACAATCTACACACCTTCCCACTGTTAGCCTTAGTCCTTTTGATACCATCTGGAATAGTCATGAACACTTCTTCAAATAGATCACCTTGAAGAAAAGCATTGTACACATCCATTTGGTACACAATCCACTGTTTTGATGCAGCAAGTGACACCACTATTCTTACAGTAGCCATCTTCACAACTGGTGAGAAAGTCTCTTGATAATCCAATCCTTCCTTCTGATTATACCCCTTGGCCACTAGTCTTGCCTTGAACCTTTCAATTTCTCCATCAGCCTGGTACTTGATCTTGTACACCTAACTACATCCTATGGGTTTTTTACCTTTTGGAAGTGCAACGAGTTCCCAAGTCTTGTTATCTTCCAAGGCCTTCAACTCAGTTTGCATAGCCTGCTCCCACCTTAGATCACCAGATGCTTCTGCATAGGTATTTGGTTCCATTTCTGCTGAGAGCTTTGAAATAAAACTTTGATACTTGGCTGATAAACCTGCATAGTTTACACCTGATGCAATTGAGTATAGACACTTAGATGAACCAGCTCTTGTCACATAGTCTTTATGCCATATGGGAGGTCTTGAATTTCTAGTAGAATGTCTCATGGGCAGGACTATGTTTTCTGAAGGAAGTACAGGTGATGTTGTATGTGTTGAATCATTAGTTTCTTCAGCTATCGCTGGTACAGATTGAACCAAAGAACTTTCAGGCTGTAGTTAAGACTGAACTCCTAAACTATTCTGAGTAATCAATTCATCATAACAAAACAAATCTTGTGTTTTCACACTACTCTGTTGGACTGGTAGCGGATCCTTAAAAGGGAATATAGTCTCCATAAAATGCACATCCCTGCTGATAAAGAACAACCTATTTTCAAGGTCATATAGCTTATATCCTTTCTGTAAGGCACTATATCCAATCAGTACAGCTCTAATAGCTTTTGGTTTGAACTTATCTTTCTGAGTTAGACAAGTAGCAAAGCAAAGGCACCCTATCACTTTCATGTGAAGCAGTGAAGGGATTTTGTTATATAACAGCTCATAAGGTGACTTGTTTTGTAAAACAGTAGATGACATCCTATTCAACACATACACAGCAGTCTCTACACACACACCCCAAAATCCATTAGGCAGACCGCTTTGAAATTTGATTGCTCTTGCAGTTTCTAATATGTGTCTATGTCTCCTTTCCACTACACCATTTTGTTGCGGTGTATATGGACAGAAGCTCTGATGGACAACTCCATGCTTTAGGAACAACTCCTTGCAGCCATGATTAAAGAACTCAGCCCCATTATCTGATCTTACTATCTTAATTTTTTTATCAAATTGAGTGTTAACTTGAATGAAAAAATTATTTAACAAAGTAAGTACATCAGACTTGAGTCTCATCAAGAAAATTCATGTCCATCTAGAATAGTCATCAACAATAGTCAAGAAATATCTCATACCATCATGTGTTTCCACTCTATATGGTCCCCAAACATTCAAATGCAACAACTGAAATATAGAAGTGGCTTTACTAATACTATTGGGAAATGGAAGTCTAGTTTGCCTTGCAAGAGGGCAAACTTCACAGTTACTTACAACAAAAGACTTACAACCATAGAACATAGGTATTTTTCTCAAGACACTCATGGGAACATGACATAGTCTATGATGCCAAGTCACTGCATCAGTTTCTAACAATGTTGTTGCAGCTAAGCACTTGTTTATTTTTGTTTCATTGTTTCCTGATTTTGAATGCAAGATGTATAGTCCATCTTCTTCCTTACCAATCCCCCTCACCTTCCCAGATAGGAGGTCCTGAAATACACAGTAATGTGGAAAGAAAGTTGCACTACAGTTTAATTCTTTTGTCATTTTTGAGACTGAAATAAGATTAAACTTGAAGGCTGGCACATAAAGAACATTTTTCAGAACATCACCTTCTCCTATATAATAATCGCCAATGTGAGAAACTGTGGCTGAAGCACCTGTTGGCAATTGAACTTGCCCTGCAGTCCTATTCCCTATCATACCTGTACTTTGTAAGTGGTTATGATTCCCTAACATGTGATTGGAAGCTCCTGTGTCAACTATCCATCTCACAAAAGTATCATGGTTAGGAGAAATAATACCTGCCATGTTAGCACTACCACTTGCACTGCTACCTGGAGCATCAATATGAGACTTATTCAGCATGTCAATCAGTTATTAATGTTACTGTGGTGTGAATTGCAGCTGGTTGTTATAGGGTTGGGGAATAGACTGTGATTGTGGATAATAAGCATGAGGATGCCATTCTTGTTGACCTGCAACATTTGAAAAATAATGTGTGCTATCCAAAACAGGACTAGTCACTGCATTTGCAGTTGTCCTTTTGCCCTTGTAGTCTGCTGGATAGCCGATCAGTTGGTAGCAATTACTTTTAAGATGTCCAATGTTGTGGCAATGATCACACTTCATCAGCTTAAAACAGTCAACCTTCAAATGCCCTTTCATATGGCAATGATCACAATACGCATTTGGATTGAAAGGCTTTTTGTGTCTAGATGTAGGTCCAGTGTTTCTCTTGGTAAACATAACTGTTGGACTCACATTTTCATGCATCATGTGATTAGATCCTGCAACAATTCTTTGACTCTCATCCTGATTTATCATTGCATACACTTGATTGACATTAGGAACCTGCGACATCATCAGAATTTGGCTCCTAGCTTGACCATAATGGTCATTCAAACCCATCAAAAACTGAAGTACTCTTTGATATTGCAAATGTTCACTAAATTCTCTCGATTTAGGGCAATTGCAGAAAAGTGGAGGTATTATCGAATCATACTCATCCCACAAGCTTTTCAGCTTAGAATAGTAAACAGAAACAGATGAAACACCTTGGACAGATGTGAAAATCTCCTTATGCAATTGAAAAATCCTAAAACTATTGATTTTGTCAAATCTCTCACGTAAATCTTCCCAAATCAAAAAAGTGTTTGAGTAGAAAAGAATACCCCCTAATATGTCTTTGCTTACATTGCTCATAATCCATGACACAACGATTGCATTGCACCGATTCCACAGTTGTGCCAAATCTCCTGTAAATTGATCACGCTGGACAGATCCGTCAATGAAACCTAATTTGTTCTTACCAAGTAAAGCTAACTTCATCGCCCTGCTCCACAGTGTGTAATTATCAGATCCTGTGAGCACGATTCCCACAGACAAGGAACCAGGTGCATCAGAAGGATGCAGGTATAGAGGATGATGATGATCAATTGTAACTTGAGTAACTGCACCAGTAGGCTCTGTTTCACTTGAGGAAATCGCCATTGAAAAGAATAAAAAAAAAATTTTTAAAAAAAAAACAGCAATGAACTATAATTCTCCTAGAATCATCCCAATTTATGGATGAACTTTGTGTAATTTTGCAGCAATACTTGCTCTGATACCATGTTGATTAATTGGAGAAGAAAAGGGAGAAGAAGAAGAAGAAGAAGAAGAAGAAGAAAGAAAGGAATTGCAGAGAGAAAACAAAGTTTACATGATCTGGGAAAATATCTTGTTGTTTATTATGACTCCAAACCTGTTACATTTATAGGAAGAATCAATTCTAACTAACTACATACTAACCGACTGACTAATTACACCACACGTCATTACATAATTAGCTAGTAACTAACTAACAGAATTGAATTAAGTAACAGAATGAAGTTACAGAATTAAGGCACATTTGTGCACTTTCCAAGTTCCTTCACAATTGTCTCACAGGAAAGCTACATTAAGCAATACTAGATATCTTATTACACAAACAAAGTGATTCAATGAAGAGAAAGTGTGACTATCTCATGTGAGATAGGGTAGGTAAAAACTAAAGTATGAATTTTGATGGACTTGGACTTAGGATTGTAATAGTTAAACTAAAATTTAAGTGTTGGGTTTGAGAAAATGGTAAAGTTAAAAACTTAAAGTTAATTAAAATTTAACAAAATATTTATATTTTATTTATGAAAAATATATAAATAATTATAAAATTTATATTTATAATTTTTCGCTTCGATTTGGTTATTTTTCCAGTTCTTTTTAATCAAGCCAAATAATATCGATTTTTCAAAATTTTAAACCAACTGACCCAAATATCAATTTTTTTAATTGGTTTGGTTTGGATTGCGATTCAATTTGATTTTTTTAACCATAACCATGAACAATCCTACTTGTGTCTTGCGAATTTCAGTTGCAATTTTTTTTCAATGTCAGGGTTATTTTTAACCACTTTTTTTATCATGTAAAATATTGAAGGGCAAAAATTAGAGACCATCAATTTTAGAGACAAAAATTAGAACACCACCCCAAAATAAGGGTATTCCTACTGAAACAACTTGTATGATCGTTTTATTCTTTTGGACTCATTTCTCCAGTTTGAACATTCATGTTTATTATGTGATTTATAAATTTTTGCAGGACAACAATCGTTATCTAAAAGTAAATAATATGTTATAACTTTTATTGACATATCATGGTGTTTAGTCTTTAGATAACAATTTTTTCTCATAAATGACTCGACTTTTATTGCTATAGACAAGATGATTCTACAAATAGAGAAATTATTGTTTGATCAAGTCAAATGAGAAAAAAGAAGTCGATAGTAAATATATGATGTGTCAAGTTGGATAAATACAATAAATTTTTTATAGATTTTTTCTGTGAAATTTATACAATCATAAAAGGTCATGACGTGTCGAGCTGTATTAAGTTAATAATATCATATAGACTTTTAAAGTCATTGAACTAATTATAAATATAGTAAGTCAAATTTTTTATCACTTCATCATCAGAGAGACAAACTTAAAGTTTGTACCAAAATACAACTCACACTTTAAATTTTTTCCAAAATAAACATATGCTAATGTACCGATGAACTTCAACAAAGAGTTCATTAATTAAATGAATCCTAAATCTTCTAAATTACTATTCAGTTAAGTAAACACTTTCAAATTAACAATTGTATATATGTACTCAACATAGTGAAATAGAGAAATCTTTCTAAATTAATAAAATGTTTTAAGGTTTTGAGTGGCTCCATTATTTGTATTAGCCCACATTCAAAATGTTAGCCATTTTCTTCCAAATTTTGTAGTACTTTTAAATTAATAAGCGACGTGAAATTGTGTAAGCACTAAGCAATATATAACTAAGCTGTATTGTCTCTAACAATCATGTATTTTGTACGTGTATTTTGTATTTATTAATAAAATTGTATATAAGATTAAATTATTAAAAAGTAGCAATTGATATTATACTATATTTCTTTAAATAATATAAATAAATAGTGTTTGTCAAATATGCTATTATAGGTTGTATCTCATTTTGTAATTTGTCTTGTTTTACAAATGATTTATTGGGTTTATATATATTTTTTCGTCGCATTTGACTGTTTTATAATTATAGAAAAAATTATCGTTGATATTGATAGTTTTATTTAAATTGTAACATATATTTATCCACATGACATAATATTTTGAGAAATACAATTCAATTTTTTGTGTAGTTTGACACTATAATTTACTGTTCATTATCGAACAAATATATTTAAATTAATGAGTAACGTTTCTAAATTATGATTAGATAATAATGTTAACTTTCATATATTAGTTTTTATGTAAGAATGACCCCCTGAACTTGTGCCAAAAAGTCAGTTACACGCTCAAACTATTGTACCAACCTATTACACACTTAATCTTGTTCAAAGTGATATTTATATCCCTTTTCGAAGACAATTTCAATTTTGTGTAAAAAAAGTGTTGTACACGCATTTTCACACATAAATAATATTATTTTTAAAATTTTAAAACTTTTTTTCTTGATATTTTCTTAAACTTTTGTAATGAATTAAAAATCTGGGCATCTTCCTTCTCTCACCAAACTTATCTCTTTTTAAAATCTATTTCTTCTTCATTCTCCATTGTTCATAAATTGAAGGGGGGATAAAAATTTGAAGAGAAAATAGGAGTCAGTAAGTCAATTATGAAGTATAGAGATGTTGGCGGCGCCGATAGGCGATGGGCAACACCATTGTTGCCGATGAAACAAATAGAAATTTCAGATATGTAAAATTCTTTAAGAATCTTGATAACTATGTATGTAAATCAAGCATTTTTTTAGTATTTTTTTGTGTGTGTAATTGATTAATCAAATATGTTATTGATGATATGAGACACAAAAATGACATTGTGATGGTTGTTGGTAGTTCTCCGGCGAGAATAGATAAGACAAAGATTGAGAAATCATTTTCTTCGGTGAACTTTTGATAAATTTAGGCAATATAATTATGAATTTTATGTATAAATGTCATAAAATTTTCAATAGAAATCATATCATTCTCATGATTCTTTTTCGGCGATCTTCTCCGGTGAATCCTTCGGCGAGTTCGAATGGAAAAATCATGAACTTTAAGTTGAAAATTATTAACTTTTTTATGGAAGTCATCATCTTCTCCACTCCTTTCTAATTTTTAAGAGTTCCTCTTTATGGGTAGAGTGTTTAATGTGCTTATATCAAACAATCAATGGTGACAAGTGCAGTGATTCCTTAAGAAAAAGAACTCAAAATAAAGAAAAATGTAAAAGCTTTAAAGAAATTGGGCCACCAATAAAAAGATTAAAAAAGAAAGAAAATTGAAATAATTAATATTTTAAAAATTATAATACATAATTATATAATGACCAATAAAATAGTGCCATGTGTTGAAATTTGTCATTTTAACATATAATTTTTTCTTCTCACACACCTTAAGGAAGGTGAAGACACTCTCTTTGCCATGTCACGTTCTAAGGGGGTATTAATATCACTTTGAATAAGATTAGATGTGTAACAAGTCGTCATAATAATTTGAGCGTGTAATTGATTTTTCCGCACAAATTTAGAAGGGAATTTATGCTTTTTCCCTAATAAAAAAAGTATTAAGTTGAACATATATGTACAAGTATGTAACATAAACTTGACAGCATAAATAGTACTATCAATACAAATATAAAAATATATCTCATAAGAATGATTGGATATTCTTTTGATATCATTACACCAAATTTACTTAATACAACTTATATTTTTAATAGGCAAAAGGCATAAATTGCCCTCTAAACTTGTATCCAAAAGTCATTTACACACTTTAACTAATGGGGCGACCTATTACATACCTTAAGTACATAAAAGTATATTTATTTCCCCCTTCCGTCACCCAACCCAGGACATTATGCCTAGAGTGAGAGTCACTCACCTCCTAGTGAAGCCACGTAATAAAAGACCCCAATTCGATTCATTTGACCCAAACCCGTTTCTTTTCACCCAAACCCAATTCTTTTCACCCAAATCCATTTTATTTTACCCTAGTCCATTTATTTCACCCACCATTCCCTTTCTCTAAGAACACTAAAACCTAATAAAAAAAATTCGTCTGTAAATCTTAATTTTAGCTAAAGATTTCTTCGATTTTGTAGTGTTTTGAAGCAGCCTTGTAGTTTTAACCATCTAATCAAGTTTTCACTGTCATATTTGAAGAACATTGGTGTGTTGTCGATCGAGGCATTCATCGTTTGGTGAAAGCAAATCGGTGGTTACTAGGGTTTGGTGGGTACTTTGGTGAGTTTTACGGTGCCGGTGGAAGCAACAATGGAAGCTCTACCATGAATAACAACTCACAAAGGCCTTATTCTTCACTGCTATCGGGTATTTTTCCTGATCTGGTTACACAGATCGTTCATCAAGGAAGACCCAATTTGATGGGGAAGCGATCTCTTGCGGAGTTTCAACAACAACAACAATTGCAGTTTCTACAACTTCAACATTAGCAGCAGCAGAAACAACAGCAGAAACAGTTGATGCTACTTCAACAACAACAGCGTAGCAGTAGCAAGGACTTGGGTTTTATCTCCGTAACATAAAACCCATAAGTTATCAGCAGTTTTCTCCAATGTCTCATCTTTCCTTTGTAGATTTTTCTATTGCCACTGCTGCTTCTTCAATTTCATTTGAATTTTCTTCGAATTCAAATGTCTTTACGATGATGAACACGCGCCACGCTCAACCTGTTCTGCAGCAATTTCGGTCACAGCTTCCTAATATTGGTGGGTTTTTATCTCCAGGTATTCAGAATTATTCTACAGGGGTTTCGTCTCTAAATCCTATTCAAAACAGAGCACCCATCGGAGTACATGAATTGTTGTCTTAGGAAACGGATAAAAAGATGATGAATTGTCTTCAAGAGCTTGAGAAACAACTCTTAGACGACAACGATGTAAAAGAGGAAGGCGATACAGTTTCAGTTGTCACCAACAACGAGTGATTGGATACATAGTACTTCACAATTCCATGTTTGCATAGTACTTCCATGTCTGCAGAACATAGTACTTCACAAATCCATGTATGCAAAACATAGTACTTGACAAATCCATGTTTGCATCTCACCTCTTCTAATTCATGATCTTCCTCTTGCAAACAGACCCTAGTTAAGCTTATTCGAGCCATTGTAGCACCTTAATAAGAATTACCGCGAATCAAACAACTAAAAATTCAAACTACGAAATAGATAGAAACAAATCAAAATGAAAAAGAGAGGAATGAATCAAAATGGAAAAGAGATGAATGAATAATAATGAAAAAGAGTTACCTTTGATTCAAAAGAAGGAATTTTGAACTATGTTTGAATTTAGGGTTCTTGATTCAGATTTTTGGGTGAAAATTTAGGGTTCTTGTTCATTAGGGTCGGGTGAATGGGTTATATGAAGAGAATGAGAATATAACTGTTGGGTTGAGTTTTTTTAATTAAAAAATAAATAAAAATAACTTTATTAGCGTGTTGATGCGCTCAACTATGTGGAGCGAAACGCGCCCTGGGTTGTGTGACGGAAGGGGGAAATAAATATACTTTTATGTACTTAAGATGTGTAATAGGTTGCCCCATTAGTTAAAGTGTGTAAATGACTTTTGGGTACAAGTTTAGAAGGTAATTTATGCCTTTTGCCTTTTTAATATAACTAATATACGGATCATGCGATGCGCGAGGACATTTTATAGATAAAAAGGGTTTACGATTGTGGCACGCACGATACTTAAAGAGAACAATAATAGGAAAAGAAGCTTTGCCAAAACAAAATTGGGATTGTTCATATTTGGTGGAAAAATTGGGGTAGAAGAAAACTCGAATCCACTTTATCTCTCTGAATTGGACTCAGAGAGAGGGAGGAAGGAGGAAGAAGAGTTGTTTAAGCTCTTGGAGTTGTCGTTATTGGGTTTATAGAAATCTTCGACCTTCAGAATGGATCAGATATTGAACAAAGTGGGTTCTTACTGGATAGGTAAAAGAGCCAACAAGGAGATCAATTCCGTCGGCGATGACATTAATGTATGCCCTTTTCTCCCTTTCATTCGGTTTGCTTATCAAATGTATCGTTTTTATTTGAATTTTGATTGTTATGATCTAATTTTGGGGGATTCATTTCTTCTTTATGTTTGTGGAAGCAATTGATTGCATAATTTACCTGAATGATTAACAAATGTGTCTTCAATTTTGATAAAAATTAGGTCTTTTTAGATAGGGTTTCTACTTGGTATACTGCGGTTCTAGCTGAGGATAGTGGGTGTGACCACAATTTCCATTTCCTCTAAGTTATCGGTTATTAATCAACTTAGTGTTTCATGCAGTCCTGATTATTTGAACTTTTTCTGTGGTCTAATTTTGGGAATTCTTAATTATGTTTGTTGGAAGCATTAAACTTTTACAGCTTTGATTGCAAAATTTACGTTAACGGTTAGGATTGTTATTCTCTCGTAGTCTATATTTGCTGAATGAGCGTTTCTCGCTAGAGTGGATATAGGATTTTAATCCCGGAGTGTTTTTGTTCTAAGATTTAGGTAGAACAATGCAGGATGTGTGATGGGTGGTGCACATCATGACAGAGTGCCAATTTTTTTAATTTATAATCCTAACACGGTGAGCCAAAACTCCTGTTTGAGGATGTTATGCTATTTACCAAATAAGACATTCTGTTGTCAAATGCATGGAATCTTGCTAGTTGCAAAGCAAGACTTTTAAAACTTGTTCTCCCTCTTTTTCAATTCATGTGAAGATGTTTTGTCTGGGCACAACATTTACGAATGAAAGGAAGACTTTTGAGACTTGTTGTCCAAAATAATCAATAGGCATTTCACATTTGTGACTCGAACTCAAACTCATTAAGGGTAAAATGAAAAGTTTAAAGTCAAATCATTACATATATAGAAAAGTTCCATTCTTTTGGGACTGATAAAAAAAGAAAGAGAGTTACATAAATCGGACCCGGGGGAGTATAGAATAGTGCATATGAAGATACCATTTTGCTGATTCCTCTGCAGCTTGGTTATCAACTGGTGCCACCATGTATATGATATTTTGATCTATGTTGTTGCTATTCAGAACGACTACAACTTGGCATAAATATGACTTCTGTGACATGATGGAAGTTGATTTAATTGGGGGGGAGGTTACTTCCGTTGGAATTTTTGAGGATTATGTGGCGAGTGATGACGTTTGAAAATTGGTTCTCGGTATATATTTTAGATGTACTGCATATTCATCTGTACCGTGATATTTCAAATTAGATGTATTGGGAAATTGGCTCATTGACTGAAAATGGGAATGCGGAAC
Source organism: Solanum commersonii (assembly GCA_029007595.1). Taxonomy (NCBI): domain Eukaryota; kingdom Viridiplantae; phylum Streptophyta; class Magnoliopsida; order Solanales; family Solanaceae; genus Solanum; species Solanum commersonii. The sequence goes on along the minus strand of JAJTWQ010000225.1, from coordinate 201,318 downwards.
CCTTCTTAAGTGGAAAATGGATTGATAACCAGGAAATGCCACTAGAAATTTCTTTTTTGGATAAGACTTTCACATACAACAAGCTTTAGTGGAGATATGGTTGATGGTACTACTAAATTTTGTCACTGATTTGCTAAAATTCACAACTTTTTGGATGAGCAGTATCTTCCCTCTCATGCTTTTGTTCTTCCAGTTTTTTTGTATTTCCTATGTTGTTCTTGGACAGTAGACAAATTTGTATTTGACATTGCTGGTCCAAGGCTCATGTGGACTTATTTGTGCGGTTGACCTTCAATTTTAATGAATTGCATCTCTTGTTACATTTATTAAGTCCTGTTAGGACATGAGTTTTTTTTTTCTTTTTTCTGAAAAATATTTTCATTGAACATTGTTTTTGGTTATAGATTAGAATGTTTTTTGGTTAGTTTTTGAAGGTGAATTTTTCAAATTTGACAAAGTGATTTTTTTCTCATTCACTCACAAAACTTCAACTTCTTCTTTATTCCAGTGAACTACATGTTCAACGCAACTTTTTTTTATTTCAATACTATTTTTTTCCCAATATCACTCCGTTAATGTTCAAACACCTACTTGCTGTTAGAGAACAATATAATTCTGTATATTCTGTTCTGTGGAGATAAAGGAACCTTCGTCTCGACCTTTATTACATCTTCTTTGGCTTTATTATTTAACGTGAGCATAAACTTGACAGTTGGGCATGCCAATGAATGCTAGTGTGAAGCTGTTAACTGTGAATACAAGCGTTAAACAAATGAAAAACCTTTATCCTCAAGATGATGGTAAAAGCCAACAGAAACCTTTAAATTCTATAATAATAAAGCCAGTAAAAACTCGTATGTTCTAGTATGATTAAAACTTAAAAGTGTTATAATGTTATGATAGTTCTTCAGGAGAGAAAAATGGTAACCAAATCCACTTAAGTTTCCTGCTGCACTAAAGCTAATGAGCGTAATTGATGGAGAGATTCAAAAGAATTTTAAATTCAGCAAAATCTTGATAATGTCACTTTTTTAGCACATCAATTGAAACCGATTTAGAGCTATTATTCCCTAGGAAGAACAATAGATGTTTGCTAAGTTTGAGTTGTTTGGCAAAGAGCAGTTGGTTCCCATAGTCACTTCAGTGTTGTATTTCTATATATCTGTTTCAGTCGTTTTGGTTCATACTGATCCTTTCCGTTTCAATGATCAGTCATTGCAAAGCAGTATTGAAGGAGGAACAAAATGGCTAGTGAACAAGCTTAAAGGTTTGTGCTCTCTCTGCATAACTCACCATGCTTGCACTTCCATCCCCCACCTCACCCTTGTATGTTCAAAATTTTCTGTCTGATCCACTAGCACACCTGTCTTTCCCCAAGGCAGTTGGAGGGCAAGGACAGGTAAATAACATCGCTATGTTGCTGCCAAGAATATCTCACAATAGTGTTTATGAATATTAAGAATGGTGAGTGAATTAGTTGATGAGAAATCAGGAGTGCCAGGGGGGGAGGGGGGAACATTTCTTGTAAGAGTCTCTGAGTGTTTATTTGTGTGCGGTTTTCTTTTTCTTTTTTATTCGTGGAGAGGAATTGTCCAGCACAGTGAGGTAGCTTTTTGTTCGCCAGGAGGGAACATTGGTTGAATATGGTGTACAGATTCTTTCTCTAGTGATGTTTTTGTTGGGTGTTAGCTGTGGACTAGAAGACTATTCTATTCTAACTTGTCTTGTTCCAAGTTCTTTATTCTCTGACCGGGAAGTCCCTTATTCATTTTCTTGAGGATTTTGTAGCTATATCAACAAGTTTTATAGTATGTTGTTTGGTACAAGTGATAACCTTTATCTTCCCTTCTTGATTTTGGTTTTGTAGGAAAAATGCAAAAACCATTGCCAGATCTTCTGAAGGAGTATGATGTTCCTGTAGGTATTTTTCCTCGGGATGCCACCAATTACGAGTTCAATGAAGAGACACGAAAGCTCACTGTCTTTATACCCTCTGTATGTGAAGTTGGTTACAAGGATTCATCTGTATTACGCTTCTCTACAACTATTACTGGATATCTGGAAAAAGGAAAGCTAGTTGAGATTGAAGGAATAAAAACAAAGGTGATGGTGTGGGTAAAAGTTACTGCCATCTCTTCAGAAAAATCCAAGGTTCATTTCACAGCTGGGTTGAAGAAAACCCGAAGTAGGGAGGCTTACGAGGTTCTGAGAGATGGAGTAGCTATTGAAAAGTTCTAGCGAGATAATTGGCTTTGAACGTTCGATATACTATGAAGCCATTCTCGGGGCTCAAAATTACAACTTCTGTTTGTTAATTTCTGTCTCTTCTTTGTATGCTGCTGTGTTGGTTTTCTAAGTTTGATTTCAAAATATGTTTCTTACCTTTGGCATGTTAGAGTAAGTAACAAACAAACCCCCCAACAACTTTGAACTGATATTACTACTTTGTTTTAGACAGTCCTAGTAATAAAAAAAATGTTGGCATTTTATTTTCTTTGTTTTTAAACAAGAGAATGAGAATTTTTTTGGATATATATACTCTACACTATTTGAGAGGTACGAAATATAATTAGATGCAATTCTTTGCTTACACAATTTATTTATTTTGGTCTTATACAATGATACACACATATGTAGTATTGTACAATTAGGTTGGATAAACTTTTTTTTTTTTTTGGTACAGGATAATGTTTTCTTCTTTGACCACAAAATTTACAACATATTTAGTAGGGTTAATTTGTGAATTGTCAATACACTGGGATGCTATTTTCTTCTTTTCCACATATTTCATGTTTTGGAGGAAAGGTATATTTAAATAACTAGATATTATTTGTAAAATTTATAATCGAACACAACTTCATCTTCAACTGCAACTTCAAAAGTTTCAAATAAAGTGAAAAAATATTTATAATAGTATGATGTAGCTCATTTATGAGATTTAATCCATGACATTATTGACTATTTATTAAAATAAATTCATTAAAAAAATTATACTTATAATATGAATAAACTTAAATAAAATCAATAATAAAAACAAATATATATATAATGTACAAAGATATAATGCAAATTCGCATAACTTCATTATTTGCTTGTTTTGTTCAATCAAATTAATTTTAGTAGATTTATCAATCTTCCATTACTATATCAGTTGCATTTGCGCATGTTACATTTTCACTCAACTTTGGGTAGCATGAATTTTTTTTCCAACTTTTGTATCAAAGTTGTGCCACATGATTGTGAGTTGTGACTATCGACCAATTAACAGACCCTTTTGAGGCATGATGATATAAATTCACTTACATATAGGTAAAATAGGTTTTCAGAAATATTCATGCTACGTCAATAACATTAATAACATTGTGAAATTCCACAAGTGAAGTTTGAGCAGGATAGAGTGTACACAAGTATTATTACTATCTCGTATTGGTAGAGAGACTATTTTTGAAAGACATTAGGCTCAAGTACAACAATTTCAAGTATAAAGAATAAGAAAATGCTAAGCCTACAAGAAAAGAAAATGAATAACAAAATAGTACGTAGTAGCCAAAACACAATAAGCTGATGATAGATATAAAAAATTAGAACTACAAGAATACGGTAAGTACAACGATAGACATCAACAAGTATGAACCCTAGAAAACAAGGCAACACTCCACTACCAACTAACCTTCTACCTTAATGCACGACCTCCACACCCTCCTCTCTAAGGTTGTCCTCGATAATCTGAAGTTGCGTTATGTCCTATCTAAACACCTCTCCCCAATGCTTTTTTCAGCCTATCTCTAGCTCTCCTCATGCCTACTACATCCAACCTCTCACACCTCCTTGCTGGGGCGTCTATGCATCTCTATTTCACATGTCCAATAATGGATATTACAATAATTATGGGCAATATATAGAAACTTCATCGATGACAACCAAACGCATGATATTGCAATACTTGGTGTGTACATGCTTTGCACGTGTGTCTAGTTTAGTGCACGTGCTTTGCACGTGTATCTAACGTCAATCAATAAAATTATGCATATATTTTCTTATATTTTACCCTCAACATTAATTACTTATTCTCCAAATCATTTTCGAAGATCTAAGTCATTAATAATTCAATTAAATGTACGTGCTTTGCACGTATATATCACGTTAGTTAATAATAAAAATAATAAATTATTGTGTGTATGTTACATTATTGCAAAAAAACACTACTTATATTAGGAAACATGTAGTGACCCACTCCAATTTTTACTTTTTCTCTTCAATTAATGTATTATTTGTGTTGTCATCAATATAATACTACCTTCGTCCCATTATTACAACAACTATATATAGAGGAGCCGCTACGTGATAATTTTTACCATCTAATTTTTTTTTGTTCGTTTAACGTGGTTGTTTCTGAAGATGGGATCGGAGACTTAAAGGACAATAGCTGAAGCAAGATATACTAGGAGCGCTAGATCATAGTGTCATGCAATACTACATAAAGATTAAGCTAGACACATATCGAGAATACACTCAAGTTGCTAAAAAGAAGACTAATATAATTTTAATCGGAGAAGGAATGGATACTACAATAATAGCGGGTAATAGAAACTTCATCGACAGAAACCAAACATATGACACTGCAATAGTGGGCAAGTCTATATATTATATCGTGTGTTATAGATTTCATTGGTTTTGATTAATTACTCATTGTTCTAATTTAATTTGTAGGGGTACGTGGGGATGACTGCACAGGCCAAGACATCACCTTTAGGGATGATGATGGACCCATAAAGCATCAAACAGTGGCATTAAGAGTAGAAGCAGATTTTGCTTCGTTCTATAGATGTCGTTTGGATGGATATCTACCTTATATACAAAAAAAAATGATTATCAATTTTAACGAGATTGCGAAATCTATGGTACGATGGATTTTATTTTTGGTGACGCGGCGGCCCTGTTTCAAAACTGCTTAATTGAAGTACGTGTTCCACTGCTCAAGCAGTATAACACAATCACTGCACAACGCAGAGAGGTAGCAGTTCTTCTTTCAAGCTCAAAATAGAGCTTGAGAACTCTACAACTGGAATAGTGCTTCAAAATTGCACTATAAAGGCTGCAAAAGATTTGAATAATGTCAACACATATTTTGGTCGACCATGGGGAAAATTCTCTAGGACAGTGGTAATGAAAAGTTACGTAGACAACTTGATAAATCCTAAAGGATAGATTGAATCTACAAACAAATTTGTTTTTCAACTCCAACCATATTATCTTGAGTACAAGAATAGAGGACCGGGTGCTATTACAAAGGGACGTGTAACATGGACATTCATCACTACAGATCAAAATATTGCATCAAATATCACTGTCAGACACTTCATAAATGGTGATAAGTGGATTCCTGCTAATGTTCCAAATTATCTAAATTTTTCGTGAACAACATCATGAAATTTGTTAAAACGAGCTTTCTGTGTAAATGAGTATCATTGTATAGTCTTTCTACAATAATTTGATTTTTATAAATTTTCTTCTTTTTGAATTAAATCAGCAACAAAAGTATATATTAATAAACTCTGTTAATTATAAAAATTAGTTTCTAATAAAATAAGAATATTATAATTAACATAAAAATGAATATAAAGATAAAAAAGAAAAAAAAAAAGACAGAGATAGTTTTCAATCCGTTTTTTTTCTTAAACAAGTCGAATATAATGTTATTGTTTGTTGTTGCAACTATGTTATCAGCCATAATTTTGTGTTGTCAAAGTCAGGTAATATAAATACCTAATGTTGTTGTTTCTCAAGACGGTACAACAGACTCAAGGACAATGTCTGAATCAATATTAGTAGCGCTAGATCATAGTGTCAAACAATACTACATAAAAGATTAATTAACAAGACACGAATTGAGAATACATTCAAATTGATAAAACGAAGACCAACATAGTCCTAATCGGAGAAGAAATGGATACTACAATACGACCAATAGAAACTTCATCGACAGCAACCAAACGTATAACATTGCAACATTGGGTGTGTACGTGCTTTGCACGTGTATCAAATTTAATGTACGTGTGTGTTATGTCAATCAATAAAATTATACATATGTTATTTTTATATTTTACCTTCAACCAATTACTTATTCTCCAAATCATTTTCGAAAATCTAAGTCACTATTAAATTAGAAAAAAAATAATTTGATTAAATGTATGTGTTTTGCACATGTGTATCACATTAATTAATAATAAAAATAATAAATTCTTGTGCGTACACTATTGCAAAAACACTACTTATATTAGGTTGCAATGTCTATTTGGAATATAGTGTCATTTTTTGTTGTTGCAACTATGTTATCAACCATAGTTCTATGTTGTCAAAGTCAGCTGACAGAAACGCCTAATGTGGTTGTTTCTCAAGAGGGGACCGGAGACTTAAGGACAATTAGTTGAAGCAATACTAGTAGCACCAGATCATAGTGTCATGTAATACTACATAAAAATTAAACAAGACACGTATCAAGAATATATTTAAGTTGCTAAAAAGAAGACCAATATAGTCTTAATTGGAGAAGGAATGAATACTTTAATAATAATGGCAATAGAAACTTCATCAACAAAATCAAACGTATGACACTATAATTGTGGGTAAGTCTATTATATTGTGTGTTACATATTTCATTGATTTTGATTAATTACTCATTGTTCTAATTTAATTTTTGTTGAGATTAATAAGTTTATGCATAATTAGTTAGTTAGTTTAAACAGTGTTACTTTCACAGAGTTAGTTAGTTAACAGCTTTTGTAGTTAGTTAGCTTTCCGTTAGCCAGCTGTCCTAATTGTTAGATATTTTCCAGTTTTCAGTCTGTATATATACAGCTCACTATATCTAGTTCTAGTTTAGTTTTTCATAATTTAGAAATGAGAAATATGCCTTTCTCAATTAGCTCTCTCTTAATCTTGAGCTCAGTAGGTTCTAGAATCCACCATTAATGGTGGTTCTCACTGCTTTCATTCTGAGTTTTGACATGGTATCAGAGCAATGGATCTATCAACCCTACTTATCTCCGTCCTTCTCGTGAAAATTTTTCAGTTCTCAGCTCGTTTCAGGTTACCTGTTCCCTTTCTTTCAACTGTTCTTCAGTCTTTTTTTACTTTCCTACACATTCTCTTCTCCATTTCTGTGGATTGATTCTGCTGCATTACAATGGTAGAGGTCACTAATCTAGAAGCAACTAAGGGAATTGAAATAGGAAGTGTTTTATACCTACATCCATCAGATAATCCAGGTGCACCTCTTGTACCAGTCGTTTTCGATGGAATTGGTTATAGATCTTGGAGAAGAGGCATCATCAAATCTCTGTCAGTAAAGAATAAATTGGGTTTCATCAATGGAGATTCTAAGAAACCACTTTCTACAGACCCAGACTATAAACAATGGGAGAGGTGTGACAATATGGTTACATCTTGGATCCTAAATTCTTTAAATAGAGAAATTAATGATAGTGTAGCATACGTGGACAGTGTTTTAGAATTGTGGATTGATTTGGAGGATCGTTATGATCAAACCAATGGTGACAAGTTGTATCAAATTCAGAAAGAGATCAATGATCTCATTCAGGGAGTTCTGGATGTCATAGCTTATTACACCAAGATGAAGAAACTTTGGGAAGAATTGAGTAGCTTATGCATTCCACTACAGTTGTGCATGTAATTGTGGAGCAAAGGATGTCATGCACAAGGTTGAACAGGATAGGCGATTGATTTAATTTCTTATGGGTCTTAATGAGGTTTACACAATAATCAGAGGTAACATTTTGATGATGAATCCACTACCATCTGTGGCACAAGCTTTTGCCCTATTAATACAGGAAGAATAACAAAGAGAGTTTAAATCAAACAACCAATTGTTTGCTGAATCCAGCTCTCTTGCTGCTAGCTCTTCAGGGACCTCAGGATGCTCTTTAGCTGCTAATGTTTCAGGTACTTCAAAAGGTCAAAATTTCCAAATAAATTACTCATCTGCTTTTCCAAATCATAGAGGAAGACTATTCTGTTACCACTGCAAGAGACCAGGCCACATTAAGGAGAAGTGTTATCAGTTACATGGATATCCACAGAACAATAATCGATCTCAGAAATCTCAGTCTCATGGACAGCAAGGTTATAATCAATTCCAAAGACAACAACAATATGAGAATCTGGTTTCAATCAGGCATACAGAAACAATAACAAAGGGAAAGGGGTGGCAACTAATTATAAAGGGTTGTCATGTGACTCTACTATGGATCAAGGATGTGGCTCTGGAGGTCAAATCACCAATCAGGACATTGGCATCTCAAAGGAGCAGTATGGACAACTTGCCTACCTACTTCAGCAATTTCAGGCAGAAAATTCAGGCAACATGCAGATAACAAATCCTGCTGTGAACTTTGTAGGTATTATTGCATGCACTTCTTCTATAGTTTTTGACAAACTTTTATGTGAATGTTATAAACCCAAAACTGACTTGTGGATGTTAGACTCAGGTGCATCACACCATATGACATTTAACAAACTTCATCTCACCAATATTTTACCATTACTTGAACCAATGTTAGTTAGATTACCTAATGGCTATAAGGTAAAGGTCACAGAGGTTGGAAATGTGCGACTAACTTCACAAATCACACTATACAATGTCTTATTCATTCCCTCTTTCAAGTACAACTTGATTTCAATCAATTCCCTAGCTCTACATCTTAAATGTGTTGTTTCTTTCTCTAACACATCTTGTCTCTTGCAGGCCCCTTCACTGAAGAGGCCTCTGGAAATTGGTAAAGCTCATGATGGTCTGTATCTCATTTGCTTAGACTGTCTGCAAAAGAGCAAATATTCCACTTCACCTGAAAATCCTACTACATGTCTTTCACTTCATAAAACTGATATGTTGCATTGTCAATGTAATTCTCATTCCTGTTTACTTAATCAAAATGTAATAAACAGTTCATCTGACAATAAAGACAATACTATTTCTGTTGATAGCAATGTTGTTACCACTGGTGATGATACAGACTTGTTGTGGCATTACAGACTTGGTCATGTTCCTTTTGTTAAAATGAAGAGTATTTCCTCAATACCTGTGGTTTTCTCATCCAAACAGCCTTTCTTTTGCCCCATCTGTCCCATGGCAAGGCAGACTAGACTACTTTTTCAACAGAGCACTCATAATAGCACTGCTATTTTTGACTTAGTCCATGTTGATTTATGGGGGCCATACCAAACACCCATACATGACAACTTTAGATTCTTTCTTACCTTAGTAGATGACTTCAGTAGGTCCACTTGGACACAACTACTCAGTCATAAAAGCAATGCCCTACATGTTATTAAAACCTTCACAACCATGGTTGAAAACCAATTCAAAACTACCATCAAAGTAATTAGATCAGATAATAGGCTTGAATTCACCAATACCGAGTCTATCCAATTTTTTCAGTCCAAAGGTATTATTCACCAAAAGTATTGTCCATACACACCTCAACAAAATGGTATGGTGGAAAGGAAACATAAATACATTCTTGAAACAGCTAGGGCACTTCTTTTTCAGTCCAAACTCCCTACAAAATACTAGGGAGAATGCATTCTAATTGCTACCTATATAATTAATAGACTCCTTTTGCACCTCTAAATAACAAATGTCCATATGAAGTGTTGTATAGGCTGAAGCCTTTTTACTCACACTTAAGAAGTTTTGGTTGTTTGTGCTACCCAACTATCCCTAAAACCCAAAGATCTAAATTTGAACCTAGAGCATCTCCACACGTTTTTGTAGGATATCCCTTTGGTATGAAAGGATACAAGGTCATGAGTCTAGCCACTAAAAGGTTGTATGTCTCCAGAGATGTCATCTTTCATGAAACAATTTTCCCCTTTGCAGTGACTAAAGATCCTACTCTCTTCCCTTTTTCTCCTTTCCATCATCACTGTTTTACTGATCAGTCTGCATATCCCACTTCTGGTTCATTATTTGATCCTACTATCCAGTGTGATCATGAGACGTCAAGTGACACAAATCCTATTTTACCTCCTGACCCTTCTAGTCTACAACATCATCCTTCTCCTAGTAACACCTCAACAACAACTCCCCAACAAGTTCACCAACCTGATATGACAACTAGGAAGTCTCATAGGACTCACAAATTGCCCACATACTTATCAGACTATGTTCACTCAACACCTGTTTCACAACCCACAGACAATCACACACCAACAACTCCTACCACATTAACTGTTTGTTTTTCTCTCAACCACCATATATCTCCTGCAAAATTGGATCCTAATAGTCAAGTCTTTGCTTTAAATATTTCTCATGATTGTGAGCCATCTAGCTATGAAGAGGCTGCTCTTGATCCTGCCTGGTAAACAGTTATGACTCAGGAATTTTCTGCTTTGCATGATAATAACACTTGGTCCCTTATGCCTTTGCCTATTGGTAAGAAAGCTATTAGTTGTAGATGGGTTTATAAAATTAAACACAAGGCAGATGGTAGTGTGAAAAGATACAAAGCAAGGTTAGTGGTTAAAGGGTATACTCAACACCTTGGCATAGACTATACAGAAACATTCTCACCAGTTGTTAAAATGACAATTGTAAGAGCTTTTATTGCTGTTGCTGCAAAGAAACAGTGGGATATTTACTAGCTTGATGTTAATAATGCTTTTCTCCATGGAGATCTGCATGAGGAAGTATACATGGATGTCCATCCAGGCCTTGCTGTGACACATACAAGGCTGGTTTGTAAGCTAACAAGTCATTATATGGTTTGAAACAAGTAAGCAGACAATGGTATGAAAAGTTGACCGCAACTTTGAATTCAAGGGGTTACACTCACTCACTATATGAGTATTCATTGTTCTATAGGAAAAAAGGGTTCTTCTACTGTTTTTCTAGGTGTCTATGTAGATGATATTATACTTACAGGAACTGATTTTGAAGAAATTGTCCATCTCAAAAGTTTTCTCCATGATCAGTTCAGGATCAAAGACCTTGGGAGATTGCACTATTTCTTGGGTTTGGAAATATTATATAAGGATGATGAAGTCATTATATCTCAAAGAAAATTTGTACCTGACCTTCTCAAGGACTTTCATTGTGATAAACTAACTTTCCTGGCTTCTTCCTTAGATCCTAATGTTAAGCTTAAGGCTCATGAGGGCAGACCATTAAGTGATCCTACCTTATATAGAAAGTTGGTAGGAAAGTTGAATTTCCTCACTCATACCAGACTGGATATTGCCTATGGAGTTCAACATTTGAGTCAATATATGCAAGATCCCAGGGAACCTCATCTTCGAGTTGCTTTTCACATGTTGAAGTATCTCAAAAATGATCCCACCTTGGGCATCTTCATGTCATTTTCTCCTGATTTTGAGGTTCAAGCCTTTTGTGACTCCTACTGGGTATCATGCCCTGACTCTAGAAAATCTGTGAGTGGTTACATTGTCTTACTGGGAAACAGTCCCATCAGCTGGAAATCTAAGAAACAGGAGACCATTTCATTATCCTCTGCAGAAGATGAGTACAGATCATTACGAAAGGTTATTGGAGAATTGGTTTGGCTACAACGATTGTTCACTGAATTGACTGTTCCTCCAATTGGTCCTTTCCCAGTATATTGTGACAGTCAGGCTGCACTCTACATAGCCAGGAATCCAGTTTTTCACGAGAGAACCAAACACATAGAGGTCGATTGCCATTTTGTTAGATTCAAGCTTCAAGAAGGTTTAATTTCATTGCATCACATCAGCACTGGTGATCAATTGGCCGACATCCTCACGTAGGCTCTCACAGGAATCAAACACTCTACTATGATGGACAAGTTGGTAGTGTTTAGCTCACCTCCAACTTGAGGGGGGGGGTGTGTGTGTTGAGATTAATAAGTTTATGCATAATTAGTTAGTTAGTTTAAACAGTGTTACTTTCACAGAGTTAGTTAGTTAACAGCTTTTGTAGTTAGTTAGCTTTCCATTAGCCAGTTGTCCTAGTTGTTAGATATTTTCCAGTTTTCAGTTTGTATATATACAACTTACTGTATCTAGTTCTAGTTTAGTTTTTCATAATTCAGAAATGAGAAATGTGCCTCTCTCAATTAGCTCTTTCTTAATCTTGAGCTTAGTAGGTTTTAGAATCCACTATTAATGGTGGTTCTCACTGCTTTCATTCTGAGTTTTGACAATTTTTAGTGACTTCACAGCCCAAGACATTACTTTAGGAATGATGCTGGACCAATAAAGCATTAGGTAGTTGCATTAAGAGTAGAAGCAGATTTTGATTCATTTTATAGATGTCGTTTGGACGGATATCAAGATACCTGATACATAAAAAAGACTGTCATTCTATCAAGATTACGAAATCTATGGCACGATAGATTTTATTTTTGGCGAGGCAACAATCCTATTTTAAAACTGCTTAATTGAAGTATGCATTCCACTTCTCAAGCAGTATAATACAATCACTACACAACACGGACAACTTTAGAATTCTACAACTAGAATAGTGCTTCAAAATTGCACTGTAAACACTGCCCAAGATTTGAGTAATGTCAACTCATATTTTGGTAGACCATGGGAAAAATTCTCTACGACAGTGGTAATGGAAAGTTATGTAGACAACTTGATAAATCTTAAAGGATGAGTTGAATGGATTGAATCTACAAACAAATTTATTGTTCAATACAAATCATATTATCTTGAGTACAAAAATAGAGGACCGAGTGCTGTTATTGTAACATCTCGCAATTTGAAATAACTAGGAATAAGCTTATAATTGGAAATAGTCATTTTTGGAAAGAATTAAAAATCTGGAAATTTGTCAAGTAAGGAAAAGTTGAGTTTTGGTCAACTTCAAACGGCCATAATTCCTAGCTCAAGATGAGTTAGGTGTACTTCCAGATATGGTTGCAAATCTCTTGGAAGGATCTTTTCAACGCCGCTGAGTTTGCGAAAAACCGAGTTCGTATGAATGAGTTATGCCCTTTGGAAGTTGGGCTGTTAGAATAAGGAAAGTCCAATCCGGATTTTTAAAAGGGTAGTTTGGTCTTTTCCTTACCCTTTTATTTCAATTAGTTTTTTTTTTGTAATTAATTAGGGGCCTAAGCTGAATTAGATCAGTTTACGTTTTTGGAAGAAGGGTTAGGGTTTTGAGAGAAGAGAAAAGAAGAGGAGAAAGAAGAAGAATTGCCAAGATCATCGAAGTTTAACTTGTGGAATTCGTCGGGGGGTGATCCGTACAATGTATGTGAGATCTTTTTGTGTTGGATTAGTTCACCCACACACCAACTGGTTTCAATCCTTTGGTTTGGAGTTGTTTACATGTTGAAAAGTGAGGTTCTTAAAGAACAAATTGTAGAATTCTTGTTGGTTGAATTGTTAATGCTTGGGGGTTGATTTGATTCATGTTTCCGGGCCGATTTTCAAGTTAGATTGATGGTGTATTGAGAATACAATTGATCCTAAGTATTTGGGGAAAGAACTAGGGAAGATTGGAGGGTTTAGAGATGAAAAATGAAGAAGAAAATGGGGGATTTTCTGGGCAAGGGCTTGGGGCGTCACGCCTACCAGAGTGCCACAAAAGTTCCTCTGAACTTTGGCCTTTGGTGCATCGCGCCAGCCAGAGTCCTCTGAAGTTTGAGGGCTGGCGCCCCGCGCCTCTCAGAGCGCCAAGGACGCCAGTTCTCCCCATTCATTTCCCACCTTTCCGTACTAGTTCCTAAGTGATGTACCTATGTTTTCTAGTTGATTCTAACACTCTAAGGTACATCTAAATATCATGAAATCATCCATACACATGAGATCATGAACCTTGAATCCATAATCCAATTTAAGGAAAGTTAAAGATCAAAGTCAAAGAAGTTAAGAGTCAAGTCTAGAAGTTAAGAAGCAAGTCAAAGCAAAGTTTCTTATAGTTTTCAAGAGTCTTTAAAAAACATTTTAACTTCGTTTTAAGGCTCAAGTTTCAAGTAAAGTAAAGAGTAAATTGTTGAGTTCATTTCTCAAAAGTTATTAGGGAACTAAGTGTTCCCAAAGAAGTTTATAAATGTTTTCACATTTGAGCAAGAAAGGAACTATGATTTTTCAAAGAGCCTTCAGGCTAGTTTTCAGAAAAGAGAAATAGCTTTCTAAATGAAGCGAGCAGGGAAACCGAGATTTCTAAAATAGCCTTTGAGCACTAATCTCAAATCACAGAAGAAGTATGTTTTTAAACATAAAGAACTAAATATATTTTTGGGAGTAGTATTGAGCACCGATATAGGGATGCGAGTTCATATTAACTCAAGTCTCCATAAACCATGTAGCCATCATATGTAGAAAAGGGTCATACTTTTTAGATGAATCCTTTTCGCATAGACTAGTGGATCCACTTAGAGAGTTAGCTTCCTATATCATGGCGAGGTATATGATGGGCCTCGGCAGCATGAGGTAAAGCATTGTATCATCACTATAGTTCTTAAGTGATGGTTGTCGGTTAGAGAAACTCCCACAGCAGTAGTAGCATGGTTCCTCAAGGGGTTCTGCTTAGTGTAAATGGGGATATGAGACTTCATTCATGCATTGCACAAGTAGATTTTAAGAGGGAGCATGGTTTGTATTTTTATGATATTGTAATTATGAATTGACAGCATGTTTTCAACAGTTTTTCTTTATATTGCACTTGTTTAAAACTGTTTTATAATGAAATGAGTTTATTTAAGTATTCAAGAGTTGAGAAGAGCCAAGGTAAGTGTTTCTTTCATAATCTCTTTCGAGCCTATGTTGTTTTAGCATTCCAACTCGCATACTCGTACATTCAATGTACTGATGTCAGTTGGCCTGCATCGTTTTATGATGCAGACACATGTAACTAGGATCGGCATCCGGCGCATTCGTTGATCCAGCTTTTCATTTCATATGTTAAAGACTTGAGTTTGCCTTAATGGCCAGTTGAATGTTCCTTTATAACATTCTAGTTACTTCTTAAATGTGTATATGATGAGTTAAGTCTTCCGCTGAGTTAGTAAGCCAGACCAAGGGTCTTCGAGTGCCGGCCACGTCCAAGGTGTAGGCTCGGGGCGTGATAGTTATAATGAAACGTATAACAAGTGCATCTGTCAGTATATCAGTGGGGATCCAAATACTGCATTAAGTTTCACTTTCAAACACTTCATAAATGGCGATAAGTGAATTTCCACAAATATTCCACATTATTTAGATTTTTCCTAAACAACACTAAAGAATGTGTAAAAATGAGCTCTCTGTGTAAACGAGTGCCATTGTATAGTCTTTCTACAATAATTTAATTTTTATAAATCTTCTTTGTGGAAGTTTATAATTAGTTAGTACACATATTTATTGATATTAAAACTTATATATATTTAATTATTTTCATATCTTTCTTTAAAATATCTATTTTAGTTTCTTTCTCACTTTAAAAATTCATTTTTTTCTTTCATTAATTTCTTATATTTTCACTTTTAATTATTTTTTAAAAAAATTATGAGTATTTTTTAAAAAAATAACTAAAAAGTGTATAATTTTAATGTGAAATTATATGTTTTATTTGATTTTCTTCACTTATTTTGATATCCATTCGAAATTAACTTATTTTAAAAACAAGATATTTGGAATTAAAATTGAAATCAAATCAAAAGGAAATACAAACAAAATAAAAAAAGAGTAAATAAAATCAATAGAAAAATAAAAGAGAAAAAACAATGAATGAAAGTAAAAAAAAAAGTTTAGATACAAGATAAAAAAAGTATGTGTATTAACTTAATTTAAATACAAGATAAAGAAAGAATATTTTTAAAAAATAAAATATCTACACACGTAGCAGGCGCGTGTGTACAAACATAGCCAACTTGGATGGTTGAAGGTGCCACGTCAGCACTAAAGGTGCACAAAAAAAATAAAAAATAAAAAATAAATGAGTTCAAGGGGGGGGGGGGGGGGATAAGACCCTAATTAAGTTTAGATTTGTCTCTGAAATTTCGGTTATAGTCTAGAGATACTTATGCCTTATCCATTAAGTAAAGATCTCTCTAAATATAGTAAGTTCATATTGTACATCTATATTCGTGAGAAATGTGATATTTTAAATATGAGATATATCTCTTTTGGGAAGAAACTAATTCAACATTAACTTAAAACAATATAAATCTCACTACAAGAAAAAGCTTTATTTAAGACCAATATTTATGGACGAGTCAATAATCCCGTCTCTAAAAGTAGATGTATTGGGACGAGATTTTATTTCGGTCTTTAATTCTGTATGTTTTTGTGAAGGTACTAAATCTGGTCTCTAGAAAAAGTAGTAACTGGTCCCAAATCAAAATTTAGGGGTCTTGAGAAATATATATTGAAAGGTGGGAACTGAAATGTAAAAAAAAAGTTCATCTTTTTTCACCAAAATTAGGCGCCTAAAAGATCAATAATACTGATCCATCAAAATTCTAAAAGTAAAAGAAAAAAAGTGATCGTCAAATCAAAAACCCTAGCAACGATCTTCCCTAACAACAATCTTCCCTTACAACGATTTCTGGAAACGCACTGGTCTACCTAGCAAGAAACGCAATACAGGTCTGTGTTTTCTCAGAACAGAGAAAGCAGAGGTCTGCGCAGCAGTGATCTTCACTCAATCACTATCTTTTATTCACTCGAATCTCAGGTATTCCTCCACTTCTATGAGTTGATTTGATTTCATCTGTGAAGTCGATTAGTTTTTTGTATTGTTCGAGTTATATCTCTTCTTTTTTAAACTCTTGTTCTGTTAGACTAGCTGCTGATTATTTTCTTAAAGAACATTAAGTTTTGTAGTGTGATATGATCCAAAAAATGAAGGGGGTCAGTCCTTAATGAATTACGTTACAGTTTCGTTTGGGTCTGAAGCTGATGAACTATGTAAAATGCCATAGAACTAATGTAAATTACCGCATATGGTGCTGCACATTAAAGTTTGAAAGAGTGATAACTTCGTTTGCATCTGAAACTTGGGTTCTTTAAAGCTTCGTTTGCATCTGATGAAAACTTGGACTCTTTAAAGGTTTAAAGGTTGAAAGAACTAATGTAAATGACTTCCTGTGGTGCTGCACATTAAGTTACAGTTTCGTTTAAAGCATTCTTTCATCTTCTTCTAGCTAGTTCTCTGATTTCTCTCTACTTGTATCTCAGCTACGCATCCTCTTTTGCAAGTTTTTTTTTTCTGCTCAAAATTTGAATTGTTGATTGTTTTCTTCCTATAACATAGTGTATAGTGTGTGCCTAAAGAATTGATCATATTTTTACGATGAAATTCATTCGAGCTAATGAAAGATGAAGTATGACATAGAACTTACGTAAATTACCTCTTGTATATGATGTACATAGTAGGTAGAAACAACGATAGTTTCATTTAGGTTTCAAAACTTGGAAAACTCGAGATTTTCAAGAAGATATGTTCTAGCAGTACCATCATATTTCTTTCCATTCTTGTAAAACTGAATCACTAGTTGTTATCTATTTGTTCAAGTTTCACGTAAGCCTCCTCTTTTGGGACCTGATTTTTTCTTCTTCTATATATTTGATTTGTTTGAGTTACACTACTTGTTTGATTTCATCTGTGAAGTCAGTTTGTTGTTTGTATTGTTCGATTTATATCTCTTCGTTTTTGAACTATTGTTCTGTTAGACTAGCTGCTGATCGTTTTCTTAAAGAACATTAAGTTTTGTAGTGTGATATAATCCCAAAAATAAAGAGGATCAGTCCTTAAAGAATTAAGTTACAGTTTTTTTTGAGTCTGAAGTTGATGAACTATGTCAAAAGCAATAGAACTAATATAAATGACTTCCTGTGGTGCTGCACATTAAAGGTTGAAAGAGTGATAGCTTTGTTTGCATCTGAAACATTGATTCTTTAGAGCTTCATTTGCATCTGAAACTTGGATTCTTTAAAGCTTCGTTTGCATCTGATGAAACTTGGACTCTTTAAAGGTTGAAAGACTGAAAGAACTAATGTAAATGACTTCCTGTGGTGCTGCACATTAAGTTACATTTTCATTTAAAGCATTCTTTCATCTTTTTCTATCTGGTTCTCTGATTTCTGTCTACTTGTATCTCAGCTATGCATCCTCTTTTCCTAGTTTTTTTTTCTACTAAAAATTTGAATTGCTCATCGTTTTCTTCTTATAGCATAATGTATAGTGTGTGTCTAAAGAATCGATCATATTTTTACGATGAAATTCACTCGAGCTGATGAAAGATGAAGTATGACATAGAACTTATGCAAATTACCTCTTGTATATGGTGTACATAGTAGGTAGAAATAATGATAGTTTCATATAGGATTCAAAACTTGGAAAACTCGAGATTTTCAAGAAGATATGTTCTAGCAGTAGCACCACATTTTTTCCATTCTTGTAAAGCTGAATCACTAGTTCTTCTCGATTTGTTCATGTTTATGTAAGCCTTTTCTTTTGGGACCTGATTTTTTCTTCTTCTCTATATTTGATTTTTTCGAGTTACACTACTTGTTGATTTCATCTGTGAAGTCAGTTTGTTGTTTGTATTGTTCGAGTTATATCTCTTCTTTTTTGAACTTTTGTTCTGTTAGGCTAGTTGCTGATCATTTTCTTAAAGAACATTAAGTTTTGTAGTGTGATATGATCCAAAAAAGAAGGGGATCAGTCCTTAAATAATTAAGTTACAGTTTCGTTTGGGCCTGAAGTTGATGAACTATGTCAAAAGCAATAGAACTAATATAAATGACTTCCTGTGGTGCTGCACATTAAAGGTTGAAAGAGTGATAGCTTCATTTGCATATGAAACTTTGATTCTTTAAAACTTCGTTTGCATCTGATGAAACTTGAATTCTTTAAAGGTTGAAACAACTAATGTAAATGACTTCTTGTGGTGCTGCACATTAAGTTAAAGTGTGTGGCATGATAAGATCCCAAAAACGAAGTTGATCAATCCTAAGAGAAACAAACGTTCCTATAGAAACAAAACAGTGAACTACTCTTAAATAGAGGCACTCACAGGTTATGCATTAAGACAATGTTCGGAGAGAAGATATAGGAATTTTTATTTGACTCAAGAAATCTATTCGGAATTACAAGTGAACGAATGCTTACCTTTTAATACTAACAAAGCACGCTGTAAAGTGTCTTCAGTTATTAAATCTGATCCAAATATATAGGCACGTGCAACTAATTCTTAAAAAGATTTCTATCTAACTAAAATAAATTAGTAATTGCAAAAGGCACCATTGAATTATTTTCTACTGTAAATGGATCATATTTTAGTGTTGTGTGTGTGTCTAAGGAATCGATTGTATTTTCTTACAATAAAATTAACTCGAACTCACAAAAGATGTATGAAGCAACATAATTGATACAAATTACCTCATGTGGTGCTGTACATAGAAGGTAGAAATAGTGATAATTCCATTTGAGTTTCAAACTTACCAAACTTGATATCTTTCAAGAGATACATTCTTATAGTTGCACCATATATTCGGGCATTCCTATCAAACTCAATCACAACAAATTTATCAAAAAGTTATAAAAACATATTGTAATTAACTTTTAGAAGGTTAAAGATGCAACTGACTTCTTACAGTTATACTTCATGTGATTCCATATATAGAAGGTAGATACAATGACACTTCTCTTTGGGTCCTTGAGAAAGAGAACACGGAAACCAAATCCCCTTGTTCTACTCATCAAGTTATGCAAGTCTCCCAAACAACTGAAACATGTATGACAATTTACAAATCCATTCACTATCAATCTGTTGAACAAAATTTTATTGCTACAGTTCTTACTAAATTATAAAACTATAGGATCATCTAATCCTAGAAATGTAAAAAGAGTGCGAGGGAGCAACAAGTGTAAAGAAGTTGCATCACTTGAAGCTGGAAAGAGGCTGAAAGTAACATTTTACAATAATAGAAAGTTGGAACAAATAGCAATCTGTTTTCAAGGCACCTGGGAAAAATAATTTGTGATTGTAATATGTGTCCATTGGGAGTACCATCGTGAAGGGACATTAAGCAACAAAAGTTGGATCACATGTGGGCAGTTATTGAGGTACAATTACAAATTACATCATCATTATGTTTATATTCAACTTTTTTGTGCTCTGTTAATTATTACATGAATCTAATCAACTAACCAAAAAGATAAGAAGAAGGATATCTACTAAGAAGATACACTGGTGTAACTACCATCCGGTGTTTAACTTGATGAATCGAACTTACTATTCTTATATTTCCAATATTAACCATTGTTGCACATATTTTTCTTTCTCAATTTTATACATAGCTTTTGTATAGTTGACGCACAATATTCACTCTCCTTTTGTAGGATAAATTTGAGAGTGTTGACTTCAATGATCATCGTGATCATATATTTGGATGGATGAATGAGTTATGGAACAAATGGAGAGGATACTTGCATGCTACTTATGTGAAGAATAAGCCAATTGTTCAGGCTCTTAATAATATTCCAAAGGGAGTAGAAAAGAAGGAATGAGAGTGGTTAGTTAAGGAACATTTTTCTTCTGAAAGTTTCCAGGTATACCTAGAGATCTAATAGCCTATATATTTCAAGTATCCATTTTGTAACTCATCGTGATATTTAGATGTGAAACTATCTCTAAACTTGGTAATATTTCTTAGATATGCCTTTTTAACGTACCAATACAGGCGAGGAGCAATAGAAATGCAAAAAATTGAGCTATGTTAAGATGTTTCATCACATTGGTAGTAAGCCTATTAGAGAGATTATTTATCAGCAGGTATTATCGAAAAATAATTTTCCTAAATAAATTTTTTAAGAAGTTCTATTTGCATTCGTTTAAGCATTTAGTGTATAGCTAAACTCTTAGATGATTGATCGTGTTTAAAGGAATTTCTTCACTTCTGAGGTTCTTTGTTGGTGATTTTTTTTTCTCTTAGCTGGTGGCTGTTTGATCACCTATATAAGTTAGTTTTGTTTAGTGAGTTTTATCACTTTTGCTGGCAGGACAAAAATCTGTGACCAACTCCCTTCTTGCATAAGTTAGGTTGATTCTTCCTAACATTTAACAAGAAGTGGATGAGACATTCAATAATTCTATATATGAATCTTTATACATAAGCTGGGATAGTGCTGATTTTGTTGATAAAACAGAGTTGTTTTATACATATGTTTCGAGATATTTTCATGTTTGTGTCGTTTCTTTCTAGACAGAAATTGGAAACTGATTTGCATTGAGTTTTAGCCGTTTAGCAGCTACAACCGTAGTAATAGCTACCACATTTGAAATGCTTCAGTTGTTCCGAGTTATTTTAATGTTTGCGTCGTTTCTTCTCTAGACAAAAATTGAAAAACTGATACGCATTCAGTTTTAGCCTTTTAGATGTCTTGGAAATTGTTGCTTCTTGTGTGCTAGCGTATATAAGTTATAGAACCATTATACTCGACCATATACAGAATCTCTCGACTCATATATACACTCAACCATATATAAGTTCTGCTTTGTCCACTAAGAATAAGAATACAAGATATAAATGGCAGGAAAGAAGTAACAACGCATTGTAGTCTCACAGTAACAACATCCTAGCCATATACAAAATGTCTCGCCCCCTATAAGACTTATCCTTCATGAATAGGCCTTTATCGATGCAAGAAGAACTTTGACATCACTCTCAGGGTTATTAAGATAATTTTTT
Source organism: Solanum commersonii (assembly GCA_029007595.1). Classification (NCBI taxonomy): domain Eukaryota; kingdom Viridiplantae; phylum Streptophyta; class Magnoliopsida; order Solanales; family Solanaceae; genus Solanum; species Solanum commersonii. The sequence goes on along the minus strand of JAJTWQ010000225.1, from coordinate 179,634 downwards.
TATATCTTTTGTTGTTGTACATCATATTTTCCATCCATATACAGAATCTCTCGGCATAAAGTCCAGCAAAACAGAGATTTGAGTTGCACCTTGATCTGGTTTAAAGGATCAAGTAACTAGCTAAACCTGTATCATTAGAATTGCTTAACAGATCATTGCCTTCTTTATCTCTATTTTTTAATTTTCTATACGTACAATTGCAGGCACACAGTTTGAGATTGTTTGGCTTCTACAAGGATTAATGATGAGAAGAAAAAAGTGATAACTTGTTTGTTTCCCCTGCTACAATAATAACCTGTTGGTTTATAGCTGAAACAATGATATACATCATGCTTGTTTAGTTACTCTGCAACAACTTCTTTCCCCTAAAACCTAATATAAATCTTCTTGGTGGAGAATTTCTCCATTTGTGCTAGCTTATGTCACTGAATTTGTGCTTTCGGTATAGATTTGGATTCTTGGTGAATGCATCTCATCAAAGTTTTCTTAATCAATTTTTCTTATGTTGTTGCAGCTTGTTGATATTCTGGATATCCCTTGGTTAATTTTAGAGTTCTTTTGTGAAGAATGAAGGTCAAGTCAAGATGCAAGTTTAGAAGATGCACACGACCATTATTATTTTGCTAGGAAAGTTGTGCAAGACGTGAAATCATAGTCTAGCTCGGGATATTGTTAATTTGCTAAGCTTTTTTGTCAAACAAATATTGAAACTAACACCATGTGATGTTTACCTATTTTTATATTTATATCAGCCTTTTCTATGGAGATTTACCATAGCAATCTTATATTTATTGGTAGAACTTATAATACTTTTGTGAAACGAGGATCCAGAATCAATGGAGGACAATTAGAGACCAAAAATTTTGCTCATCTCTAAAAGTTCATCTAAGACGAGATAGTTTCTTGTCTCTAAAAGTTTCATCTAGGATGAGAAAACTTCTTGCCCCTAGAGGCTCATCTAGGACGAGGTGTTGCTTGTCTCGAAAAACAATCTAGGACGATGTGGTTGCTTGTCAATAAAAAGTAATCTAGGATGGGGTAGTTGATCGTCCCTAAAGAGTAATCTAGGACGAGTTAGTTGCTAGTCTCTAAAGGGTTTAGTGACCAGAAAATGACTAGTTTTTAAGGAAGAAAATCATCTATTTGGGACGAGATATGTAGTCTTTAAAAGTACTTTGGTGACCAGCTTTGATTCCGTCCCTAAACACATTTAGCGACCAGTTAATGGTACCCGTCCCAATTAACCTTTAGCGAAGAAGCATTTTAGGACGGGTGGCGACCAGCCTTTTCCCGTCTCAAAAGACAATTTGGGACCGGATTTGGACATTCTAGGACCATATTTCCCTTCCTTAGAAACTGTTTTTCTTGTAGTGTCTTCTTTTGGAAATTAAGAACATTATAATTGACATAAAGAATGAATATGGAGATAATAAAGCGCAGGGGGTGGGGTGGGGGGGTTCATACATTTAAATGAGAATGCCAATTTTCAATTGATGATGAAGTGTCACTATCGTCTCATCATAATTTTCCATACAAATGTGAAGGCATTTCTTGAGAAGTGGTTCCTTTGTTTTCTCTAGTAGACTTATACCTCATTAATTATAAATATTTTGTCTTTGTCAAACATTATTGAAGCAAACTACGCACCAAACATTTTTTATCAACAAAAAAACTCTTAGGATCCGCTCTAAGAGAGTCATTGCATATTTTGAAGTTACTAGACGTTTGACAAACATCTTCTATCAAATTTCCTAATGACAAAGTTACGAGAGAAAGAGAGATAAAGAAAATCACTATTAATATTTTTACGGAATTCATTTTCACATATATTTTCGATGTCATGTAGGGCGGTTCTTATAGCTAACATGCAATATTTACAATCTTTTTCATAAAAGATTATGTAGCTATTATGGTATCGAGATTGTGGTAGTCATATCTTACCTTTATGAAACAAACTATTAATTAATAACTAATAAGTGCTATCTTTTAATAAGTGTTTCAAAAAGAAACATTTGAAAATAAGATTTAGCTCTCAACCTTAGCCCTTCAATAACCTCCTTCAACCTTAGTTAGAACATGATCTGATATTTTATGATTTATCGAGGCAAATACATATAATTAACTAATATGATATATTTTAAGTGGTATGGTTTGGAAGGAACTGACTTTTGAAATCTTTATTCTTATTACATGGTCATGATATTATTTTTTAGTTTTCAGGAAATAGCAGGTACATTATATACTTAAATAATAACTTGATATCTGTATACTTGTTCACAATTTTAAAGTCACAGGCCAACTTTAAATTTTTCTAATTAAAGTGGTATGTTTTGGAAGAAGCTTGTTTAAATTATTCACTAATGGCAATGTTGATCTAGTTTTCTATCTTAAAATTGGTACCTCATGGTTTTCTTTATGCGATATGTCAACTTCTTTTTGTAACATATTAATATCATTAACATAAAACAATCAATGTAGATTGAGTTGACCAATGTATCAATTTAGTAATGGCACAATAATTGAGGAGATTTTCTCAATGCTTTAGAGCTCCTTCTGACTTGGTAAATCATTTAATTGTTTGGCCTATAATATGTCCTCATATATTTGTTATATTTCTCTCTATTTATATATGTATGTGCAAAGTTAGAGTCAGGATTGTTATGTTATGAGTTTTGAACCATAGTTCGTTTTTGCTTATTGAGTTCTGAATAAGATTATTTGCACATAGTAGACGAACTTTGTTAATATAAATACATGATTTGAGCCAAAGTTATTGAGTTCTGTCAACTTATAACTACTATACTGGCTCCGCCCCTGTGTTTTGTTAGTACTATGGTGATTGAGGCATTATCAATCCTCAAAGAAAATGTATGGGATCCATACATGGGACTTGAGGAAAAACTAGAAACAGTAAAAAGAATGATGAAAGTGTTGATTAGTCGAAGGAAGGATATCGCGGATGAGGTAAAAGATGCAGAGCTCCATTCGAGTAAAAGAAGAAAGATTGAGGTTGAAAATTGGCAGAGTAGTGTACAAAAGCTAGAACATGAGTTTGAATGCTTTGAGCAAGAAGTACAACAGAGTTCCAGCTTTTCGCGCATAGGATTGTCAAATCGTGCTGATAAAATACATGAAGAAGTGGAATATCTCCTAGATCAAGGTAAATTTTCGGAAGGAATTTTGCTTCATTTATACGAAGGGAAGATGCAGCCGTTGGTGATGACAAACTTGAAAGGTGAAGCATTTGTGGAGAGTCTAAGAAAGGTGATAACGCCGTTGAATGAAGTTTCAAGTATTGGCATTTATGGTATGGGAGGTGTGGGGAAAACGACTCTTGCAATGAATATACATGATCATCTCCTCAAAGAATCAAGATTTTCGGGTAATGTTTACTGGATTACTGTATCACAAGATTTTAGCATTTCTAAAATTCAAAACAATATTGCTAATACTATCGGTCTAGACCTTTCGAGTGAGGATGATGACAAGAAGAGGACAGCAAAGTTGTTCCATAGTTTGAAGAGGAAGTAAAGCTTTGTGCTCATATTGGATGATGTATGGAACAATTTGATGTAACAAAAGTGGGAATTCCACTGGAAATTGGTGGAGGTAAGTTAATCATAACTAGTCGATCGTCTGAGGTGTGTGATAAGATTGGCTGCCAGAAGAAAGTAAAAGTAGAAACTCTTTCAATGACTGAATCATGGGAATTATTCATCAAGACACTTGGTTGTCAATTGGGAGATCTTTCGATGGAGATAGAAGAAATCGCGAAGAAAATGACTAAGAAATGTGATGGATTGCCATTGGGGATAATAACTATGGCTGCAAGTATGAGAGGAGTTAACGATGTTTTTGAATGGAGGGACGCGTTTGAAGAATTCAAAGACTCTTGTATGGAAATGGAGAATATGATCAATGATGTGTTTCCAATTCTCCAGTGTAGTTATAACAGATTGAGAGATCCAAAACTACAAAAGTGTTTTCTTTATTGTTGCTTATACCCTGAAGACTACAAAATTCGGAGAGATGAATTGGTTCGCCTTCTCATTGTGGAAGAGTTGCTTGTCAAAAGGAACAGTAGGAAAGCAGAACTTGACCAAGGCTATGCAGTATTGAACAAATTGGAAAGGGCGTGCTTACTAGAAAGTGTCGTGAATGGAAATGGATCTCGATGTGTGAGGAAGCATGATTTGGTGAGAGAGATGGCATTGCGAATTGCAGGAGATGAAATTAATTTGATGGTGAGAGCAGGAGCACAATTGCGCGAAATACCAGGGGAGCAAGAATGGTCAGAGGATTTGGACAAGGTTTCTTTGATGAATAATATGATATAACAGCCTTTATCCTCTATATGTCCGAAACTTACAACTTTGTTGTTGCAAGGAAATTGTAGTCTGAGTCAAGTTATCGATCCCTTTTTCACGCAGATGCCTGGTCTACGTTCTTTGGATTTAAGCTATACCGCGATACATCAGCTGCCTAGTTCTGTGTCAAATCTAGTAAGTCTCTCTGCATTACTGTTACGACGTTGTTATGGACTTAGATTTGTGCCACCATTGAACAATCTGAAGAACCTCATTGAGTTAGACCTTTTCCACACAATTATCCAGGAAGTGCCTCAAGGTTTAGAAAGCTTAGTTAAATTAAGATGCTTGGACATGACAAGAGATGAAAGAGTTCCAAAGACACTATCTAAGAAACCAGCTGTGGACATTTTAGCTAGGCTCTCTAATCTTCAATTCCTCTCGATTCCTTTCGTTGTACAAATAGAAGACTTACTAGGGATGAGACAACTAGAGGTATTTCATGGAAAGTTTAATGATGTTTGTAGTTTTAATAGATTTGTGAAATATCAACAACGTTGGGGGAAGCCGAGTTCCTTTGTAATTGCTTTAGATACAAAAAGTTCTTCCGAGCCAATTTTGGAGAGTGATCATCTTTCTTATGATTTGACCTTTTATGGTGAACGGGTGATTCTAAGGCATCTTCTTCTCACTGGAGACAGCATAGAGATGCTACGCTATGACCAGATAGAAGATGAAGCGCAAAATGTGACTCTTCTACCAGTAAACATTCAGGAGTTACTTATTTCAGAATGTGATTTTCGCATGTTGGGTGATAGCTTGTTGGATGCTATTCCATCTCTTATTCAGAGCAAAGACTCGAGACTAATTAAAATTGGAAGATGCAATGGGATAGAGTTCTAATTAGGACATCGAATTGTAGATCAACGAGACATCAGGGACCCATATGCCTACTTGCAACACACTCGAAACTCTTGAGAGATTGGTTCTGCATTGCTTAAAAGAATTCAGTGGTCTTTGTAAGTTGGAATTAGTAGAACCTTTGCCTCCTGTTGGAACCTTTTCCCATCTCCGGTGCCTTGAAGTTTTCGTTCTGTGATAAAATGAAGAAGTTAATCCCTAAGTGGCTGCTGCAATACCTCCAAAATCTCACAGAAATTACTGTAAGGATTTGCGAGGAAATGGAAGAGATAATAGCAGATGATGAAGAAGAACAAGTTAATCAATGTGCCTCATCATCGCCTATTATTGTTCTACCAAAGTTGCAGATTCTTTATTTACATGCATTGCCAGAACTCAAGAGCATATACAAGGGTAGAATGACTTGTGGTTCTATTCAACGTGTAACAGTTTCGTTATGTGGGAAGCTGAAGAGACTTCCATTTACTCTTCCTCTTCAAAATGGGCAGCCATCAGCTCCACCAGATCTTGAATTTATCAGAATGAGTGAAAAATCATGGAAAGCTTTGGATTGGGACCATCCTCAATACAAGAATATCCTCCATCCTTTTGTGAAAAAATCATAGATACAAACCTCATGTACATATTTCTACTCATATTGCTTAGATTATTGTAGAATGGCTTCATGTATATGGATTATCTCAAGCTAGTTCATTGTGATATTTCATTTTAATAATCATCAATCTTGAGCATAATTTTTACTTGTATCAGAAGTATTGTTGAGATTATATGAATGATTGCGAAAAGAGAAATCGATTTGAAATGGTTAAATAGGGGAGAAATATGTTGCAAAATATTTGGTGTAATCTAGCTTTTTTGGTTAGTACTGCAATAAGGATGAACACACTATATCGAGTGATGAGGTTTGCGTATATCCTACCCTCTTCAGACTCCACTTGTGGGACTACACTAGGTATATTGTTGTTGAGACCACCAAAGGATGTGGTGCAATGGATGGAGTTGCTCCCCCCTTAACCAAAGGTATCAGCTTCAAGCCCTGGGTGTGGAAAAATCCTAGGTAGGGAGCGCTACCCAACACGAATCTGGATTAGTTAGACTCCAATGGGGTAGGGACACCGGATGAGAAACAAAATAAAATAAAATTAAGTGCATCCTCTTTTGGAGACATACTCTAGCTGTGTGTCTATTCAGAACATAAAGAGACTGAAAAAAATTTAACAAGAGAGTATCATCACATTAGAAAAACTCTGACTGAGCAGAGTACCAGACATTCATAGTATGCTGCAGTTCAATGTGCATACAGAAGTAACCCTATCTTTGCAGTGTTACAAACAGAATCAGCAGCATTCTGCACTATGAAGTTCAAAAATTTCGAGTTAGAATGCATTTTTATTTACAACTTCCCTCACTTTTTTATCTTTGCAGTATTTTCCTCCCATCACGATTTTGATTTCTAACTCTTCTTTTCTTTTAAGATTTTTGTCGCTGCCATGTGTAGCGGTCATTGGAAGTCTCATCTGAATTCCTTGAAGTGTAAACGAAGTGGATCATCACATGAATTAGTATTGGCCCTGTCTGCACCTTAAAAGAATTTAGGGAGAAGTGAGTCAGTGACTGACTGTCCAAAAAGTAACAATCCTGAAGAAGCCAATGATTTTATCTGCTCTTTCACATTGATCGTTATTCATTAAATCGTTGTCGTGCTTTTGAATAAAGCTCAAGTGTATCTGCATGGCTAGAGTCAAGACACAGTGCTGCTTCGCAATCTCGAATGGTAGATGTAGGCTCATTCATCGAGTCATGAAAAGCTGCTCGAAGATGGAGCAGGTGTAAGTCGGGCTTGAAAGCTATGACTTTTGTTAGCTCTGAAATGGCCTCAGATTCCTTATGGTCATCCATTAGAACTGAAAATACAAATACAGGATATTACTTCTCTAGCCAATCAATCAACTAAGAGATATAAAGATTTCAAATAGCAGAAATGATCTCTTGAATGATCTAACTTCTCAGATTCTAATGCAAAAATATTTATTTATGTTTGGCAACCAAGTAAAAGTGACCATATTTTAAGACATAGATGCCAGGAGGGAGCAAGGCGTGATTGCTCTGTCATCCTCCGGCCGTCCAGACCCCCGCACGTCAGAAGGGTGGACTGACCGCACTGATTGGATTGTTTTCCTCATTAGTCCGATTTTCAAGTAAAACAGCCAAAAGACTTAAGTCGTTTCTCCCATCAGCCAAGTGAAGTTCCCTCAATAAGAACATTTCTTCTCTGCTACCAAATATGTCCACTTTGTAGCACGGAGACTAGGTTGTACAAGATGGATTCTTTTTAAATCAAACAACAATGACGGTACGCCCAAAGCAATCATAAGAATACATGGAATTGAAGAAAGATTTGGTTGGCCAAGTAGTTAACTTTTTGTCATTACACATGTTAAGGGACAGAATTCAAGTGGATTACACTAATATCTTTCTCTTTTTTTAATATGTATACCAACCTATAGCCCACACAAGAAAACTCATATATAAGCATGCACAAGAAGTTATACGTCATTACATAGGACAAAAGCAACTAGACGGGCCATCTAGGACCACAATCAATAAGACTCCACCTCACTACATATGGCATGAAAAGATGCAACTTACCAGCTGCTTTGTATCTGTATGGATATGTCCTGAGGGGATCTAACTTTGTTGCCATTGTAAGATCACTTTTTGCCAATTCACGATCACAATATTCAGAACGCTTCTCATAAGCTGATGCATTGTAGCTTGCCTTTTCAATCAACTTTGTCATCTCATCATATGCGGCTTTCCTCTGGTTTTTGAGGTGGTAAACACGTGCCAGGCCCTGATGGGCTCGTGTATGCTTAATAGTCAAGGCATTCACGTAGCAATCAATTGCACTGTCTAGCTTATCAACATCTACATAGATACTTGCCAGATTACTCAGAGCCTGCAGGAGTATATAACTTTTTGAGTGAATATTCTGGTTCATTCATGTATTTGTATATTCCTGAAAGAAGCACTCACCTGGCCTTTCCTAAGACCATCTGAAGGGCATCTAAGAGCTTCCTCAAGCAGTTGTATTACATACAATGATGACTCAATATCTGAATTTGTTTCTGATAAAACATATGCTTTTAGGAAAAAGGCTTCAAATGATCTCTGGATTGAGATGGACTCTTCAGCTTTAGAAATAGCTTCTTCACGATAACCTGTGTCATATAGTATCCATCCTTCATAGACTAGTCTTTCATGCTCGGAGGTAGCTTGGTTTCGGGCTTCTCTCAGACTACGCATTGCCGCTCTGTGGCTGTTCAACCTGTAAATAAAACTGCAAATCAGTCTTATAAAATTCATGGAGCACAAAAGAACATTACTCTAAACTCCAGCCAGGTATTCAACTTGAGCTACTCATGCATGAGAAGACAACTGCCTGATGCAAAGTTGTTGTAATGAACTGAGAGTTATGATTAAGAAAATTGTTAACATAGAGAATTGAGATCATACTTTAATCGATCATTTAGAGATTGTTCAAATACCAATACAAAAACATAATTGCACAAATTTTCTGGTTAATCAATTGATGTAAATGTTAAGAGCTTCAAGTTTCTTAAAATGATTCAATGTAGACAGCCAGCAATGTAACATGCAGCTGATCAGGAATGATTTGCCAATGAAAAATAAAAAAACTAGATATATACTTAAATCATACCGTAAAAGAAGGAGAGATTGCCTGAACAGTAAGAGACTCTTCCCAGGGTCATTGGCCAACATGTGGTGAACAACACCTAAGGAGCCAATATCATCTACAGAGGACCATCTGTCATATAGTTGCATCCAGCAATCAGCCTGACTGCGCTGCTGAACAGTATGACGTAACAGCTCCACCAATTTATCACCTTGCAATTTCCCATGGAACATCACGTACTGGGGATCCAAAGTCAACAGTGCTCTGACATCCCTTAAAGCCCCTTCATAGTCCTCCAGGGCAATTAAGAACCAAGCACGAAGCTCAAGGCAGTCAGGAGAGACCTTGAAACCAATTATTTTGTCGATCTCAGAAATGGCTGCCTCAGTTCTATTCTCCTCAACCATTGACATAGCTCTGTATTTATATGGATAAGAAAGGGTTGGATCCAATTCAGTAGCGGTACTCAAGTCCATCGTCTTTTCCTTTCCATGACAATACAGGGATCGCTCCTGATACATCCACCCAGAAGGTGTGCAGTCAGATATGACGGAGTTCATCAACTTATATGCCTTGTACATATGGCCACGCTTGTACTTGGCTCTGGCAATGCCAGCTAAGGAATAAACATGACCAGCTTCAACAGCTGCCTCAAACCATTTTTGAGCATCTTTATACTCTTTTCTTTCAAGCATCACACAACCTAGCTGGTGGAATGCAAGCTGTTTCTGCCAGCCTACGCTTGAAAATTCTCCCAGTCTTTCCAAGAGCATTACAGTTGTGTTTGATTTCATGTCCTCCTCCATAGCTGTTCGGGTCAGAAAATAATACAGCAAGAACGAAGCATGCCCTGCAGAAGCTAGTCTGTCCTTACCCTCTGAACTGCAGAAGAGCCTTGACACGTTGGGGTTGTGCATTGAATTTGGAAGTTCCCTCAATAGCACCTGCAAGCAAGCTGCCACGAGAACATATGCGGTCTCCTCCAGCCCATATTCAATAAGTAACATAGCACTATCCATATCAAAAACGAATGATGCTAAATAAGCATCACAAGCAGACTTCATTTCATTGCAACAGAACTTGTTGGCCAATGATAGGAGCTCTAAGACGGTGTCTGGATCAAAAGACTCCACACTTTTCGTTCTGCTGAACATCTCAGCAGCTTTCATCCCCTTTGCAGAAATCCCATTCTGTGAAAAATTTATCTTCTCCCTTCGAGACTCCATAAAACCATCATACAGCATCACTTCAAATGGCCTCGAAAGTGAAGCCATATTAAATCTCCTACACCTTATCTCTTCTTCCCCCATGCAAAATGACATATCATAATCCTCCTCCTCATAATCATGACTAATTGATGTCGAACATTCCTCATCTCCAATGTAAACTTCAGTATCCTCATCTTGTACAGGTCTCTGGTGACACAAACAAGGATCAGTAGCTAATTCAGGATTATACCCTGACACCAAAGAACTCCTCGGACATTCAATACTTCGCCCACAACAATCCATAGCTGATACACCAATAAGCTCATCCTCTCTTCTATCAAACCTCAACCACGCGGAAAGCACAACCTTAGAATGCACATCAACAGCATGTTTTCTACCCGACTTTAGGCACTTCCTAAATAACTTAGGATCTGATAACCCCTTAAATATTGCACATTGTTCAAGATACATCCCTGATATCTCAAACTTAGAACAACCCTCCATCCTACGATAAACATCAGCTAACGTCTCCACAAAATTAACAGATTTCAGATAAGATTCAATCTGGGGTTCAATAAAATCAGTTTGAGGTAGGCCATAACTAGCTAAAGCTTCAACTAAAACAGCAGATTTCACATTATCTTTGGGTTGCATAGCTTGGTAATTCCTATTAGACTTTGACCTAACAGAACTTACCCTCTCATGAAGATGTTGTAGAAATTTCTCACCAACCCCACCTCCACCACCATAACCATTAGTTGTGGTTTTCCCAGATTGATTAAAAGCATAAATTTGTGTTCCTTTACATCCTTCAATCATATTCAAACTACGCATCGTTGCAAATATGTTATGTTGCATATTCCCTCAAATTAACAAAACATACAGTATCAATCAATCACCCAGAAAGAAGGGGAAAAAAAATTCAATGGGTAACTCAAAAAAAACTAAATGTAAAATTAACAAAAAAAAAAAACAAAATTACCTGCAAACACCACTGTTGAAAAAGGGGGGAAAATGGAGAAAACAATGGTGTTGCAGGTTATTTGGGGCTTTTAACAATTCTGGGTGTTTATTATTATTATTTTTTTCTAACGCCGATTCTTTTACATTTTCTTTTGGGGGAAGAAGAAAAGAAAAGGAAAAAAGGGGACATTGATGGGTTGAGTTTTCTCTTAATTTACGCGAAGAACAAATGTAGATTGATTATGAAGGAAGAATGGTGGCCATTGACAGTGTAAACCACTCCTTATAGATATACAAATTACACTTACGTGTATACTCTGGTTTCCCAACAGAAATGGAATGGCTGTATGTTCAAATCCGTTAAAGGTGGAGAGCCCATCAAAAAGGAAGAAGAACAACACCATTTTTTCGACCCCAATCCATTGGACTATCCATAATTTTTAGGAAAAAATTGATACCTCCATTAATGGAGTCTCTTACATGCAACTAATTTCATCAAATATGTACAATGAGGTCTAGTTCAATTCATATTAATTAGCCTATGGGATCACAATTACTCAAAACTATTTAGTAACATATACTCCTAACAACCGACTCATTCGATCACACGAGATATTCTAACTCTGGCTCACGCAATATTGGATATTTGAAGCATGAATAACACAAGTAGGGATCAAACATTTTGTAAACTTAGGAATAGTACTAACTTTGCATAATTAATCCCTAGATTATTGAGATATGATTTTAAATGAATTTCCTATAAGTATTATTTATGCTACTATTTTTAAAATATTTCAAAAAGATGTTTGTTTCGTACTATTTTTATTTTAATAACTCTATATATGAAAGAAATATATTGTGAAAATCTCAATAATTATGTATGACCTTCAAATATGAGATACCCTCAAATGTAATTATTTTCCTTGAATATGTTATATCCACATGCAACATGTAAACATTTAACAACATCACATACATCAAGATGAACATGCATGGTAATTATTTCAAACTTGATTGGGAGAATCAAAATAAAATTAGTTTTAAAAAGGATGAAAGACGACAGATATGCCCATTCTCAAAGAATACTAGATCCGCATTAATAGGCACACATATTTGTTTTGTTATAAATAAAAAAATAGGCAAACCATATCCCTATGGGGAACTTGTTATATAGTATTAGTAATAATAAATTAATAATAATAATTTGGTTCGTGTTACAGAGTCTAACTGAAAGAGAACAAAACTTGTGTCGGAGTTGACTTCTTCGAATCTTTTCAGACCATGTGTTTGTCGGAATATTAATTTTTTTAGGTGTTTGATCGGAGAGTGAAAAAATAATTATTGAATATTAATAATAATTGTAATCGGATCATAATATATATTTTGACTACATTTTCAAGTATTAAAGATTAATAATAATATCATGAAAAGTTAATAGTTGAAAATAATTCGAAGAAAAGTGACTTCCTTTTTAAAATTGGACGAACCTCAAGAACTTTAATTAAGCATTTTTGTCTTAATCTCAAAATATACATTTTTCGTCTATATATTCATGAAGTTTTTGAAAAATCTTAACATTTTAGAGAAAGATAGATGTTTGTTGGCTATGATGTATTATGAATGTGATGGATTTGCCGGTTTGGATGAGAAGTAATATAATCTTCATTCGATTTAATTCTTTTAGGATGAACATGACTCAAGAAAGTGAATGTACTGTTGAACTATTGCGGTCTTTGACAAGTTCTTTCTAAAGTGTTCACATTGAGAATGGACTAATTACTTCTTCTACTTTGATATATATATCCTATCATTAGCTTAGTCAATTTAGATAAACTTACCCTAATGCATCAATGATTATTTAGGTCAATCAAACCATGCATATACCACCTTATTCAAACCATATTATACGAGTTAGACGTTGATTTTGTTCATTTTATTAGGAAAAAATAATTGTTCATCATATATACGTCAAAGTACACCACTTAAATCTCGAATACTTAGACTATTTACTCTCTCCGTTAATTTTCACTGGTCATGTTTTGTTTCTTGAGAGTCAAATTATATGAATTTTGATCAATATTTTTTTATTATATTAATATGAGAAGAATTATGACTTATAGTATTTTTGTATAGTTTTTGAATTTTTAAATTTTAAGTATTATATTTATTTTATTTTATTTAACTTTAGATCAAGCACTCTCGTGAAGCATAAAGTGACAAACGAAAATGAAGGGTGGAGAAACTTGGAAGTATAATAATAGATTTAATTGCTGCTGCTGACAGGGTAAATTAATATACACATTATCATCTAGGACTTGGGAGTAATTTAACATGTAAATAGAATGTTATTTGTCTTATTCTTGAAATCTTGAGGTTATTGAATGTGAGTAATTTGGAGGGTAATAAAATTAGTCCATAAAAATATAACTTTTTTTTAATAGAAATGCTAATACGCAATCTTACGTTTTCTTCGGCTTGCTCATTTGCTTATTTATTACGGTAGTTTATCTTATTTTAATCTATAAAAAAATTAGGCTAGTACATTGCTCACTAATTAACTCTACTAATTTTCACCTATTCAAATTCAATTATATCCGCATATTTAACACTCTCTAGCTAGTTATTAATAGCATATAAGGTGATATAAATAACGTAACTTTTTTTAAGAGACCATCCATCTTATAAATCACCGATACAGACGCATCACACTCTAATTATAGCTATATTATGTGTAGTGGAAGCAGCTAAGCAAAGGTAGGTTAGGAACACAGCTCGTGATTCCCGTCGCAATGCAAGCTGCAAACAACAAATTAATTTTCCTTTCTTTATACATTTATAGTCAGATACACCAAGGCATCATATAGAAAAATAGAACAATATTTATATTGAAAAAGAATAAAAGAAAAATAGTAAACAAACGGTATGTCATAACAAGTCACTATTTTAAAAGCGATTTTGATCCGATATTAAACTATTGTATTGATCATTCCCTAAGATTACAGTCATTTCTAATACATAGAAATTAAACTCTTTACTTGCTCCGGTCCGCCTAATCAAACCAGAGTTACACTATATACACTTTCCATTTGTCATGTTATTAGTAAAGTTGCCTTTCAAATGATCCTCATTTTTCCAAAAAGTTCAAACAAAACTATTGATTTAGGGATTACGTCTTATTAATGTCTCATTTATTCGACATGCTAGTGTTTGACTAATATTTGAACCTTTTTTTAGAAAAATATATAATATAGTTGACTCCCCCAAGCTAACTTATCTGTTATTTTTTCCCCCATTTTACACTGATCGAAAATGTAGACTTGACTTTACTAATTTGAACTATATTAACCTTTTAAAAAAAAAAGAAATGGTAGTTATATGTAATCATATGTATGAATATTTTACACCATATGAGTTACATATGAAATACGATCCTCCAACAACCTCAATAGGAATAGGAATGTGGTTTTACGATTTGTTGAGATTAATAGTTTAATTATAATAAGTAATGTATTTTAAGCAGTTAATTAACTAATCTATGTAATAGATGACATTTGAGAATACATACATAAGTGATTCGAAGGAGTAAACAGTCTTAGTCAAATGACAAAACTAAAAATATCTAATATTTGAGTCGAAAGTGCCTAATAGAAATATTTTATCATGTATTCAAGTGCTCAATTGAAATAAACCATAATTTAAATATTTAAATAAAATATTCTGGCAAATTTAAGATGGTATCTATGTATTTCGATCCGTCCACTTTCAATATATATTTATCCTACTAGAAGACTGAACCGCAGTTGATCCTGATGACGCAGGAGTAACCTTACCATTAGGGGTGTACATGGCCGGGTTGGTTCGGGTTTTTCAACTATCAAACCAAACCATTTGTGTCGGATTTTTAAATTCATAAACCAAACCAAACCAATAAAATTCGGATTTTTCAACCTCGGGTTTTTCCGGTAAGTATTCATACAAACATATAATTTACTTGTACTTCAAATATTTCTTTAGTCCTACCAAAATACAACTATCTAAGATGTTTCTTAAAAATATAACACAATATGATATGATTAATGACACTAAAATATCCAACAAAAATAATAATAATGAAATCGCGTAAAACAAATATTGCAAATTAACAAGTCATAATGAAAATGATCATAATTTATAAGTACTAAATCATGCTAAAATTAAGTTTAATAAGTATTAGTTACATGACTAAATATTAAAGGAAATTAAAATTAGATTATGTATTTTAATTGTCTAAACCAATGTAAAACTAAAGAACAAATATTCAATATTATTGTCATTCTTAGTGTTGAATTGATTTTCTTTTTTGCATTAGTATTAATTTGTTTTTTATTTAAGTTTTATTATAATTACCAACATCTGTGGACTATAATTTTTATTGGTTCATTCATAATTCTAAGTTTCAAACTTGAAATAATATATTAAAAGATAAAAACTATGAAAATGTATAAGAAATATTTAAAAATTATATCAAAGTAAATATTTTTATGTATAAAATAAAATTTTAAAATTATATATATAATATCGGGTTGGTTTGGTCTCGGGTTGGTTTTTTTTAGTTAAAACCAAACCAACCCAAACATAGTCGGGTTTTTTTTTTTCAAAACCAAACCAAGTCAAACCAAACCACTAGTCGGGTTTTTTTATCGGGTTGACTCGATTTGCGGTTTGATTCGATTTTGTACACCCGTACTTACCATATTTCAAATCCAATGACATAAATTGCTCAAGAATTAAAATTAAATTGGATGGGGCCGGTTGGTTAATTACACACGAAAATTTCCTACCTAACAATGTGAAAGGGGGAATTATTTTTGGGGAAGAAGAATTATTTTATTTTTTGGTTTTACAAAAGAAGAAAGAAATATAACTTGCAATGTTTATGTTGGAATCTTTTGAGAATGATGTGATATAAAAATTGACAAATTCCAATCTTAAATAGAGTGGTCCCATGACTTGTGTTTTTTTAATATCTATAAAATAAAATAACGTGACAAGAGTAACCAAAGATTTATTTTGAAATTAATTGGACTCCATCATTAAATAAATAGTATTTGATGTTTACTTGGCCTTTGCATGCACTGTTTCTCTCAAATTGGTGAAAAGTTTATGTTTTCAACCATGTTGAAACAGTCCATTAATTAAACTGCCTAAGTTTACTTTATTCACTATTTATATGTAATGTTAGTATATATTTTATAAAGGGGGTTAAATTAGTGTTATAATATGATATAAAAAAATATTTTTATAACAACATGTATTTTACAATTATTTTCTAACTAGAGGAAGAAGTTCAAATGATAAACATTCTTTACTTTCAATCTTAAAATGTCAATTCAAGTTAATAAAAGAGCACAAGGCAGAATGCGAAAGCTCTTGAAGGAGGGGTAAAAAAATAATGTAACCCTTTTCTTTTTTACTCGTTCTTTGTTCACTTGAACACTTCTCTTTAGAAAATCATTTATTGCAAGTTTGTTTTACTAAATTATCTGTATTGGTTTACTAAATTTGTCGCTAAATTTTCATGACTAATAATTTCCTTTTGATAATCTGCTACTAAATAGGATTATTAGTAATATTATTTAAAAAATTACAATAATATTTGCATGTCGACTTAAGAAGTATTGTGGAGTTACTAGTAAGAGTTAAAATAGTCATAAAAAAAAGACTTATTCACGCGAATTAAAATATTCAATTGGTGGAAAAAAATTCAATAATTTAAAGCAACCACACAATAAAAAAATGATTTAAGGAAGACATTTTAGACCATATCAAACAAACCATCAGTATGATTTTCCACGGAATTAAGTGCAAAGAAGAGCTGGTCTCACATGAATTAAATATACTCTTCTATCTCAATTTATGTAACAATATTTTTAAATTCAGTCATGACAATTTTTTTATATATTTTTTAATAATTTAACCTTAAATATATCAGCTTATTTATAATAAAATACTAATTTATAATCACACAAACATTTATGACTCATTCTAGACCATACATTTTAATATGAAGTCTTTTTTCTTGTGCTTTAAATATTTGTTCAGTCAAATACCTTCACATAAATTATGACAGATAAAATATCTTTTTCTTCTTTATTTTTCATTTTGTGTCAAGATTTGTGGTGCCCTTATTACATCATCCATGAAAGCATGCATGAATGGTTGAATCTACTATATTCACAGACAAACATATATATTTTGCATGTCGACTTAAGAAGTATTGTGGAGTTACTAGTAGGAGTCAAAATAGTCATAAAAAAAGACTTGCCTGTTTGGATTGACTTAAAAAGTAGTTTTTAAGTTAAAAATAAAAAGTCAAACTAAAATGACTTTTAAGTCAAAAACAAAAAGTAGAGGGAGACCTAGTTTTAGTTTCTGACTTATTTTAAGTTATTTTAAACTTATTTTAAGTCATTTTTTACCTTGTCAAACACTTCGTAACTTATTTTAAGTTATTTTTATATTTGTCAAACACTTTTAGAAGTCAAAAAATGACCTAAAAGTAGGTTTGACCGACTTTTAAGCCAATTCAAACCGGCTCTGATTCACGCATATTAAAATATTCAATTGGTGGGAAAAAAAATCAATAAGTTAAAGCAACCACACAATAAAAAAATGATATAAGGAGGACATTTTAGGCCATATCAACCAAACCATCAATATGATTTTCCACGGAATTAAATGCAAAGAAGAGCTGGTCTCACATGAGTTTAATATACTCTTCCATCCCATATGTAACAATATTTTTAAATCAGTCTAAAATAAAATGATATTTTTTTATATTTATTAATAATTTAACTTTAAACATCTCAGCTTATCTATAATAAAATACTAATTTATAGTCACACAAATATTTATGACTCATTCTAGATCATATAAATTTTAATATTGAGTCTTTTTTCTTGTGCTTTAAATCCAGTCAAATACATTCACATAAACTATGACAGATAAAATATCTTTTTCTTCTTTATTTTTCATTTTGTCAAGATTTGTGGTACCCTTATTACATCATCCATGAAAGCATGCATGAATGGTTGAATCTACTATATTCACACACACACATAAATATATATATATATATATGTATGGAAAGTTAGATAAATAATTGGAGAGAGAGAAGAGTCTTGATCCATCTTCTAGGTAAAGTCTATAGGGTTGATTTTTTCATTTGTTCTACTTAGAATATTTCTCTTGTATAGTATACTTCTCCTCAAATAGAAACAAGAATAAGTAGAAGTATGCTCAAAAGTCTATTTCTTCTTTTCTTTCTTATTAGGACAAGGTAATAAGAGAAGCTAGAGCTAGCTATTAGCAAGTATGATGGAAGATAGTGGTGGCACTGAATTTTCAAAGACAAGCCCTAATTCAGACCAAAATGAGGAAGAGGACGAGAACGTTACCTCGACCAAATTACATAAGGATGGAGGAAGCTCAAGCACCAGTACTATTGAGGAGAGTGAAAAGAAGTTCTCCGTGAGGCCTTATGTTCGATCTAAGATGGTTAGACTCCGATGGACACCTGATCTCCATTGTCGTTTTGTTCATGCTGTGGAAAGACTTGGTGGACACGATCGTAAGTTTCTAGAATCTTCTTGATTGTTTTTTGAGATATTTGCTTTAGCTATCAAGGTATCAGAAATTTATTGACTCGACTAATCTTGATTCGCGTGAAATAGTACCTATACTAAGAGGACAAAAGATTGCTTTTAATTTGGAGTTTGTAATTGATCTAAAATCTCATAATTAGGGTAATTCACCTTGTTAATTAAATGTTTTTGATTTTTGATCTTTTCTTCTTCTTTTATTGGGTACAGGAGCAACACCAAAATTAGTTCTTCAATTGATGAACATAAAAGGACTCAACATTGCACATGTCAAGAGCCATTTGCAGGTATTAATTTAAGAAAAAACAATTATCTAAAAGATTTCTTAATCCATATAATTATGAAATATATAACCTTATTCTCATTAATTCAATATAATTAGCTTCATATAAACTACTATACCCTTTTCTAATGTTTTTTTTTTTTAATTTGTCTGTTTACATAGATGTATAGAAGCAAGAAGATTGATGATCCATCTCAAGGTATATATGTTGTTTATCTTTTAAATTTACAAGTTCAGGGTTTTAATATAGTGGATCTTACTAATTTCTAGTCCTTTATACATCTTTCAGGGATTACAAATCATCACAAGCTTTATATGGAAGGTGGAGATCCATACATCTACAACTTGAGCCAACTCCCTATGCTCTCAAGCTTCAGGCAAAGGTTCAATTCCACTTTTAGGTATGTCAATTTTTTATATTCAAATCCATAAGAATTAAGCCTCAGTTACAGTCAAACCTCTCTATAACAACATTGTTTGTCTGATATTTTTTTATTGCTATGGGAAAATATTGCTATAAAGAACTTATAATATGACATAACATGAAAAAACGATTCCACAAAAAAATAAATGATTACTATAGTGAAATGTTTGTTATAGAGTCTGACTATTTTTAGAGATATCTGACTGTATAAACAAGTTGAAATTGGTTATATGAATCTTTACTATTCATGTCGCTCTATTCAAACCTGTTTCAATGAGAGATCTTTGATTAATTTATTACTCTTTTCCCCAGATATGGAGATGTTTCTTCTAGGAATTGTCAAGATCGTGACTTGATGCATAGCTCCATAATGAGACAAAGCACAATTGACAAGGCTAGAATAGGATTGTACACTACACTCAATGAGAGGATCTTTGGCAGCAACCCTATTGATAAGCTCACTCCAGTATTCCAGATAGCTGAAAAATCTCAAGCAAGAATATTGAGTACTCCTTTGAAAAGGAAGTCTATGGATTGTGACCTAATTGACCTGAATTTATCCCTAGGAGTAAAGCAAAAACACAACAGCCACGACGACAATGATGATGATGATGATGATGATGATGGGAGTACTTTAACATTGTCATTGTCCTCACAAAGATCTCCTTCAAGATTGAAAGAAGATGTTAATTATGCTATAATTGAAAATGCAAGAAGAGGGGCAAGTACTCTAGATCTGACTCTATGAATGTGACATGATGATTCTAAGTGAGATCTTGAGGTACTTGTTTCTAAGGTTAATGCATTTTGTTGAGAATCTCTATGTACTATTTACAAAGTTAATATTACTACGCTAGTATTTAATTTTATGAATCTTATTTTGACTGTGCTTAGAATTTAAGAAATGTGATCAGAGTTTTGAATCTTGTGCTACATACTAAATTAAAGATGCTCGTAATGAATCAGAATGTTTTTAAATTTTATAGTCTTAAATATAATATATGTCAGTAAAATGATGAAGTTAAAAATTACTTATACAGAAAGTGACATTTTTTTTAAAATAGACTTAAAAAAAGAGAGTAAAATGCCTAAATGTTTTGGTCATTTTAGATTTTATTAATTTTTATAAGAACTATCTTTAACCTACATGGATGCGGAATAACTATGTATAGATCATCTCTATTTATGTGGTCCAATTTAGTGATATGAGCAATTACCATGTTATTAAGTGATTGAAACTTTAACATTTTTTTCTGATTCCACTAGAAGGAGAGATGTCATATTATACCAACATTTGTTTTGATTTTTGCGGTCATCGAGGTGTATATTTTCATTTACCTCAAATTCGATATCACAAGTCATATCATTTCTACTTTTTAAGGAAAATATATTTTCGGGGATCTAGGGATGGCTTATATCGTCATCAATATAGTATGTGTTTTAAAAAAATTTTCTTAAGCTTGACATATGTTTAAATTTAAAGGTATAGAACCTTGAAATCTCAAGGCTCTTCTAGCACATCTGTGCTTTCTGTAAGCAATTTCATTTTATTGAGGAGTATACTGGCACACATGACCTTTGATAAACTATTCTCATTTCTTTGAAGAACTTCTCACAAACTAAATTAACAAATTTATGTCATGATCAGTATAATATATGTGTTTTTAATTTTTTTCTTAAGCTTGTCATATGTTTAGTTTTACTTTCGTAAACCAATGGTGATGGAATAAATTGCAGCCAAAGCACAATAACCCCAAAACTTTAAAGGTATATAACCCTGAAATCTCAGGGCTCTAGTGACATTTAGCACATCTGTGCTTTCTCTCGGCAATTTTATTTTGTTGAGGAGTATACACATGACCTTTGATGAACTGTTCTCATTTCTTTGAAGAACTTTTTATAAAAAAATTATACTATTAAACTTTATAACTTTTACAAGACTTATCAAACTATATTGGCACATAACAAAGTACTGAAAGACATGCAAAAATCTGATTTGTATTTTAACAAAAGTAGTCAAGTTATTCTAGTAAAATCACCCATCGCCATAATGAATTCCAAAAAAAAGAGTCTTCTAGCAAATGATCTCTATTAAAAATAAGCCGCTAAAACAAACTCAGAAGGGGCTCAATAGAATAACAAGCCTAAAACCAAATTTAAAAAAAAGATATCTTATGTTTATTTAATAATTATGTATATATCCTCATAAAATTCTAAAATACATAATAATTGATTATTATTTTCAATTGCCAATATAATATTTCTTGCAATAATTAGTCAGACACGAATAGACATATATAAATTATTATATGTTATATATCACTAAAACTGCCAAATATAATTGATTCAAATAGATGTGAATTAAAGACAGTCTTACAAAGTCAATTTTAAAATATAATTGATTCAAATAGATGTGAATTAAACAAATTAAGAAGTAGGAATAAATTATAAATTTAATTGCCTACCAGCTTTAATTATAATTACATCAACTTCATTTTAAGAAAAATAATAAAATTAGATTTTAAAAATATATGAATAAAGATTAGTAAAAGATTGACAACAAATTATTAAGAAAATTTTAATTAATACTAAAAATATATATAACATTGACTAATTCTAAGGCCTTATTTTTCGGGGTCTAAATTCATTGCTTCGGTGGCTTTAGAGTTGAGTCGCCCTATATGAACCTGATGCATACAAGTCTTTTGTTTGTTGGAAGACATATACATAATACATAATCAAATAAATATTTATAGTATTTTCATTAATATTTGATAAATTGATTTTTTATGGTGAGAAAAAATCATTTTTTTTTGTGTTCAACTATAAATTGAGACAAAGAGAGTATATAATATATATTGCTTATTCCAGTATAATTCTTAATTATAATTTATATCATAATATACTTGTTAGTAAGAATCACCTACTTCCATGATATCTCAAAGAAAATTTAGCGCCAACTTTACCAAATTGGTGTGGATTTTTGAGAGAACATAAAAAAGTGGATATTCATCTTCTAGTGTGCTTCTCAAGATTATTACAAAAACAATCTTTATGAAGAAAGTGACAAAATGAATAAGGGATCATGAGGATGACCAAATGTCGATAGGAAGAAAGTCATGGGTATTTGTGTTGGAATATAGTGTATGAACCTTAGTGCCATAAGATGTGTGTAAAGTTAACATGAAACTTCCCTTCTATTGATTAGAAAACTATATTGTAAAAATACTAAGTTACAAAATTCATATTTCGAAGCTGATCAAAAGCTACTTGATGAAAGACAGAATTATTTAAAAGATACATTTTGTAGCTCGAGCTTTGAATATTGGAATAATAATTAATTAAGAGCATTTCTAGGTTCAGAAGAGGATGTTTGTTTGTATTGTATAGAAAAGGACAAAATGTTAAACACATGGTAGACTTCATTTATGAAGTAGTAATTCCAAGATAACAGGTATTGTCTGTAGGAATCTCTCTTATAAATATATACTAACTTATTGGCTCTTAATTACTCCCTCCATCCCATTTATATATCAACCCTTTTTATAAATAGTTGGTTCATAATATTTATTATTTCATAAAATCAATGTATAAATTATCATATTGTTCCTTTTTTGCCCTTGTGAGTAATTAGCCTTGAAAAAATACATTTGACCAACTTAAAAAAAGCTAAGTAATTAATTAATCAAAATAAATTAATTCATATTCATTGATTGAAAACTTGAGTTTCAAAAAAATTAAATAAGGATAGAAGGGTAAAGTTACATCATTTCTTATTGCAAGTGCAAAGTAAAAATGTGACATATAAAATGGGACGGAGGGAGTATATGCGTGGACTCTTCGCGAATATTTCTATCGTCACAAAATATATAAGTGTTATCTTGATAAAAAAGAATTGTCCCAAAAATTAGTATGTTATACTTCATCTTCTTAATAGTGTGATTTTCAAAAGACATTAATTAAATATGATAATTTAATAAATTACACATTATCATTTTTGAATGAACATAATTTTTACTAAGATGACACTAATTCTAAACATGAGTGTTAGATAACAATATATCAAAAATATTCTTTGAACCTTGTCATGTTATACCCAATGACTTTTGCCGAAATTCTCATTCCTTCTCTCCATATATATATATATATATATATAGGGCCGACTCAACAAGATTGGGGGCCTAAAGCCAAACCTTAAAGAGGGGTCCTAATATTATTATTTTAAAAAATATATTATTATATATACTTTTATTTAAAATTAACTTTTCTAGCATTTTTTATGCGAAGTCATTAATTACTATTTTATAATTAATTTGTTTTAGTAATTCCTTTTCAATTGATAATATAGTTAATCAGTTCAATATCTCTTGAGACATTGTTGATCTTAGATAAGATTTTATCAATTTTAGTTTCAAAAAACTTCTTTCAGCTGAGACAACGGTTACCGAAATTGCTAACATTATTCTTTAAGCAGTTATTTTTTATTCAAAATTTTTATTATTTGTTAAAAATCTATCAAGTTTGGGATTTATTTAATTCTTCGAGTTCTCTTTTCTCTCTTTATTGTAAAATCGAAATCATATTTTCTAGTTGACATATTTAAATCGAATAGTTTTAATAATAACTAAAACAAGAATATATATACACTTATGAACTAAGTATATCAAGAAAAACAGAATTTCAAGAAAAAAAACTATAAAATAAAGTTAAAATAATAAAACATGGCTCACGAATTTGATAAGTTGTTTTTTGATAAAACAATATCGAAATAGTGTTGCGTTCCTTCAATATAAAGATTGCTTGTTGCACTTCTTGAAATTTTGAAGAAGACACCCAAAAACATTTTTTGTTCTTTTGTAACTTGTAAGCAACAGTAAGTAAAAAAAAAATTGTAGGAAAGTGTTTAATATTGAGAATAAAAATAATAAAATAGAGAACAAAAAAGATGAGTATCAGGTAAATAATAATAATATAGAGTCAAATTTTAAGGAAATAAATAATGAAACACAATTTTCCACTTAAGGAAATTATTCCCAAAAAAATGTTTCATTCCCTTAAAAAGGTGGGAAAACTAGCGGTCATTTTTTATTTTTTTTTAATATACTTCTTTCATTTTTTTTAAATAAATAAATTAAAGTACATATAATTTTTTTTATAGTATATATAAGTATTTTAAAAAATATGGGACCCCAAGCGATGGCTTTAGTGGCCTAGTGGTTAAGACGATCCCGCGTGTATATATATATACTAGTTTTTCGACACGTGCGTTGCACGTGATTATCAATTTAGAAAACTTAGGCGAACATTTGAATAATAAGCTTTGCAGAAAATAATATAGCAGATTTTTTTGTAAATGTTCAATGTGGATCATCATCATCATCATCATATATATATATATATATATATATATATATATATATATATATATATCTTATTCACACGAACCTATGAAGATGGTCAATGAAAATTTTTATTAGTTAAACGTAATAATGTATATATTATTTAAATTTTATGAGGTTCAATCATGTAATTAGTCGCGTATCTCATTAATACTACCTTATAGACAGTATTTATTATGTATTTTTCTTGTCATCTAACCAGATGTGCTTTGCACGTGTATTGCACTTAATCTGTTTAGATGTCATATGAACATGTGGAGACAACTACATTTTATTTTTTAGAACTATTTTTGTATATTAATTTTTATTTAATAAGTTATATCATAATAGATGACATTCTTTTTGTTGGCTCTCATATTTGACTTCTTGATTGACTGTATACATAAATCAAAGATAGTTATCTGATTGTCCATAGTTAACTGAGAAGGTTTCTTTTCTTTTTGCAGAAAAAAAATAAAAAATAAAAATTAAAGAATATATTCTATCTGTGAAATCATATATATAATCACATGTTTATTTTACACCCAACAAAGATATAGTTCATGTACTTGTACATGATTTTCAATTTATTCAACCAAGCATGATTCATCCAAGGAATAATAATAATATCGTGTTATCACATATATAGGGGGGGTATAATAATATGAAAACTTATTGTTCAAAAGTTAATATTAGGAAAGATGAAAGATAGAAATAATTAATGTATTAACTATGAGAATTCATAATATTATAACTAAAGAATGTAAAAGAGTGTGAATAACATTTGAAATAATAGTAATAACTAAGATAATTTATAATGTTATAACTAAAGAATTAATGTTCAATAGATGAATTTCTAATAAATTTTATACTTACATAAATAAATAGGACTTTTAATTAATGTTTAGATTTAATTAAATGTAGGGACAAAATGAAAATGTTTATTCCATATTACTGAATATAAAATTTATTTTTTTAATGATAAATTTTAAATTATTCATATATTTTCACATTTGTTGTGAGTTTTTTTTGTTAAAAACAAAAAGAACTCGAAAAATTTTAAAATAATATATTTTGAAGTTAGAAGATCTTGTTAACCTGATAATACATTCGTGACATAGATAAATACCTACCCAATTTATATATATATATATATATATATGTATGTATGTATGTATGTATGTATGTATGTATGTATGTATGTATGTATGTATGAAAATATTTATCTCATAAAAATTAGCTATTAAATAAATAATAAAAATTGAACTAATACAAACTTCAACTGTGTTACTAGTAGTCATATGAACTTTTCTTCGTCGAAAATACTGAAATATGAAGAAATAGTAAATTAGTAAAACAAAAGGGCAATGTTTACATAGTAATAACTCTTTTGAAGCAAACTTCCTAACAATCTAAATCACATAAGTAGCATTGATAAATAAAGTCATTTTTTTGTCTTGAGCATCAAAAAAAAAAAAAATCATGACAATTCTCTAACTCTTGAGAAGTTTAATAATTTTGGAAAAACATATTCAGAAACATATATCTACATCACAAAAGAAATTGTAAACAAAAACAAATGAATGTATACTGCAATTAAAATTTAACTAATACAAACTTCAACAAGCGTTATAACAAGTCATATGATATTTTCTTCGTCGAAAATACTGAAATAGTAAAAAATAGAAAATCAGTAAAACAAAGGGCAATGCTTATATAGTAATAACTATTTTGAAGCAAATTTCCTAACAATCTAAATCACATAAGTAGCATTGATAAATAAAGTCATTCTTTTGTCTTGAGCATAAAAAAACAAATCATGACAATTCTCTAACTCTTGAGAAGTTTAATAATTTTGGAAAAAGATATTCAGAAGTATATATCGACATCATAAGAGAAATTGTTAATAAAAACAAATGAATTTAGACTACAATAAAAAAATAAACCAATACAAACTTCAACTGGTGTTATTACAAGTCATTTAAACTTTTCTTTGTTGAAAATACTTAAATATTAAGAAATAGTAAATTAGTAAAACAAAAGGGCAATGTTTATATAGTAATAATTATTTTGAAGCAAACTTCCTGACAATCTAAATAACATGCGTAGTATTATTAAATAAAGTCATCCTTTTGTCTTGAGCATAAAAAAAAAAGAAATCTTGATAATTCTCTAACTCTTGATAAGTTTAATAATTTTGGAAAAAGATATTCAGAATCATATATATCTACATCACAAGAGAAATTGTTAACAAAAACAAATGAATTTAGACTACATCATGTTAACTTCATATATTGGAACATTACATATTAATGTATATACTAAGCAAAAAAATAATTATTATAGCATCATAATTATTTTCCACAAGTATTCGAGGTAAAAGAATATACCCTCTTAGAATAAAACAATTTACTTGATCAGAATAGTGGTACCTCATATTCCGCTAAATTTTGAACTCACTCAACGACAATAAATCACACTAAATTTTTTAAAATGCAAGAAGAAGAAGAGGAGAAGATTAAAAAAATTGTGGTTGAAAAATGAGAGGAAACCCTCTATTTATAGTCAACAATTGGTAGTATGAACAAGTGTTTTTTGTGTCTTATCTGAAAAGTCATGACCTTTCCAAGAAGTCACAACAATCCTTTGGAAAAGTCACAACTTATTGAAAAAGTCCCAACTCTTTGGAAAAATCACAACTCTTTGGAAAATTCATGACTCATCGAAATATCAACACCCTTTGAAAAAAGTCACGACCTAAGTTAGGGATATTATAGTAATCTAACATGTAAGTTAGGAGTTCATACTTTTATATATATATTAGAATGTCCGACTATCATCAACGGTAAAACGAGAACGTTGAAATTTAAAACTTAGTGTTGGGTTTAGCAAGGTGTGAATGGGAAATAAAAAGAGAAAATGGAAAGTGGAAGAACCAATGAAAGTGGGAGAACCAATTTTGGAGGGAAAATGAAAAGTCATTGCAAAGTGCAAATGAAAAGTCATTTTTACTATATTGGTAGAAGAAAGGAAATTGTTGTCCTTATATTAGAAAACACTTCCTTTAGTTTTTGAAGGGTTAAGAAGAAGGTGCCCCCTCGCGCCATCGTCGTCGGCCAGCTTTGGCTTCGACTTTGGCAAATGATGTGATTGATTGATAATATTTTTTGGGACAAAATTTATTTAATCAATTTTGTTAATTCATTTCTTTTCTCTTATAAATTAATTCAGAATGTTAGTTAAATAACAGAATTAATTTCGCAACGAATTATTTGAAATTCACGTGTAGCAATAAATTCGTTTGAAAGGATTTGTTCCTTTCGAAAAGTCGTTACTTTCCCAAAAGACACAACGTTCTGGAAAAAAAGGGGTCTGAACAGATATGTCTGAACAAACGCATTCCTTGCTGCTAATGGCTATAAATAAGAGGTCGTTTTTGTTTTTCAAACACTGAAAAAAATTTCCTCTCTGCATATATTTTATTACATAAACAAAATTGTCAATCAACTGAGTCTCTGTGTGTGATCTTGTTGCTATTCTTGCGTTCGCTGAAGTTATTGAAGTTTGAGATACCGCTACTTCTCTAACAGGTTAACCCGTTTTATCTTGGGAGGAATTAATTTGTAACCTCGGGTACAGTGAAGGGATTAAATCTCTTAAGGAAACACAGTGGTTTCTGTGAACTCGAATTAAAAACATTCTGTCTATTTCATCCTTTTTCTGTTTCTGTATCTTTGACTAACCTGAATACAGGAGATAACACTTAGTAGTACTAAATAAAGATAAATTTTTCTTTTAAACGAATACCAAAAAGAAAGCATGACACTTAAATTGAAATGTTGAGACCATCTAGTTTAGTTTTTCTCTATGTTCCTCCATATATGGACTGAGTAGGAAAAGAATGGAATGATCTTTCATCTCAATGAAACTAAGTTTCATCCCTGATTAGTTTTACCAATCTTATGCAAATATTAACAAACTTTTAAAATTCAACAAGTAATCATGGAAAGGATAAATGATCAATA
The DNA here is from genome assembly GCA_029007595.1 of Solanum commersonii. Lineage (NCBI taxonomy): Eukaryota > Viridiplantae > Streptophyta > Magnoliopsida > Solanales > Solanaceae > Solanum > Solanum commersonii. The sequence goes on along the minus strand of JAJTWQ010000225.1, from coordinate 150,788 downwards.
CTCCCCAAGTGATTGCACAAACGAAAAAAAATTCATAAATATTTTTCACACTCTTAGTTAATTAGTAGTTTAGTACCTCAAGCAAAGTTGTATGTTAAAATGTATAATACTGATTTGCACAAGGAAATAGTGAAAAACATCGCAAGTACATATCATTTTATGTCAGGTGAAATGTGGCAGATCGGTTCAGACAAAACGAAAAACAAAAATATTTTATTGGCCCATGCAGGTCTCGAACCTGCGACCTTCGCGTTATTAGCACGACGCTCTAACCAACTGAGCTAATGGGCCTGATTGCTTTCAACGTCTCTTTATTTTAATATATAGCTACTTTACTTTGATGGGTGTAATTGATCACTTATCCAATTGTAACTTTTTTTGGAGGGTTAACAATACTTTTTTAGAAAATGTAAAATTCAAAGCATCATCCAATAATATCAAAAGTGACTTCAATTATCAAATGATTGAACAATAATTGGATGCAATTTTCTTATAATGTAAGATGGTGTTCCTATGTTACATACTGTCAAAGCCCCACATTTTTTTAAAATTATTTTAGCCCCACATGAATTTAATAATTGATTCTGATCTTAATAATAATAAGTCTGGAGCAAAAGAAAAAAAAATACCCATACCATAAATTTAATTTTAAAAGCGTCCTAATTATATTTAAGAAACCAAACACAAGATGTTAAGCCAAGCAATTTGACATTTGAAACTCAAATATAGAGTACACACCAAAGAAAGTACTTGCTAGGCTAACAAAATACAAACCGTAAGTGAATCAGTTAAACAATAAGAACAATCTCAAAACTGAGTTGCTCGAACGGTAAGTATCCTCACTTTCAATCCGAAAGTTGTGAATTTGAGTTGCCAAGGAAGCAAAATTCTGAACCTGTACGTACGTGCTCAATCAATCTATACTTGCTTAATAATTACGTCATGTCGATGGAACGTCCACCTCCTCGAATGGACTCGATCCTGATGGACTTTTCAGTACAATTAGGATGTAAATGTTTCATACACAACAATAAATTCATAGACAACAAAAAAATTGTAAAGAGCATTACAATTACAACCAACATAATTTGGCCATGGATAGCAAAACTATGATCTTTCCCAGAAAAATTTACATCTGGAACTATGGATGGTGAAAATAGAGTGGAAGACATCTTTAAAAAACAAATGAAAATAATTATTATGATTTTTGGTAGACTATTAGTTTGAGATTTATAATACTAGTGTCTTAGCTTGTCATGCAGTGGGATGGGTCATATTTTGTGACTCATTGATTTTGACCCAACTTAAGATTATTTTTCAGAGAATATAGTCTGAAATAAATTTAAAAAGAAAAAGGAAGTACCTGAAATCACTACAACAAATAAAAGATTTTGCGGTAATAATAAATGTGATATAACCAAAACTCTATATAAACTAGATACGTACACCCGTGCCAGCATGGGCCTAACATATGTCATTTATTTTGTTGTAATTTATGTGGCACAAATAAAATTTGGAGATCCACTCAATTTTTTAATATATATTTTTTTTTAAAATTAAGTTTTTAATTATCCTAACTTATAAAATTGACATAATTTGTAAATAATATGTTATTTTCTCTGTCCCAATTTATGTGGCATGAATCAAATTTGAAGAGTTTTATTTGCAGTACTTTTAATTTTTTAAATTCAATGACATATTTTTTTTACTAATAATATTAATGATCTAATATTAACATTAGAAATAAAAAAGTGATTTACAGATAAAAAATAGAGAAATAAAATAATTAAACGTATTACTTATTAAGTAGTACTTATTTGGTTTTTTAAATATACATATTTAAATATGTAAATTAGGTTTTATTAAATAATAATAATAATAATAATACTATTTTTAACTATACAAAACAAAATATTTTTGATGACATTTAAAAATTACAAATATTTTTATGTAAGATAGAAGATGGAATAACTAAAATATGAATCCAAAATATATTTACGTTATACAAAATATTCCTTTTTAATTAACACTAAATTAGTAAATTGACTGAATTAAAAATAGAAATAAAAAAGTGATGTTGTCTGGGCTCGATCTTGAGACCTTGTGCATGAAATGTCATGCTGCAACCAATAAACTAAGCAGGTAAATATGAGGAAGAGCACACATATTTGATGACCAGCTGTGTGCTCTAGCCTCTTCTATATAGTAGTACAGTAATATCATTAAGGATTTTAATAGCTCTGAATTTAATAATATTTACTCAATTATCGTTAAATATATTTACGACAATAAATATTACCACTAAAAGAAAACTATATTATCGCTAAATATCTTTTTTTATGATAGTGAATTAAATTAGTTTCATTAATTATAATTTAGGAAAACGACTAAAATAGGAGTCAAGGCAACCATAATATTGGGCCATGATGAAGTACGCTGAAGAGATAAAATTTCAACAGCTAAGATAATATGGTACTAAGGTATCAAATCTGATGTTTGAATGTCGGGGGAAAAATACATTAGAAAATAGAAGAATTAATTTAAATTAAAAGTATTATATGTATAATATGTATATGATCATGTAGAGTCTATGTATCTTCACTAAAAAAAGTAAATAATAAGTCTGCTCATTTATTTAAATAAATATCCCATTATAATATACTTAGACTTATTGTTACATCGTTTGAGATATAATTTCTTTTAAAATTTTGATATGAATCTGAATATGTGATTTTTTTTTAACAAATTATAAAAAAATTACTAATATAAGTTAAAATAATTGACAATTAAAATATTTACCAGACATATGAAAGAATTGCGGTAATTTTTTATTTTTGATTAACTCTCAAAATTCTTAAAGGTCCCTTATAAATTGGGACAAATAAAATATTTATATTATTTTACTGTTATTAATTATAAGAGGCTAGTTTTATTATCTTGGTCCTTTTTGGCTTGTCATGCCATTGGTTGGGGACAGTGGGTTCAAATCCCAACAATAAGACCTTGAGTTTAAGTCTCAATGAATTATATTATAATATATATTGAAAATTAAGAAAAAATTATGTGTTTTGATGAATAGTCATGAAGCTTGTTCTATTGAATTTACTCTATTTTCTAATCCAATATAATATGGTAGCAGTACATGAGAAATTTAAAAGATGATAAAACAATTATGAATATGACAAAAGACAAAATAAATGTTATTATTGAGGTAACATGAATGGAAGAATAATATGGTTTCTCAAAATGGTCCTCCAAAAGTCCAAGATATTTGTTGTCATTAATTTGGCGTGAAAAGGTATAAAGTATGCGGCGGTTGTATAACCTAATTTGATAAGTTTTATATAAGCAGTATAATACATAAATATATTATTTAACTTGACTTTAGTTGATATATATATTCTTCAATTTTTTTGTATGTGTATAAGTAGACACTTAAACTTGTATAAAATTAAATAAGTATACAAGTTTTAATGTCTACTTATACATATCCAATAAGTAAGAAACTCACTATTTTTTCAAAAATATATTTTCCTTGTACCAAACACACCCTTAAGACTAAAGGGTCTTTCTAGTCTTAGGCCTCATTTGTTTTCATTAAGATTAAGACGTATGAATTTGAATGCAGATCTGAATATTAAGATGTGCATTACGATTAAGGTATCAGAATTTGAATGCACATCTGATTATTAAGATGTAGTTTCTAGATCTGAACACTGAATTATTAAGATTGTTTGTTTTCAATATCGAGTATGTGCATAATTTATTTATTTTAAAAATTAGGAATTAAACACTATATCAATAAAATTTATAATCCAAAAAATTGTTTCAAGAATAAGATATAACCCACCGCAAAAAAAAAAGATTTATTTGTTTTCTCAAACAATTTTTTTTCTCAAGAAACAATGATAACTTCTTTCAAAGAAGTTTTGGCAACAAACGAATTGTGACAAAAAAAGTTCTTCATAAATATTAATTCACCCAAGAATATTGTTGTATTAAAAATATTAGATAAATACTTATAAAAGATTATGAAAACTTACTTATTCAAAAGAAAAAAATGGTATTTGATTGGAAAAGGAGAGGAAAAAACTTGAAACTTGCTCAAGAGATAAGCAAGGAAGAATAAAATTTGTTTATGAAAGAGCATTTATTATTTTAACGAAGTCTAAATGGTATTAAGGCCTCATTTGTTTTCATTAAGATTAAGACCTCTGAATCTGAATACACGTCTGAATATTAAGATTTGCATTAAGAGCTAGATGTCTAGATCTAAATACACATATGAATATTAAGATGTGGTCTCCAAATCTGAACACTGAATGATTATTGTTTGTTTCAATATCTGAATATGCATATGAAATCAAACATTTGATAAAATGTTATAAAAAATTCATTTCAACAAAAATTATTACTTTTTGATTAAAAAAATTATCATAATCATCAAGCATAACATAAAAAAAAATCACGAATAAAAAATATTTAATATCAAAAAATTCAATAAGGATGATAGATATTAGTCGAAAAATAATAAATAAGATATCACATTATCAACACCTAACATATATTTTGGCTAATAAGAAAAACTAAAAAATTCTTATCTTTTTTCCAATAACCTTAATCCAATTCTCTAACTTGTGAACCTCTAACGTCATCTATGCTTTTTTTGTAGCAGACACTTTGTCTCTTCCCATCCAAGTCCATCTAATTTTTCCATATATTATTCAAATTTAGGTGCAATATTTTTTTAATTAATAACTCCAGAGCAGTAATCATCTTCTCATTAATTTACAATTTAGACGAATAAGTTTTTCTTCCCCAAAACTTTGTTATAGATTTGGTTCATTCAGACTCATTAAGACCCATTAAGAGGGTTATTTAAAAAAGAAACAAATGGACTTAATGGAATGAATCTTAATAATTAAGATTTAGACCTAAAAGTCAAACACATTTAATGAGCTGAATCTGAATGATTAAGATTTAGACCCCCATTAAGTGCAAACAAATGAGGCTTAAGACTCTATTATAGATCTGATCCATTCAGACTCATTAAGACCTATTAAGAGGTTTTCTTTTAACAAAAAAAAGAACTTAATGAATTAAATATGAATGATAAAGATTCAGACCTAAAAACCATTGAGGCATTAATTCATTTCTCCTTCTATCTTCTTTCCTCTCTTTCCAAGGACTACTTTTTAGGTTATTTAATTCATATAATCCTAGATTTTAATTTTCTAAAATTAGTCAAGCACAACATGTCGTGCTCAGATACACTTCTTATCTGATTATGTCAGCCAAAACTTTAATACTAATTTAGCTGATAAGATGAAATATAAAAGAGGGCTAGTTAACTAGTACGGAGTAAACTAAAATGCATAGTAAAACAAACTCCTATTTTCCCTATCTAATATAATGCTAATGCTAATTAAATAATGTTATTTATAACTATTTTAATGATAATGTAAGTTGAAACTTGAAAGCAAGAATTATTATATTTCAAAGTTCAAACTTGTACAAAAGTCTCACCAAGTCACCATCAATTCCTTAGTTGTTGGCACAAGTTGACTAGTTGGAACATTTTATATAAGTATTTATTTTATTTTTCTAAGTAAGACAAGTCAATAGTATGTAAAAATTGACTAGTCAAAATGGAAGCTTCCTCATTACTTTCATTCACATGCCTCTTGTCACAAGTCACAACCATAGACTCCCTTGACCTTTGCTCTCCTTGAAATGTTCCAATTCTACACATGGCTGCGTCGCATTGAGGTCCAATATTGATGACCACTTCATCAGGCTTTCTCATTAATTTCTAGTTACTTACCTACCATTTCTATGTATTCTTCTCATGAATTTAAGTTAATTTGATTGGATACCAGAGGAACGGAAGGTTCATTTAAACTTTTTTCTATCGGAAAATTACTAAAAATGACTTTTAAAAAAAAATGTATATATGATATATAATGAATTTCTTGGTAAAAATTATGTCTTAGCCATCGGATATAGATAAGAGGTTACTAGATCGACTTATTAGTTATGAATAGAAACATATTATTGTAGGTCAAACTTTATAAGAATGTGTACGATTGATGTATAAAACTTAAAAACTCTATTTCAATTTGTACGAAGCTTCACAACTACTTCATAATGCTTTCACACCAATTTCTCCAGTATAGTCACTTATACCACTTCTCTGTATTCTTATCATCAATTATTTTTATAATAAAAAATCAAAATTCTAAAAAAAATAATGACGTGGCCGAATTATAATTGGCCACGTGTAAAAAATGGTTTTGCAAAACCACCGTTAAAATAATGGCATGAATGAGCCTTTTCTTAAACGGTAATGGCATAGATGAGCCAAACTTTTAACGGATAACATAAATGAGCCTTTTCTGAAAGTTCGATGGCATATTTGAGCCTTTTCCCTTATAAGAATGTGTAGGATTGGTGTATAAAACTTAAAAACTCTATTTCAATTTGTACGAAGCTTCACAACTACTTCATAACGCTTTCACGCTAATTTCTCTAGTATAGTCACTTATACCACTTGCCTTTATTCTAATCATCAATTGATGTATAGTAATAGTCAATAATTCTTTTGGGTGTTACTAGTGTAATTTAATCATATATTATAATAACTTGACATCAACTGATATTTATGTACTCCAATTTAAACTTGTATAAAAATTGAACAAGTAAACACACACCTTGTACATAACATAATATGTGTCCTACGTGACATAATACAAATTAGTTCAAGTGTATCTCCCGCGAATTGTCATGTAAGACATTTGTATGAATACAAATTTAAAACACACACCCTAAAATATAACATAAATATCAACTGAATTTATTTTTCAAATGAGGAAATAAAAATTATTACTCAAAAAGATCTCCCGCGATTTGTCATGTTTAAAAAATTTGTATGTAATCTTGTTCAATTTTATATAAATTACAAAATCGACCTTAATCTATTTAAACATGCACCTAAAATTAAAATGTTACATAAATATCAACTGAATTTATTTTTCAAATGAGGAAATAAGAAATTATTACATGTTTTCTAAGTCAACTTAACCTGACCATGAAAATTGTGTACATTGTTCTGGTCAACTGAACAAGCTCCATTTAAACAAAACAGAGCATATAGTATATCTCATCAAATAAAATTTCAAGAAGCTCTGAAAAATAATTAGCCATGTCCATACCAGCAGGAGCATATCAAGCAGACTTACCAGCAGTTCCACCATGGCTAAACAAAGGCGACAACGCCTGGCAAATGACTGCAGCGACCCTCGTTGGTCTGCAGAGTATGCCAGGCCTTGTCATCCTTTACGCCAGCATTGTCAAGAAAAAATGGGCAGTTAACTCTGCTTTCATGGCTCTTTACGCTTTCGCAGCTGTACTCATATGTTGGGTATTAGTAGGCTATCGTATCGCCTTTGGCGATAAGCTTTTGCCCTTTTGGGCAAAAGGGGCCCCTGCTTTAGGCCAAAAATACTTAACAGGACGAGCAAGAATGCCAGAGACAACGCATTATTATAGCGATGGAACGACTATAGAATCTCCTATGCATGAACCTTTTTATCCTATGGCTGCACATGTCTATTTTCATTTCACTTTTGCTGCTATTACCATGATTTTGTTGGCTGGTTCTGTTCTTGCTCGTATGAATATCAAAGCTTGGATGGTTTTTGTTCCTCTTTGGCTCATATTTTGTTATACTGTTGGAGCTTTTAGCCTTTGGGGAGGTGGATTTCTTTATCATTGGGGTGTGATTGATTATTCTGGTGGCTATGTTATTCATCTTTCTGCTGGAATTTCTGGATTCACCGCTGCTTATTGGGTATTACAACCAACTAGTTCTCCCCTTTTCGTTCATTCATTCGACTCTGTTTTACTCTGTTATGATAAGTCGATCCAAAATTTAAAGCTATGTCTCTTCAAAAATGTCGATAGCTATGTGTTGGATCCGAGCAATTTAAAGTCAAATTAGTTTATTTGGAGTGAGTATGATTTAGAGGTGAATTCAGGATTTAAAATTGGCGTGTTCAACCTTTAGGTTTTACAGCTAAACTTATTACAATTTGATCAAAATTTTGATGTTGTTTCAACTTTTAGTGATTTAGTCTAGCCTTTAGATCACATAGCACGATCGGATATTACATGATTCGAACTGAAAGTAGTGGATTCTGTTCAACTCGATTTTTTCGTATATATTTATTGAGTTGATTGGATATGTTGATGGCAGGTTGGGCCAAGATTGAAGAGTGATAGGGAAAGGTTTCCACCAAACAATGTGTTGTTGATGCTTGCAGGAGCAGGGTTACTTTGGATGGGTTGGTCAGGTTTCAATGGAGGAGCACCTAATGCTGCAAATGTAGCTGCTCCTTTGGCTGTTTTAAACACTAATATTTCAGCAGCTACAAGTCTTCTTGTATGGACAACCCTTGATGTTTTTTACTTTGGCAAGCCATCCGTTATCGGAGCGATTCAAGGAATGATGACCGGCCTAGCTTGTGTAACTCCTGGAGCAGGTAGTTTAACTTCTATATACTGACAGTTGAAAAATAGTTACACTATGATACTTACAAGTATATTTCAATTATAAATATTAATTGGTAACCTAATGAAAACAGAAACTAACTAGATAGAGTATGTCAAATTATACTAATATTACGATTTATGTTTTACTTTGTTGTATACCTTAATTCCCACAAGAAATAAACTTGCAATTGGTTCTCTTATTTTTTTGTTCCTATTATCTAAAGTTCAAAAATATTATTGATCCCTCTCTTGTTGTCCATTAAGTAAAGATTTATTGTTGTTGATTATATGTAAAACATCTAGATTAGGAAAACTTAGGAGACAAATTCTGTCAACAATGTGAGGTTACTTGAAAAATATTTCAAGAAAAATAAAGAATATTGTGCTTTCTTATTGGTTGTTTTTTTGTATGGAGAAGTCTAATTTTATGTGACAACTATTTGATTGAGCATGTAATTTAAGATATTATAGAAAAAACTTGTGACATGTAAGACAAAAGTAAACAAAATATCAAGCGTCCCTTTTTAAATGAGTGGTAGTGAGAGTTCCACGTGTCCTCTGATTTTAAATGGCTCGTAGTGAGGAAGGACCCAACAACTAACAAGTCGTGCCATCGAAGGTAAAATGAGTAATACTAAAATTAAAGAATTGATGTAGGAGTGGTGCAAGCTTGGGCAGCCATAGTAATGGGAATTCTTGCTGGAAGCATTCCATGGTATTCCATGATGATACTCCACAAAAAGTCCACTTTTCTACAGCAGGTACGATAATTGTACTTTAATAATCTTCCATCTTCTTTTTTTTTTTGTAAAGAATATTACTTGTTCTATAGAGTATTTGGTAATTGTCTTTATATATGGTTGTTGAAATTGAATATAGTGTGTATGTCAAAATAAGTTGCTATAACTATTCAACCTTCCCCTTGTCCCTACGGCTCTTATAATGTCATACTCAAATGAAGGAGAAAAGTAGGTAAGCACTAAAAAGTTTCAACAACTTGCCCTTTTTATTTTTTGTTGTTAGGTACACAAGCAAAATGTATAGTTTAATATTGACTCCCACATCGGTGACTTATAGCACGTTTGGTCAACTTTCTAAAGTCTGTTTATTTTTAAAAATATTTTTATCTCAAGTGTTTTTCAAAAAAGTATTTGTGGAGATTAACAATTTGTATTTGACTAGTCATTTTGAAAAATGTGTTTGCCAATGTTAGAGAAATAATAGGATTTATCTCTTATACACTACAGGGTAAAAGAATATTTACACGGTCAATATATGCAAATTCTTGTAGCGAGTTAACAGCCTTATTTTTTGTAGTTGTTAATTCAACTTATTATGGATGGTTATCGCTAGTTATATTATAGGCTAAGGGTGAGCACAGTTTGGGTCAACCCGAAATCCAAACTTTTTGGATATTTGGTTTGGATTTTTGGATTATTTCATTTTTAAATTATATGGATTTTAAATTGGATATCCGAAACATGTGTGCCCAATGCTAGCTAGTATGTCGAATTTTCAAAGTTTCAATAGATTAGTACTCTACGACACTACCCATTATAGTACTAAGTCCAATATGAAGTTACACATCATGTGTGACAGGATGACCTCAATCTTTGTTAACTGCAAAAAGTTATAGTACATTCTAAGTAACAAACTCTTAGGTGAGCCGAGGTTGTTAATTTCCATTGTGTCTCAAACCGATTAATCCAAACCCGAACTTAAAAGATAATCCAATCTAAAAATTGATTTTTCATATCCAATCCGAACGGCCCCAACGCCCATTTTAGACTTAGATTGTAACTGACTTGCTTGTTGTATAATAACAGGTGGATGATACACTGGCTGTGTTTCACACACATGCTGTGGCAGGACTTCTAGGGGGTTTATTAACTGGCCTTCTGGCAGAACCATCTCTCTGTAACATTGTTCTTCCAGTCACCAACACAAAGGGTGCATTTTATGGTGGAGGTGGTGGAATTCTTTTCCTTAAGCAAATAGTTGCAGCTCTCTTCATCATTGGTTGGAACATAGTTGCAACGACGTTAATCCTACTTGCAATAAGGCTGGTCATTCCACTAAGGATGTCGGATGAGCAGCTAAAGATTGGAGATGACGCGGTTCATGGTGAAGAAGCCTATGCCCTTTGGGGTGATGGAGAGAAATATGATCCAGAAAGACATGGTTGGCAAGGCCCAACTTCTCCACCACAAACAACTACAGTATTGACATTTGATTTATAACATGTTATAAGGTCATACATCTATTGTTTAAAACTTTACAGGATTAGATTTGTACATCTTATAATCTGCATATGGAAATTACTGGAATTTCTAGAGATCGTGTTGAGTTTGTGAGGTGAGTGCAAGATGTCCTGTATATATACTTACAAATTCCCTAAGTTTGTACACTAGTCTTGAGCCGAAGGTCTTTCATGGACTGATTCAGTACATTCTATGTTATATTATTCATATTCCCTTAGCCTAGTGTCATTCCTTTTTGTCTCCCAAATTCTCAATCATCACATCTAGAATGATCTGACCCAAAATATGATAACAAGATAGGGTAATCTGTTGGGGAAGCCTAAGAATCTGCAGTATCAACCTGATACCGCATACCTGAATAGTCGTAAAATAACAGAAATTCTCAGTGATTTTGATTAGAGGAGCTACTAATTCATGTATACCCTGTGCTTTCAATCCAGGTTGCTTTGCCAGTTAATTTATTGAACAGAAAAATATTCAACAAGTGTTATATATTCACTGTTCTTTCTAAACAGTTGTCTTAGAAAACCAAACTAAAATACATATCCGAAGACTAATCACCACACGCTTATAGAACAAAATGTAAAACATTGAACTTAAAAGCTTATAGTCATATATCAACAATATTACTAGCCTTTTGTTCTACAACAAACCTCAACTTACCTTGACCTTCTCTGGTTTTTATTCCTGCCACTCCTTTTGTGCTGACCCAAAATTCTGAAAAGAAGTCTATCGACGAGCTCATTATATTTTCGGCTAAGCAAAATCAGCCAGGTTATGATGCCAAAACCCACAGAAGATCCCAATGCAAAACTTATATATTTCCCATCAATTTCTCGTTCAGTCTCTTTGGTGTCACTGCACGTTTTCTTTAAAGGAAAATCGCACAGCCTTGTGTTTCCTTCAAAGGATTCTGCTGAGAATGTCTGAAGTTGGTTGCCACTTGGAATCCTACCAGAAAGTTGATTAAAAGATAGGTTCAAGAAAGAAAGGAATGTGAAACTCGCAAGCTCGTCTGGAATTCTCCCACTTAACTGGTTAACTGACAAATCTAAAGATTCAAGCAGAGTCAGCTTTCCAATGGCATTTGGTATTCTTCCAGTCAAAGCGTTGTGTGAGAAGTTAAGATGGATTAGTAATATGAGATTTCCCAATGTTTCAGGTATCTCCTTGTGAAAATTGTTTGAAGCAATATCTATAATATGAATCATTGGCCAGGTTTGTTCAGCTCTAAGACACTGGAGATTCCCGTAGAACTTGTTTGATTTTATGACTAGGACACGGAAATTGGCTAATTTATTCAACATGCACGGAAACGTATCTCTTATCTTGTTGTTTCCAATGTCTAAAACCTCCAGAAATGAGCATTTTTCCAGAGAGCTTGGAACTTTTCCTTCTAATAAATTATTGCTGAGGTTTAAAGTTTTCAAATTCCAATTCAGTGGAAATATGTCAGGAATAATGCCACTTAGTTTGTTATTTGACATATCAAGAATTTGAAGCTTATCTAGACTGTATATGGAAGAGTGTATTGATCCCGTAAATTCATTATTGGCAATAGAAAAGTAGGTAAGAGAAGTAGGTAGTATGGGTATATCGCCCTTGATCCTATTGGAACTCAAATCAATGACAATACAAGTAGTAGACAAATTGTGAGGTTTTTCTAGAGACTCTAAAAGATTGTGAGAAAGATTCAGATTTCCAACTGTCCAAACCCAGCTTGGTATTTGCCCTTCAATTTTGTTGTTTGAAAGGTCACGGGTGGTAAGCCTAGGAAGTCCCTTTACCGCTTCGATATCAATGGTTCCACTGAAGGAGTTGGAGAAAAGGAAGAGTTGTGAAAGCGTATTGAGTTTAAAGATTGACTGGGGGATCGATCCACTTAGATGGTTATTTCTCAAATCAAGTGTTTCCAGAACAGAGGAGGATGCATTAGGAAATTCATGGATTTCTCCACTTAATTGACTGTTCTGAACACTAAGGAACTGCAATGATGACAGCGAAAGATGAAGTGCTAATTGAGTTTGAGCTGAAGATAGTGGACCATTGTTATTAGAAAGGTCAATATGATTGAGCTTCTTTGCCTTGTGAAAGAGTGGGATAGAGCCACCAAAACTGTTGAATGACAAGTCTAGATGAACTAGTTCTGTGAGATTTCCCATTTTTGATGGAATTTCTCCACTGAAATTGCAACTTCCTAAATCAAGCTGGGTCAAGTTCCGAAGGTTAGCAATTGAATCTGGAAGCGAACCGGTGAATCCTGTGTAGCTAAGCACCATCTCCCTTAATGCACTTTTATGTGGAAATTCAGGTAAATTGCCAGTAAGGTTTTCATTGCCAGATAAATCAAGTTGCTGTAGAGTTGGAACCTGAAAGATTTTACTGGGAAATGGACCAAACAAGTAACACCATCTGACACTTAGAATTGTCAATTTTGTAAAATCTGCCAGAAAATCTGGAACCATAGTGGACAAGTAGTTATAATCGAGACGAACGACGGAAAGAAAACGAAGATTTAAAAGGACAGGATCAAGAGGGCCTGAAATTTTACAGTCTCTCATTGACAAGACTCTCAATTGAGACAGAGATGAAGATAACGATGAGCACCACTCACTCCCCTTCAATGAAATACTCACCCTATCAAGGTAAAGTTCTCTAAGATTTGCAAGATTCCCTACCAGTGTTTTCAGATCTGGCCTCTCAAGCTTTAAATCCCCTCCAGAAAGATCAAGAATCTCTAACTTGATCAATCTTGACAATTCCATAGGAATCTGCCCGTTAAAACTAGCATGTGACAAATTCAGGTACATCAAGTTTGCGAGCTTATAAATTTCTCTTGGTATTGGAACAGGGTATAGGCCATTATAAGCCAGATTGAGCTTCTCAAGATATCGAAGATGGAAGAGACTGCTTGACTTCTCAATTCCGCCAGAAATGGCTTCGTCGTCCAACTCCAGAGCAAGCACATGACCTTCCTCATCACAACTCACACCTGACCACTGGCAACAGTCAATACTGTTTTCATCCCACATGACTAGTTTGGTGGACACAGAAGAGTCGAACGTGAGGTTATTCTTGAATTTAATCAACAAGGCTTTTTGATCCTCCAAACATTGGCCCGAAGTATAATTAGAAAACACCACAAGGATAGTGATGAAAGAAACCTGAAAAAGGAGTAATATTTTCATAGTGATTATACTAATGAAATTGCAAAATAAGTTGCCTTTAAATAGTACTTAAGTATACAGAAAAGGGTCTTTAAATTATGTGAAATTGAACACAATACCCTTCCTTAATAGTTTGGTCCAAAAATGTCATTGTGGTCAACCATGCCTTGGATGATTGAGGTGTCTTTAATTATTCTACAACAGTTTGGTTTCTTTCTGCAGTTTTCTGTTGACTTGAGCGGATCATGTGGAATAAGAGTTGATGCACAAATATATGTAGGAATTTAAGGAGTGTCATGATCAGCGACCAAGTCAATAATTTCACTTAAGAAAATTAAAAAATTAAAGTTGATTCTCTTGCGTGTGGGATAGTTTTCTGTTGACTTGAATAGTTTATATTGTGCAAGTCAACCTAAAGTATAGTGTTATAGCAAAAGTTGGTTTTCCTTCCCCAGATGAAGTCGGAGTGTTATCTGAGGGAGGCTCCCTCCATAGGGCGGATCTTGTGGTTTACTCTCTAAGATATGACCGTTATAGACTAATCTACTGAAATGAATAGACCAATTTGTTAGCGGACAAATTATTATAAGTGGAAAGCTCCTAACCTCAAAGTTGAATTACCATTTTGCCCTTAACTTATTTCTAAATGAGATTAAATATTAATATCTATTTAATTAATTAAATATTAAGTAGTAGTTATAATTACATTCATGCATCAAACAAGATCTTAATGCAATCATATATTCATGTACTAAATGTGGGTAATGAAGAGTCTAATAACCTTCAATTTTAATTTGTAAAAAAAGTGGGGGTAATGAAGAGTCTATCAAAGACACTCACACGACATTATTTGGGCCGATTTTTTTAGTATACAAATTAAGAACCGTATTTACACCAAAATAACAATACTTTTTTTTTCAAAAGTAGAATTTAAATAAATAAAAAAAAAGATTTCCAAATCAGCCATGCTTATCACTATTACCATAAATTTCTCCAATTATTTTACCTTCCTTATTTATTCAAATTTATTATATATTATCTTCCAATAGAGGTTTCCTACCAAAACAAAACTCCCCTTCTCTGATAAGAACAACTATCGAAAAATGAATACCAATAATTTTTCAATTCTAATTCAACACAACGGACGACTCATCAGGTAATTGTATATAATAGTTTGTATGGTGTTTTATTACGTGGTTATAAATGATTTATCACAAATATCTATTTTGTACTTTTTGAGAGTTATTCGTTTGGTTTAGTTTGTCTATTTTGGTGAAATTGAATTCATCTAATTTGGTTTATGTTTTGGATCCTCGAAATTTTGGTTTAATTACAATAACTATAATGATTTGGTTGTAAACTTAAGTGTCAATTTTTTTTTATATTAAAGTTTAGGTTTCATATGATTTGGTTCGAAAGTATGTTACATTTTTGTCCGTATTATAGTTATTAAGTTGGTGTATATAATATAATAATTAGAAAAAAGGTTCATATGTTGATTGGTGGTATCCTAATAAAATATAAAATTGAAAATTTTGAATTGGTATGTGATCTGGTACATATGATGGTATATTTGTTGCTATGAACTGACATCAAACCAATAGCCTGATGTATGTATCAATTTGAAAAATTGGATTGGTATGTGATCTGGTACATATGATGGTATATCTGTTGCTACGAACTGACACCAAGCTAATAGCCTGATGTATGTGTTGGTGTATTTTTTGGTCCAATTTATATTGGTGTATTAGACATATGTTGTTAATGAGTATTTTTGTTATTTGCCACCAATTTTTTTTTGAATTTTGACTAACAAATATTTGTAATGTCGCAGGAACGTATCTGAATTTCAAGATTGAAGGAGTGATATGATGTGGACACCAATTACCAAGACTTGATTAATACTACTGCTTCTCAATTAGGTGTGGACACGATCTTTTTTGAGTTGGAGCTCAAATATGTTGTGACTGATCCGTTCCCACCATTGAAGATTCATAGTTTTGAAAAATACACCAAAAAATCAACTTTAGATACACCAAAGTGTTTTATGTATATTTGAGTATATATTGGTGAATAAGACTTTGTAATGGTTAAATTGAACTTTGTATATGAATTTTTGTGGTAATTATATTAATAATATATTCATATATTTACAGATCGTGCTAAAACGTTTATGACATATGTAGTTGTGAAAAATTTCAACATGATGAAATTCCTTATAGTCATGCAATTGTTGCTATCGGATACAATAACAAACATGGTGAAAACTATTGTTCAGCCTATTACAGTAATAAAGATTTTCAAAATATTTATGCAATATCTATTGATATATAGATTTCAACATGATGAAATTCCTTATAGTCATGCAATTGTTGCTATCGGATACAATAACAAACATGGTGAAAACTATTGTTCAACCTATTACAGTAATAAAGATTTTCAAAATATTTATGCAATATCTATTGATATAAGGATTTCAACATGATGAAATTCCTTATAGACATGCAATTGTTGCTATCGGATACAATAACAAACATGGTGAAAATTATTGTTCAACCTATTACAGTAATAAAGATTTTCAAAATATTTATGCAATATCTATTGATATATAGTAGTATATTTAAAAGGTATAAAATAGTAATAATTATTGGTATAAAATAGTATATTTATATATATTAGTAAAATAATTCTTGGTAAAATGATGGTTATATAATTGGTATGTATGCATGTTTATATATTACATGGTTGCATATTTGGTGAAACTACGATGTAGTTATAATTGTGAAAACACTATGCATACTTGATGAAACCTATATGTTTTTTACCTAGATGAAAATAATGGTAAAAATGTGAGAGAAGGCTTCCATTAATAATATGATTTGATTGAATAAAAAATTAAGAGAGAGAAAATCAATATATAGAAAAACAAAGTAACGTAAAAGAGTAAAATTGTGGTTGAAAAAGTCAAAAAAATGTAAACAATAATTATCAATCCCATAAAATTAGCACATTACCTCCCCTAAAAAAGGTAATAGATACGGATACCAAATATATTTTTAACAAATAAAAAAATTAAATATTTTGTTATGTTTCTAATTAAAAACTTAGTTTTGTAAATAAAAAAGAGTATATGTATATATTGTTAACTAAAGTCTTAAATAGTATATTCTTGTAATTTTCCCTTATTTATATTCTGTTCTTTTATCCAAATTTGTGATCATCTTGCATTCTACATTAGGTTAGTCTACATCATTTGTAAAATTTTCATTTTCAATTTGTAATTGTAAGAATTCTTATTGATTCATTTATTTGTATTCTTTAAATTTTCATGCATATTCATCTTCTTTTTGTTGAGAAATATGTAAATTATCATAGTTACAAGATAAATATTCTCCAATATGAAGTTGTAAGTGAATTTTTATATTTCACATCTCCAACCTTTTGAGTTTTTAAATATAACTTCATAATTGATTACTATATTTTTGTATTCTTCATTTCTTCTATCTTTAGGATATAAATATAATAAAGCTAATCCCAATTTATATTTATAATTAATTGTTTTGAGGGTAAGCATGCTAAATCCCACAAAATATTTTCACAACTTGACCCATAAAAGAGTAATAAACATTTATAGTTATGTCTTCTTCGTTGTTTGATAGTCATTTATCTTTTTAAAACCACTGATAGTAGTTAACTGAGAGGATAGTTGTGTTTTAATTATGTTTTGGCTGATTTTGTAATATTTACTAGTTTTGTTATAACAACTAAACACTACAACATTTTAGGCATAAGGCCACTCTTTCTCAGTCTCATATGAGTATCATGTATCCTATCTCCAGATCCCTCTCACCAAAGGAAACAGAGATAAAAGGTTCCCCAACCTTTTGCCTTCCAACAAGATGTTGAGGACCAAAATTTTGCATAGGCGGCAAACAAAAAGGAAGAGCAAGAACATGGTGTAGTAGTATGGAAAGCCAGCATATGGAATTAAGTGGTTGGTGGCATTTTTCACAAATGCAGATTAAAGCAATGTGTGTACAGAGGAGAGAATTAAGTGGTAGGTAGCATGTTTTACTGGCATTCTTCTGCTCCCAGTGATGAAATAGGGTTCATTCACCCATCCCAGTTTGTCCTATTGAATGAAGATAGTGGCATTCCTTCAGCATCTGTTGGTTAATTTTGTACAGAAAACAAAATTTGGGACACTTTTCTGGGTTAAGAAGGATCACAAGCTGGGCATCTCAACCAAGGTTCTCTTTCCACTTTATGTTGCAGCCAAAAATGCATTTGTGGAAGCATATAAAAATTATAAATTGCACCATAGAGATGCTAAAAATGCTTCAATCGGCTCCCCATCTTCTTCACTTAGTCTCGAAAGTGAATTGATGAAGCACAGTAGGACACTATTGCTTCTAAGTTATGATTTTGAAACATCATGGAATTCCAGGTTTGTCTTAATAATATTATAGTTTTCCGGTTCTTATAAATGATGACATCTGTCAATAGTTTTTTTGAACAGATACATACATTTTTTTCTTATTCAGGAAGCTAGTTCTGTCAAAGAAGCAATCTCTTTCCATGTCTTTTCGTCTGTGATTCTCGTCCATTCACCTAAAAGTGAACAAGCATGGAGCCAAAGGTTACATACCTCTCTTTGTATATGTAAATTCTTTTTAGATAGTGGTTTGGTGTATGTGGTAATGGCACATTGACAAATTGGCATATCTTCTCTTTGAATCCCCCTTTTTGGGCTTGTTTTAGACGGCCTGTTTACAGTTGCACGTTCCAGCTGTATGTAAATGTAACGAGAAAGAGAGAGAGAGAGAGAGAGAGAGAGAGCGAGAAACTATGGTTCAACTTATGCGATGCTACTTGGATCCGAATATAAGCTAGTGAGGGACATATTATCTATCACAGGAATAAAAGAAGAAAATAATGTCACACTTATTTCTCAAATTGAGATTGATAAGACTTCTTTTGATCTCTTCATGGAGATTGGTGTGTTGTCTTTTTCTGTGAGTTAGTTTGAAATGAATTTATTTTACCCTTTTGATGGTCAGTCATTCACGGTTCTTATTTTACCCTTTTGATGGTCAGTCATTCACTGATAGGAGGTGGGTGATCAAGATGATTGCTAGAAATTGTTCAAATCTGCAAGAGATTATGGAAAGAGAATCCGAGTTAGTGAAAAAACTGGCAGAGGTCTTATTTTGGATTATACTATAAACTAATGAATATCTATAGCCTGTTGGCTGATCACCATTTGAGAGTTATATCGCCAGGTTGATCTCACCTGGAATTTTCAAGTTTTTACTCCCATGCCTCAACAACACAACCACATCCCCCTAGGGATAAGGAAAACTTTTTCTATTAAGAAATGAATCTAGTTTCTTATCATAATTCTGATTTGGTACTTTATCTGTTGTTTATATTATTTCAGGGCAATCTGGCAATAGAACTAACCTTTTTTTTTAGCAAAATTGCAAAACTCTATTTGGCAGTGTAAGTCTGTAGGGCATTTTATTATAAATAGAAGATAGAGTAGGTTTATTGGCCCAAGAAGGAAATACCTCACTTTAGCCATGTATTTTGATGCATTGAGGGGAAATTAAGTATAGCAGCTTCACTGTCATTATCTGATTTGATCTAAACCATATGCCATTTAATTAAAAGGCTGTCATTTTCCCTTTGAAACTTCAAAACTGGGAACTAGGTCACTGGTTCAGCAAAGTTAGCTTAAATAGTTGAATGACTTGGATGTATTAATGTCTCAGTTGTTCTTAACTGGTGCCATAATACAATTAATAAGGTATTTCTAATGAAGATTTTGTTATCTAGCTCACTTGGATTTTTCTATTATGAATACTCATTTCTGCATGTTACTGCTTTTCACTGTTATACATGATTTTTTTTTTTTAAAAAAAGATGATCTAAGTTGATTCTTGTTGCTGTTACAGAGATCAAAGATGAATTATCGTGCATGGTATCACCATTGCTGGTTAGTTTCCTACATGTCAGAGGTGTGGGGTTCCAGCCCCCATTTTT
This sequence comes from Solanum commersonii, assembly GCA_029007595.1. Lineage (NCBI taxonomy): Eukaryota > Viridiplantae > Streptophyta > Magnoliopsida > Solanales > Solanaceae > Solanum > Solanum commersonii. Next base: position 130,765 of record JAJTWQ010000225.1, on the reverse strand, counting down.
GATTAAATCTTAAGTTGGTACAACTACATACCAACTAATTCTTACCAAGATAACTACATAGTTGCAAAGTTTGAAACTTTGGTATTTTCATGATGTCATTGGTGACATAATTAGGAGTAGATTTCTCCTATAAATAGAGAGGCCTTTGCTCATTTGTAATACACACCAAATTAGAGAGAAAAAACCATTTTGAGAGCAAAGTGAGGTATTCCATAGACTATACAAGAAAAATAGTCTGCTACTATAGTGATATCGCTGCTCCTCTTGGCCCGTGGTTTTTCCCTTATTTAGAAGGGTTTTCACGTAAAATTCTTGGTGTCATTATTTTCTTTTCTTATTTCCATTACTTTTACCATATATATTTTTGTGCTTGTCCGCGTTTTCCCAACAAACTGGTATCAGAGCCAAGGTTTTATCTGAGTATGCTCGTGGTTGCAGCACAGTCTGAACTTCCACATCAGAAAAGATTTACTTTGGTTTGCAATAACTATTTTTTTTGGGAAAAACGATGGAAGTCAACACAAGTAGAATGGTCACTTTGAATGGTGTTAATTATGCCATTTGGAAGGGGAAAATGGAAGATCTGCTTTATGTCAAGAATTTTTATCAACCAGTCTTTACCACTGTAAAACCTGATAATAAAACAGATGAAGAATGGAATCTGTTGCATAGACAGGTTTGTGGATTCATTAGGCAATGGGTTGACGATAATGTGTTGAACCATATTTCTGGGGAGACACATGCTCGAACCCTGTGGGAGCATCTTGAAAGTTTGTATGCTCGAAAGACTGGCAACAATAAAATGTTCTTAATAAAGCAGATGCTGAGTTTAAAGTATCATGATGGTTCTCCGATGACAGACCATCTGAATAATTTTCAGGGGATCATGAACCAATTATGTGCTATGGGCATTAAATTTGATGAAGAAATTCAAGGCTTGCTTCTACTTGGTTCCCTACCAGACTCTTGGGAAACATTTAGAACTTCATTGTCAAATTCTGCTCCGGATGGTGTGATCTCAATGGATTCTGCCAAGAGTAGTGTCTTGAACGAAGAAATGAGAAGAAAATCTCAAGGTTCTTCTTCGTCGGATGTCCTAATAACTGGCTCCAGGGGGAGAAACAAAACTCGTGGTTCTCAAAATAGAGAACAAAATAGGAGCAAATCCAGAGGCAGACTTAAGGATATTGAGTGCTATCATTGTGGCATGAAAGGGCACATAAAAAAGTTCTGCAGGAAGTTGAAGAGGGAGAACAAAAACAAAGAAGAAACTAAAGAAGATGGCAATGAAAATTGCCTAGCCACCGTCACCACCGAAGATCTTGTTACTGTCCTTGATGCGGATATGATAAATATTGCTTGTGATGAGCCAAGCTGGGTTGTGGACACTGGTGCCGCATCTCACGTGACATCAAGGAAAGATTTTTTTCTCTTCCTATACTCCTGGTGATTTTGGAACCTTGAGTATGGGTAATGAGACTATTTCTAAGGTGGTTGGTATTGGTACAATTTGTTTGAAAACTAGTACCGGAACTAAACTAGTTTTGAACAATGTGAAACATGCTCCTGATGTTCGTCTACACCTGATTTCTGTTGGTGTTTTGGATGATGAAGGATATGTTAGTACCAACAGTGATGGAAAATGGAAACTCATTAAGGGTTCCTTGGTTGTGGCTCGTGGTAACAAACGTCGTGGTCTATACTGGACTACGGCTTCTGCTTGTGTTGATATGGTGAATGCAGTTGAGAGTGATAACTCTTCAACGTTATGGCACAAGAGGCTTAGCCACATCAGCGAGAAAGGACTTAATGTTCTAGCCAAGAAGAAATTATTGTTAAATTTCAAAAGTGCTAAATTAGAAAAGTGTGAGCACTGCTTGGCTGGTAAACAAAATAGAGTTTCTTTTAAGTCCTACCCCCCTTCAAGAAAGACAGAGTTGCTTGAATTGGTGCACTCTGATCTATGCGGTCCAATGAAGACAAAGACATTGGGTGGTGCATCCTACTTTGTCACTTTTATTGACGACTGCTCGAGAAAACTTTGGGTCTATGTCTTGAAGACTAAAGACCAAGTGTTAGGTGTCTTCAAGCAATTTCAGGCTTCAGCTGAAAGAGAAACTGGAAAGAAATTGAAATGTATTCGTACTGATAATGGTGGTGAATATTGTGGACCATTTGACGAATACTGCAAGCATCAAGGCATTAGACACCAGAAGACTCCTCCGAAGACTCCTCAGCTAAATGGTTTGGCTGAGAGGATGAACAGGACCTTGATGGAAAGAGTTAGATGTTTGCTTTCTGAAGCAAAATTGCCGAGCTCATTTTGGGGTGAGGCTTTATTGACCGCTGCACATGTTATTAATCTATCTCCTGCTGTTGCTTTGCAAAGTGATGTACCAAATAGTGTTTGGTATGGAAAGGATGTTTCTTATGACCATTTGAAAGTATTTGGTTGCAAAGCTTTTGTACATGTACCCAAAGATGAGAGATCAAAGTTAGATGCCAAGACAAGACAGTGCATCTTTGTTGGATATGGCCTTGATGAATTTGGTTACAGGCTATATGATCCAATTGAGAAGAAACTTCTGAGAAGCCGTGATATTATTTTCATGGAGAATCAAACAATTGAAGATATTGACAAAGTGGAGAAGCTAGAATCTTCAAATTTTGATGGCATAGTTCATCTAGATGAAGTTCCTCACACAAGTATGCATGATGTTATTGGGCTTGATGATCATGGTGATGCCCATAATCATGTATCGAATCAACATGTTGATGTTGATAATAACAATGATATTGTTATTGATGATCCTTCTGCTCATGAAGTTATGAATGAATCAAATATTCCGCTCAGGAGGTCCACAAGGCAGCGGGTTCCTTCCTCTCGTTATTCACCCAATGAGTATGTATTACTCACTGATGGGGGAGAACCTGAATGTTATGAGGAGGCCTTAGAAGATGAGCACAAGAATCAATGGATTGAAGCCATGCAAGATGAGATGAAATCTCAGCATGAGAACCACACTTATGAGTTGGTAAAATTGCCCAAGGGCATGAGAGCTTTGAAGAACAAGTGGGTGTTCAAAGTTAAAGTTGAAGAACACAACTTGAAGCCCAGGTACAAAGCTAGATTGGTTGTTAAGGGATTTGGTCAAAGGAAGGGTATTGACTTTGACGAAATATTTTCTCCTGTTGTCAAAATGTCCTCGATTCGCACAGTTCTGGGTTTGGCTGCTAGTCTTAATTTAGAGATTGAGCAGATGGATGTGAAGACGGCTTTCCTTCACGGTGACCTAGAAGAAGAGATTTATATGGAACAACCTGAGGGCTTCAAAGTAGAAGGTAAAGAAAATTTTGTGTGCAAACTCAAAAAGAGTCTTTATGGCTTAAAGCAAGCTCCTAGACAGTGGTATAAGAAGTTTGAATCTACAAAAGAAGTACATTGAGCGTATACTAGAGCGCTTCAATATGAAAAATGCTAAAAGCCGTTAGTACACCTCTTGCTGGTCATATGAAGTTGAGTAGAAGATGTGTCCTACGCTTAGGGAGGAAAAAGAGAGCATGGCCAAAGTTTCATATTCCTCCGTCGTCGAAGTCTAATGTATGCAATGGTATGCACTAGACCTGATATTGCTCACGCAGCTTGGTGTTGTTAGCAAGATTTCTCGACAATCCGGGAAAAGAGCATTGGGAAGCTGTGAAGTGGATACTCAGGTATCTTAGAGGAAGCTCAGATGAATGCTTGTGTTTTGGAGCATCAGATCCAATCTTGAAGGGCTATACAGATGCTGATATGGCAGGTGACCTTGATAACAGAAAATCCACTACTGGATATTTGTTTACTTTTTCAGGGGGAGCTATATCATGGCAGTCGAAGTTGCAGAAGTGTGTTGCACTATCTACAACTGAAGCTGAGTATATTGCGGCTACCGAAGCCGGCAAGGAGATGATATGGCTCAAGCGATTTCTTCAAGAGCTTGGTTTGCATCAGATAGAGTATATTGTCTATTGTGACAGCCAGAGTGCAATAGACTTGAGCAAGAACTCCATGTACCATGCAAGAACCAAACACATCGATGTCAGATATCATTGGATTCGTGAGGAAGTGGTGAGTGAATCATTCCACGTCAAAAAGATCCACACAAGTGAAAATCCTGCAGATATGCTGACCAAGACGATACCGAAAGACAAGTTCGAGTTATGCAAAGAACCTGTGGGTATGTGCTCCCTCTAAAGAAAATGAAGATACTTCCTTCCGGAGGTATTCCATAGACTATACAAGAAAATAAGAGGAACAAGTGAGATAAAGGCCCATGGTATGATATTTCTTTTGTGATTCCTGCTAGTTTAATTACACTCACTATGCAGAGCAGGCAAAATTTTGGTCAGTGGTCATCGTGTGATAAAGTGTTTTGATTATTCCTGATCTTCCATTGAACATGGGCTCAGTGTTCTTCAATAGCATTCATGTTGTTTGGTTTTGATTTGCTTTAACGATGATAATGTCCTCATCCAGTCATTAATGTTGCTGCTTTTAATTCAGTTTGTTTTGATTTGGAACAGAATGTTCAGTTTAACAATATGAAATTAGTGGGCCAATTGATGTAAGGAAAAGCTGTGGATGGCAGGTTGCAAGTATCTTTGAGAATAGAATATTTGACTCTTGTGATGTTGGATTTTTTTGCCTCCATATTTGCTAGAGCACCTATTCTTCCATAAGTTCCAACATATAAAAATAGGAGTGGATTGCAAGATTAGCCTGTGAGCATCATTGTTAGCCTTAGTAGTCCACCATCTCATAATCATATTTCTAGAGGTCTATAAACACTGTCAATCCCTATAGAACCAACATAAATATTTTAGATATTTCTAGCAAAGTGCCCTGCCACAAAACTGTGATCAATGGTGTCTTTTCTTGGTTTATAGCAGCAGAAATAATTGACAGGTTGTGACAGCAGAAACTTTGGTTTCTTTTCTCTCTAATCTGATCCCAAGCAAATGAGCAAGTGAATTCTCCATTTGCATTGGGTTTCCAGATTGGTTGATCAGAAATCATGGACTGGTAGTGAATTTAGTCGCAAGAATGATCGCGACAAGATCCGGAGGTGCAGTTTGAATGATCTTTTTGATATCCCAGGTTCCATTGATAAAAAAAACATACACTTTGATGTTGAGTTTCCTCTTTTTCCATGTTTTGTTTTGTGCGACTGCTATCATGATTTACATGTCCGCATTAGAGTATCTTGGGATTTTTCTCCTGCTGCCCCTGTTCTTTTGCCTGAAGTGGACTACGAAATTCAGAAAGGTTTTTGGCCGTTAAATTTTGATTTGTAAACTGTAATCTGGAACTGTAATATGCAATCTGCAATCTGGAATTTGGAACCTGCAATCTGAAGCTGTAATTAGCAATCTGCAATCTGGAATCTAGAACTGTAATCTGCAATCTGAAACTCAAAAAATCTGCAGTATGTTATCTGCAATCTGGAACTTCTTGCCTCTTCTATAACTGCTGCAGTCGGATTTGTTGTACATTTTGAATGTGTAGGGAAATGAAGGTGATCAAATTTGAAGGGTCGCCACAAGTCAATTTGATCCGAAGAGTTTTTGAACTATGGTAAAAGTTTGAATACATTATGTTTGATTTTGTGAAATATATTCATTGCTAGAATATATTGAACTATTGTAAGAGTACTTTTTTAACTATTGTGTACACATATTTAGAATATTGCTTTATAAGTATGTGTATGTACACAAGACGATGCTATCTTTTGAAGTTTATTGCAAATCTATATATTTGAATTACTTATTAGCCAATTTAATGCTTGAGATTATTTATTGCAAAACAATATTGGCCTTTTTTAATTAGAAATTGTGGCATATAAATATTTTATAGCCAAAATAATATTACCACACTTAAAAGTGTAGCCATAGGACTGTATATTGTGGTATGCACATGGGCAAGGACTAAACTTCAAAGTGTTGTCATACATTAGATAGAAAAGGCAACAGTTTAAAATTGTGGGCAATAAGGAAGCAAAGGCCACACTTGAAAATGTAGTTGTATGAGATAGAAATGTTGCTATATGAAGTACTCGAAAGTGTGACCTTTTTGCCTTTTAGGCTACGCTTTTAAGCGTAGCTGATAAGACAGCACTTGAAAAGTCTCGCCTAAACTCTAAGGTTACGCTTCTTTCGGCCACCCCTGAAAAAGCATGGCTTAAAGTCAAAAAGTGTGGCCTTTTATCAAAGGCCATACTTTTTCATAGTTTAGGCCACACTGTTATAGGGTGGTTGTAGAACTAAAACTAAAACTCAATGAATAGTCTAAATTAAAATAAACCGTTATAGACTAATCAACTGAAATGAATAGAGATCACTAATATATAGTCATCTTAAGAATATGCAGAAAAATAGACCAATTTGTTAGCACGATGGACAAATTATTATAAGTGGGAAGCTCCTAACCTCAAAGTTGAATTATTATTTTGCCCTTAACTTATCCCTAAAAGAAATTAAATATTAATATCTATTTAATTAATTAAATATTAAGTAGTAGTTATATTTACATTCATGCATCAAACAAGATCTTAATGCAATCATATATTCATGACTAAATGTGGGTAATGAAGAGTCTAATAACCTTCAATTTTAATTTGTAAGAAAAGTGGGGGTAATGAAGAGTCTATCAAAGACACTCACACGGCATTATTTATATTCCCCTCTTTCATTCAAATTTGTGATCATCTTGCATTCTACATTAGGTTAGTCTATATCATTTGTAAAATTTTCATTATCAATTTGTAATTGTAAGAATTCCTACTGATTTATTTATTTGTATTCTTTAAATTTTCATGCATATTCATCTTCTTTTTGTTGAGAAATATGTAAATTATCATAGTTATAAGATGAATATTCTCCAATATGAAGTTGTAAGTGAATTTTTATTTTTCATATCTCCAACTTTTTAAGTTTTTAAATATAACTTCATAATTGATTACTATATTTTTGTATTCTTCATTTCTTCTATCTTTAGGATATAAATATAATAAAGCTAATCCCAATTTATATTTATAATTAATTGTTTTGAGAGTAAGCATGCTAAATCCCGCAAAATATTTTCACAACTTGACCCGTAAAAGAGTAATAAACATTTATAGTTATGTCTTCTTCGTTGTTTGGTAGTCATTTATCTTTTTAAAACAACATGCTTGTACTTTTTCCTTTTTATATGTAATCTCAAATGTTTAGAAAATTCATGTACTTTACTATTACAGTGAGGTACAAAATTAGTGCAAAAGTAAAAATAAAATAAAAAATAATGTAAAGTAAAAAGAAGACTAAATGTTACATTGAATTTTATTGTATAAGAATTCATATTTAATTTTTTATATACAATTCCTTTAATATATAGTTCAAGAAATAGTGTATCTATATTTTTAACATGGTCATGCTTTTTTTTTTTATGATTTTAGTTTTTTATACATATGAAACATACTATCTATAGCATTTCGACTTCTTACAAAATGTAATTCAATTAATATGATAATATTTTTGTCTATTTATTTTAATGTGATATCTTTTATTATGGATGTCATGTCTTTACTTTTCTGTTTGAAATTCTAATTTTTTCTATAGATTTGATATTACACCACCTAGACAATTTGTAATATTTTTCTTTATACATCTTTTTTATAGCCAATTTCATTTTTTATTATTAAAACTTACGTTTAGTAATTAAAATATACTAATTCCTCTCATATAATAAAATTTTTATTTTTCGTGAAGCATTAAAAATATCAAACCTCCAACATCTAACAAAAGATTTTCATGCTATATTTTGTGAAAAGTTTTATTCTTATGTCAAGCTTACATACAAAAGGACTTAGCTTTGAACTTAGTGATGAATTTATGTACGCTCCACTATGATATACTCCCTTCGTTTCAAAATGAATGGTCTAGATTTCTTTTTAGTCTGTTTAAATAAGAATGACCCCTTTTCTTTTTTGGTAACACTTTAACTTCAACTTTTCACGTGTCATGTTTAAGGGCCACAAGATTAAAGGACATTTTGGTACATTTGACATAACTTTAATTTAGAACCACAAGATTAAAAAGCCTTCTTTCTTTTCTTAAATTTCGTTCCAAGTCAAACTAGGTCATTCTTTTTTAAACGGAGGGAGTATTTACTTATATAAATTGACTTTTCTAATGTCAATTAGGGCACAAACGTGCAACGTAGTTTCCAGGACTAGTCTATGTAATAGTTGTATATATTTGTGTAATAATGGTGTTAATTGCTTCCTAAAACATTAAGGTTGTGTTTGGTATGAAAGAAAATGTTTTCCAAATCAACTCATTTTCCTCAAATTTAAGAAAAATGACTTACCTTCAAAACTTAAGGAAAACATTTTCCAAAACTCTCTTCAAACTTCAAACTTCAAATTACAATTACATTTTTGTTTAAAAAATCAATTTATTTTGTCCCTACTCTCAAATCAGCCACCCAACCACCCCTCTCCCACCCCCCAAAAAAATAATAATTTTAAAGCTTGTTTTTAAATTCAATTTTTTTACCCACCCTCACCCCTACCCCTACTCCACCCCCTACACCCACCCCTTACCAAAAAAATATTAAAAATTATTTTTAAAAGATATTTCTAATTTCAATTTTTTATTTTTTTAGCCCCACCCACTACCCTCGGCCCCCTCCCCCATCAATTTTATTGTTTTTAAAAAATATTTTCAACTTCAAAATTTCATTTTTTCACCCTACCCTCCACCCCATCCCCACCTCCTACCTAGTCCCCCACCCACCTCACCCCCTTACAGCCCCCCCCAAAAAAATAAAAATTTAAGTTTGTTTTTAAAAAATATTTTCAACTTCAAAATTTTGTTTTTTCACCCTACCCTTGACCTCCTGCCCCACCCACCCCCCACCCAGCCCCCTATAACCCCCTCCCCCAAAAAAAAAATTTAAGTTTGTTTTTAAAAAATATTTTCATTTAAAAAATTTCATTTTTTCACCCCTACCCTCAACCCCCAACCCCCCCCCCCCCTTCCCGCCCCCCCCCCCCCCCAAAAAAAAATTTTAGTTTGTTTTTCCAAAATATTTTCAATTTCAAAATTTCATTTTTTCCACCTCTACCCCCCCCGAAAAAAAATATTAAGTTTGTTTTTAAAAAATATTTTCAACTTCAAAATTTAATTTTTCACCCCAACCCTCAACCCCCGCCCTCCACCCACCCCCCTACCAGCCCCCACCCCCAAAAAAAAATTTAAGTTTGTTTTTAAAAAATATTTTCAACTTCAAAATTTTAAATTTTCACGCCTACCCTCGACCCCTCCTAACCCACCCCCTACCACCCCCCCCACCTCCAATAAAAATTAAGTTTGTTTTTAAATTCAATTTCAAAAATTATTTTCTACTCTAGTAAAAATAAAAGATATTTCTCAAAAATATTTTTCATTCATAAATCAAACACTAAAAATCTTTTTTGAAAAATATTTTCTACTCACCAACCAAACGTGAGAAAATAAGTCAAAAATCAACTTGTTTTCCAGGAAAACATTTTCCATGAAAAACATTTTCCTTCATACCAAACACATCCTAACTAGACACTAATTTCCCATACAGAAAACAAAGAAAACACAAAGTGAAGAGAGTATTATGAACTCCTTCATTCAACATTCAGGTAACAAAACAGAATGTAAAAAGATCCAGCTTCAAAGCTTAGGCACCAATTAGTGGACAGAATGTGCTTATAGTCATACTGCAGCAACTGCCATGACCTTGTCTACTCTACAATAATAAAGCTTAACTCACCTTGACCTCCTTCGGTTTCTATTTCTGCCCGCCTTTTTGTGCTCACCAAAAATTCTGAAAAGAAGTCTGTCAACGAGCTCATTTTATATTGTGCTATGCAAAAGCAGCCAGGTAACGATACCAAAACACAATGAAGATCCCAATGCAAAACTTATATATTTCCCATCAGCTGTTTCATCTTCAGAATGTCTGCTAGGGAAATGTGATGATCCAGTCGTTTTGGTGCCACTGCACGTTTTCTTCAAAGGAAAATCGCACAGCCCTGTGTTCCCTTCAAAGGATTCTGCTGAGAATGTCTGAAGTTGGTTTCCTCTTGGAATCCTACCGGAAAGTTGATTGAAAGATAGGTTCAAGAAAGCAAGGAATGTGAGACTCGCGAGCTCGTCTGGAATTCTCCCACTTAACTGGTTTACCGAAAGATCTAAGGATCCAAGCTGAGTCAACTTTCCGAGGGCCTTTGGTATTCTTCCTATCAAAGCACTGTGCGATAAGTTAAGAAGGTAAAGCAATTTGAGATCTCCCAATACCTCTGGTATCTCTCCTTCAAAGTTGTTGCAGGAGAAATCGATGGATGTAAAAACCTCAAGAATATGATCAATCTCCATCTCCTGACCTTTGAGAGTTAAAGTCACTCTATTCCGATAGTTCATACCAAAGTTGATGAATTCAACTTGCAAGTACCGAAGTCGTGGCTCTGGATTTCTGCTCTTCATCATGCCTTCCAAGCTCAAGAAGTACTGTGGTAGCAGTGCTCCCCTGAAATTATTGGAAGCAATATCAACAATTTGAAGCTTTGGCCATGTTTGATTAGCTATACGACACTGGAGATCTCCATAAAACTTGTTCGACCTTAGGACTAGGACGTGCAAACTATGTAATTTTTTCAAGATACATGAAAATGTATCTCTAATCTTGTTGTTTCCAATGTCCAAAACCATCAGAAATGCACATCTTTCCAGGGACCTGGGAAACTTACCTTCTAAGGTATTATTGCTGAGGTTAAAGTTTTCAAACTGCAGTTCGGCGGAAATGTATCAAGAATAATGCCACTTAGTCTGTTACTCCCTAGATTCAGCACTGAGAGATTGTCAAACATTTGAAATAGGCATGGAGGTAGTTCGTTGTTTATGGAATTGTTTGACATATCAAGAAATAAAATACGATTTGGATTGCATATGAAAGAGGGTATTGATCCGGTAAGGTTATTACTGGCAATTGAAAGGTAGATAAGACAAGTAGGTACAATGGGTATATTGCCCTGGATCCTGTTGTTATGCAAGTCAATGACACTCCAAAATTGTGAAGATGTGTCGTAAGGTTCTTCCAGAGACTCGATGAAATTGCAAGAAAGATTCAGATAAGTTAAACCAAGACTCCAAATCCAGCTGGGTACTTGTCCTGAAATATTGTTGTCTGAAAGGTCTAATGTAATCATGATTGACTGGTTTTTAAGATCTGGGAACTTTTGCAACTGGCATGATACCAATTTCAGTTCAGTTATTTGGGGAAAGGGAAATGAGGTTGAATTACTACACCTGCACATCAATTCTAAAGTTGTTGTAAGAAAGGTCAAGGATACTTAGCGAAGGAAGTCCCTTGACCGCGTGGATATTAATAGTCCCACTGAAGGAGTTGGAAGAAAGTGAGAGATTTGAAAGTCCATTGAGTTTAAATATAGACCGGGGGATCGATCCATTTAGATAGTTATTGCTCTAATCAAGTAATTCCAGAATAGAGGAGGATGCATTTGAAAATTCATGGATTTCTCCACTTAAATGACTATTTTGAAGATGAAGGTACTGCCACGATGGGAGGGAAAGTAGATCTCCTAATTGAGCAGAAGAAAGTGGACCATTGTTATTGGAAATGTCAATGGAATAGAGGTTATTTGCCTCATGAAAGAGTGGGATTGAGCCAGTAAAGCTGTTTTTTGACAAGTCTAAAGAAACTAGGTTCGTTAGATTTCCCATTGTTGACGGAATAGGTCCACTGAAATTGCAATTATGTAAGTCCAGCATTGTCAAACATGGGAGGTCAGCAATTGAAACCGGAAGCAAACCGGTGAAACACGTCTCCCCAAGACTCAACTCCCTTAATGCACTTTTATGTGGAAATTCAGGTAAAGTGCCAGTAAGGTTTTCATTGCCTAACAAATCAAGCTCCTCTAGAGTTGGCACCTGAAATAATTTACTCGGAAATGGACCAAACAATTTGCACCAACTGACACTTAGAGTTGTCAATTTTGTAAAATTTGCCAGAAAATCTGGAACCATAGTCGACAAGTCGTTATAATCGAGACGAATGACTGAAAGGAAAGGAAGATTTAAAAGGACAGGGTCAAGAGGGCCTGAAATTTTACAATCTATCATTGACAAGACTCTCAATTGAGGTAGAGATGAAGATAACGCCGAGCACCACTCACTTCCCTTCAATGAAATACTCACACTATCAAGGTAAAGTTCTCTAAGATTTGCAAGATTTCCCACCAGTGTTTTCAGACCTGGCCTCTCAAGCTGTAAATCCCCTCCAGAAAGGTCAAGAATCTCTAACTTGGTCAATCTTGACAATTCCATAGGAATCTGCCCGTTAAAACTAGCAAGAAACAAATTCAGGTACATCAAGTTTGCGAGCTTATAAATTTCTCTTGGTATTGGAACAGAGTATAGGCCATTATAAGCCAAATTGAGCTTCTCAAGATATCGAAGATGGAAGAGACTGCTTAAGTTCTCAATTCCGCCAGAAATGGCTTCATCGTCCAACTCGAGAGCAAGCACATGGCCTTCCTCATCACAACTTACACCTGGCCACTGGCAACAGTCAGTACTGTTTTCATCCCACATGGCTAGTTTGGTGGACACAGAAGAGTCGAACGTGAGGTTGTTCTTGAATTTAATCAACAAGGCTGTTTGATCCTCCAAACATTGGCCAGAAGTATAGTTAGAAAACACCACAAGGATAGTGATGAAAGAAACCTGAAGAAGGAGTAATATTTTCATAGTGATTATGCTAATGAAATTGCACAATAAATTGCCTTTAAATAGTACTTAAGTATACGGAAAAAGGGTCAAAAATGCCTTTTAAATTATGTGAAATTGAACAAAATACCTTCCGTTAATAGTTTGGTCCAAAATTGTCTTTGCCGTCAATCACGCCTTGGGTGATTGAGGTGTGTTTAATTATTCTACAGCAATTTGGTTTCTTTCTGCAGTTTTCTGTTGACTTGAGTGGTGCATGTGGATAAGAGTTGATGCACTATATATGTGGGAATGTAAGGGGTGACCAAGTCAATAATTTCACTTAAGAAGATTAAAAAAAATGTTAAATTGCATAAACTTGGCTATCAAGAGGATTCAAACGCTAACCATCATGCCAAATATTAGGATACTAGTCTTGAAAACGTGTGTTGCATGTTTGACCCCTACTATTGTATAAAATTTATAGAAGCCTAACTTTCATAGATCATAAAAATGATTGTAGTTACTAATTAAGTTGCGAACATTCCAACTCGGTTGTTAAAAGATTGATTTCAGCCTCCTTGAAGATTCCAACATGTCTTCTCTCATTGCAAGCTCCATTAGAAGTACTAAGAAAGATTTTAGATATACCATACATGCACTATAATAGATATTTTAAATAAATTCAAGATAAAAATGTTTCAATTTACTCTATCTTACTTATCAATCATATTTTAATATTTTCTTCTATATAAGAAATAACTATAAGAATTAGAGTGCTGTGAAAAATACATTAATAAATTTGTTCTTAGAAAAATTATCGAAGTACACCTTCTTTTGATGGGTTCGAATGATATTTGACCATATTAATTAATGAAAATATATGAATCTCTATTTCATATACAAATATTTTACTACGTACTTCTTGTCCTTTAATTTTTTCTTTTGCATTCTTACTTCAAACTCTCTACATCAACATAGTAATCAACACAATCTAGTTAGAATAATTTACATGGTAAAAAGTTGTGAAAATATAGATAAACTGATAACTTACCATCTCCCTCGTCATTCTTGCAAGCCGTGAAGAGCTTCAGAACCCAACCACATAGGTAGAAATTAATCCTAAATCTGTGGAAGGAAGAAAATAAAATAGATTGTTAGAGTAAAAGAAGAGAAAACATGCACCTAAAGTCAAACAAAAATCAGCAATGATTAGTGATATTGACAACTAAAATATAATCAGATTAATGATTTGTCGCAATAAATAAATTCTTACAAACAAATTGTCTATAGAGAAGGCATACAAACACGTCAAACAACGACATAGCTTGCCTAAGAAAGGGAAGGGGTGAAAGAGTTGAAGAAACTTATAAAGAAAAAAAAAAAAACTATATATTGAACTGTGGAGCAAGGACTTTTTTTTTCTGGAGAAGAATTTAATTGGGTTTTTTTTCTTAAGTTTTGAACTTTTCTAATATAATAGAACTTTAGATAAGCTCTGAGAAGACAAATACATTTGAAGTTAATATGAATACATATAGTATTTGTAAGTAATAAGAAATTAAAGATTCTATTCATTAATATTTAATGAAATTCACTAAATAAGATAGAATATGATTAGTCTTTTAATTAATTAAAAAAGAAGAATAGCCTTTAATATATATAACATTTAATTTTTTAAAACAAACTTTACTAATTTCCATGATGTCACATTTAAAGAAGATGTGGAAACAAATTAAAGGTATAGGAATTTGAAAAGTATAACTTTAGAAGTTATAAAGACTTCACATAAATGACATATTAAGTTGTTTAAAAATTCAAGCAATATTATTAATTCCAATAAATTTAATTGATATATTTATATTAATGATATATGACTAATTTAATCCTTAAAGGGTATAAAACTTTAATTTTTTATGGGCATTTTTAGTAATCTAACTTTGCACGAAAAAATTTCCCACTTTTAATATATATATGATTTTAATTTTTTAAAACAAACTTTACTAATTTCCATGGTGTCAGATTGAAAGAAGATGTGGAAACGAATTAAAGGTATAGAAATTTGAAACGTATAACTTTAGAAGTTATAAACACTTCACATAAACGACATATTAAGTTATTTAAAAATTCAAGCAATATTATTAATTCCAAGAAATTTAATTGATATATTTATATTTATGTTATATATATGATGATTTTAAAACAAACTTTACTAATTTTCATGATGTCAGATTGAAAGAAGATGTAGAAACGAATAAAAGATATATAAATTTGAAAAGTATTACTTTAGAATTTATAAAGACTTCGCATAAATGACATATTAAGTTATTTAAAAATTTAAGCAATATTATTAATTCTAAGAAATTTAATTGATATATTTATATTAATGTTATATGACTAATTTAATCCTTAAAGGGTATAAAACTTTAATTATTGATGGGCATTTTGGTAATCTAACTTTGCACAAAAAAGATTTTCACTTTTAATATAATATGATGATAAGTATCGCATATCCACGTAAGAATTTCAGGAGATGGAAAGGAGTCCAATGAAAGGCACCACAAAGACATGGTATAGGCAATTAATTAAATTAATGGAAGTTCCACTTTTGATTTTTTTTTTTTTCTAGTGAGGTCCTACTTCAGACGTTTTAGTCCAAAAAAATTAAAGTTGATTCTTTTGCGTGTGGGATAGGTTATTAGGACTGGCAGTTCTTTTGAACCATACCAAGTTGAAATCATCTTCATTTGTGAAGTCTAAGAACGCGTATACACCGATTTTGATTGATCCCTAATTGGAAATAATTCTTAAAAAATAATCTTTTGCCTTGAATATTACTGATAGTATCCCATTATGAGTAGTGATTCTTGCAATTACTGATTCTCTGGGGGTGTCTAGGAGCATTCGATGATTGATTTGTCGTTATGACAGTGGACCTGTTAGATTGTTATGAGAAAGGTCAATGCAATTGAGCTTCTTTGCCTTGTGAAATAGTGGGATTGAGCCAGTAAAGCTATTGGATGAAAAGTCTAAATAAGCTAAGGGGTCGTTTGGTTTGAAAATGAGTTATGATGGGATAAATTATGTTGGAATAAGTTATGTTGGGATTAGTTATGTTGGAATAAGTTGTGTTGGGATTATTTTTTATTGAGTGTTTGGTTTGCTGTATTCAAAATAATAAATTTTAAAAACAATTTATTTGTTTACAAAAATACCCTTCATTAATGTAAAAAGTGATATAACAAAAGGGTTGAAAGAGACATTTTTGTCATTTACCTATTTTATCCCGGGATAAGTTATCCCGGGATTGCTATACCACCCAAGCAGAGGGATAACTTATCCCGGTACTAATTATTAATCCCGGGATAAGTTATCCCGAACTTGCCAACCAAACAACAACATAAGCGGTACTATAATTTAATCCCGGGACTATTTGGTATTATCCCTCACACCAAACGAGGCCTAAATCTCTTAGATTTCCCATTTTTGATGAGATAGGTCCAAAGAAATTGCATGAACTTGAGTCAATCTTGGTTAAGGTTGTGAGGTTAGCAATTGAATTTGGAAGTAAACCTGTGAATATCTCAGATGGTCACTCAACTATGCACTATTTTCTCAAAAGGCATAATACATATATTAGACCCTAAACTTGGCTTCAAATTTTAACTTTGACCTCCAACTTTCATAGTGCACAAATAGACACTTTAACTATCCAGCCTTTCAATAAATAAACACGCGATTTTTGGACCAAAGAGCGTGAAATGCAAACGCTTCCACGTGTATTAGTGAGCCACTCAATGACTGCCAACTAATTAAACATTTTACATGTCAATTTTAGAACTAAAAAATAAAAAATTAATTTCAATTAATATAGAAGGGTTAAAACATTCCATCTATTCATTTCACCTACACAATTCAAAATCATCTCAAAGTGAAAACCCTAGGTCAGCAAGTGAATCAAAATTTGGGAATCAAAGGGGGAAAATCGTTCAAGATTTCTAGGGAAGCTGATGTTCATCTGTTTAGGTATGCCTCAATTTGCCGTTTTGAAAGTTTATCTTTGATACAAAGTTGAATCTTTTTGTCACCATTAATGTAAAATAGTTATTTTCTTACAGCTTTATATATATGGGTCATATTATAGCTATTTTTCACCATGGAGGTCGCATTTATAAAGGTCAATATGTGTTGAAATTGGGAAACATTGTATTTAGCATTGATAAGGATCACTTCTCTTTGACCGAACTGAAATCGTATGCAAAAGACATTGGATTTGATGAAGTTGATGCTTTTTTTACTGAAGACCCTATTACCCATAATTTTGTCAAGTTAGAAAGTGACAGCCAACTATATAACTTTGTTAAAGATTTGTGGAGTGGGTCATTTTTTAAGTTCATGTGACTGTTAAAAAAGGGGGGTCCACTGCTACACCTACTTTGGGACCATTTTCTGTTGAAAATAATAATCAAGAATTGGGAAATTGCTCTAGGGTTTCACACACTGAACATGGTATAAATGGGGAAGGTGAAGTTGAACAACCATTAGATGAAGAAAATGATGATTCTCTTAACTTTGAAGAGGATGACTTAGATGAAGTTCCAGATCAAGATGATAGTGAAGTTGATGAAGAATTGAGAACTTTTAGAGAAAAACTTAGGGAAGACAAAAAAAATGAAGCTGCAAAGCAAAAAAAGAGAACTAAAAAACTCTCAAAGGATCAAGGTGTTGAGCTTGGAGAAGTTGGCATAGATAATGGATTTGAGAATATCTTCACCAATAAGGCAACCAAATTTAATGGGAAATTGGGAGGTGATGAAGTGTTTACTGATTCATCAGATGAACCAAGTGAAGATAGTGATGAGGAGCTAGATGTTCTAGCACAACCAGGTGTTGATTTACCTTCAAGAAGAAAAAGCAACAAATTAAGGTATGATTCTTCTTCATCCATTTCTTTCTTTGAGTTAGGTATGATATTTGAGAGTGCAACTCAATTTAGAAAGGCTGTTGTTGATTATGATGTTCAACATAAGGTTCAGTTAAGGCTTAAGCCCAATGAACCTTATAGAGTTAGGGTAAAATGTGAAGGGAAGTGTAAATGGGAAATCTTTGCAAGCTTGGATAAAGATTCTGGAATTTTTTTTGTAAAGAAATACTATCCTGCTCATAGATGTATTTCAAAGAATAAAACAGGTTGTGCACAGCCAAATATGTGGAAATGAAGATGAGGGATAGAATAATATCTCAACCTGATATGAGAGTTCATAAGCTTCAAGAGACACTAAAAAAAGAATGGGGCTTAAAAGTGGGAAGATCAATATGTTACAGGGCAAAAATGAATGTTATTGCCAAATTCTTGGGTGATTGGAAGCTTGAGTTTTCAAGGTTGTTAGACTATGCTGACATGATTAAGAGTACAAATCCTGGGAGTTCTTGTTGGGTTAGAACTGATAATGAAACAGTCCATGGCTTACACTTGTTCAAATATTTCTATGTTTGCTTTGTTGCATTGAAAAATGGATGGCTGGAAGGTTGTAGGAAGATTATAGGATTGGATGGATGCTTTCTGAAGGGTGCTTGTAGAGGAAAATTATTAGTTGCTGTTGGAAAAAATGGAAACAATCAAATGTATCCAATAGCTTGGGCAGTGGTTGATCAAGAAACTAAATACTCTTGGAGTTGGTTCTTAAGCTATCTCATTGAAGACTTGCAACTTGGTGATGAAAGTGGCATAACAGTCATGTCTGACATGCAAAAGGTATTTATTTTGCCTTTGTTTATTTATTGCAACTTACTGTCTTGTGTTACTGCCTTGTGTTACTGTCCTGTGTTACTGCCCTATGTTACTGTCTTGTGTTACTGCCCTGTGTTACTGCAAAAGATTTAACATCATGAAGACATGATTAATTTTGTCAACTGTTTTTGCAATCAGTCATTTGTGCAGGATTGACATTCTGTTTTTGGTGCAATTGGTCTGTAGGGAAATGATGTTGCAAACTCACAATTTTATTATGTAGAATGACTTTATGTCACTGTAAAGGGATAATTAAGTATGATGAGCTGATTCACAAGCTCTTTGAATTGCAAATCACAAGTTTAGAACCTAGGAAGCTCAAAATGGCTAAAATCTAGAAATCATAAATTTCAAATCTTAAATCGACCTTTACTATCAAATACATAAATGTATCATTCTTTTATCATATAAAATGAGATAGAATAAACAATAGATTCCAAGATATGATATTTCACCTAAGCTTGCCTATGAAATTGATTAGAATTGTGTATAGATTAATTTTTTATGTTTTTTGGTATTCAATATATATATATATATATATAAAGTTTTTGGGCTGATGATTGGTTTTTAGATAAATTGAAATGCACATTTTGCTGCTATTTATTTGTCTTTTTGTGGCTAATGTTTGTTTGACATTGAGAAAAATTCCATGCATGCTTTGGATTAAATCATGTTTTATTTCATTCTATTTTTTGCATCTTGATCTTGTGCTATTTGTTTTTGGGTAGTTTGTTGAATCACTTTGTAATAAAAAGTTGGAAAATATTCTGTCTAAAAGGTTGCAAAACATGCAGCTATTCACTTAGTGTGTGAAGTAAGTGAAGTGTGCCTTAAAGTTATTGATTTAATATTTCTTAGGGTCTTGAGGTAGCAGTTGAAGTCTTACTTCCTTATGCTGAAAGAAGAATGTGTGCAAGACATATTTGGGCAAACTGGCAAAAAAGATGGAGAGGTGAGGAAAGGAGAAAAGCATTTTGGAGGTGTGCCAAAGCTAGCTTTGAGGTTAAATTGAGAGATGAATTTGAATATTTGGGAAAATTGGGTAATAGAATATGTGAGGCATTGCTTGGATATAACAAAGAATACTGGTGTAGAGCTTTATTTAGTGAAAGATCAAAGTGTGATGTGGTGGAAAACAATATGTGTGAAACATTTAATTCATGGATTGTTGGTCCTAGACATAAATCTGTGATTAGTATGTTTGAAAATATTAGACATAAAATGATGGATAGGCATGGAGATATGATTAAGTTTGCAAATACTTGGATGGTGACATTTCACCTATGGCAAGATTGATTTTAGAAGAAAACAAAGAGATTGCTAGGACACTAAGGGTGAATTGGAATCATGACATTGGATTTGAAATTCAAGAAGGAGAATATAGACACATAATTGATATGACTAGAAAGACATGTAGCTGTAGGTTGTGGCAGTTGAGGGGCATACCTTGCCAACATGCAGTTTGTGCCTTATATCACATTGGGAAAGAACCAGAAGATTATGTGGAACATTGGTACAAAAAAGATACATTCCTAAGAGCTTATAAGTACTTCTTACAACCCATCTCCAATATGATAATGTGGCCTGACACCAATAACCCACCAGTTGAGCCTCCTGAAGTGAAGCCGATGCCTGGAAGACCAAGTAGATGTAGAAGAAAAGCTAAAGATGAACCGAGAAAAAGATATGGGGGAAAACATCAAAGAATGGAGTGAAGATGTCATGTTCCAAATGCCATCAAGTTGGGCATAACAAAAGAACTTGTAAATCAGTGGTAAGGATTTCTGTATTTCTTGTAAGTGTTAATTCGTTTTATACTTCTAATTTTGTGTCTTTATAGCCTTCTCAACAGCCCACACAACAGCTTGCAAGGCCTTTTCAACAACCACCAGTGAGGCAGCCTTCACAACCACCATTGAGGCAGCCTAGCACTGGAATGCCTCTTCTTTATGTGTAGATACTTCAAAGGTTAAAGGAAGGAAAAAAAAGCAGCCAACTGCAAGGGCAACATCTTCTTCAACTGCATGGACATCATCTTCTTCAGTTGGAATGCCACCAGCTCCTTCAGTTGGAAGAAAAAGAACAAGAGATGTGGGATTTGGTGTTTACACAGACATACAAACTGGAAGACAAGTGATTAACGTATGTATATTGCCTTCTTTAATTTATTTTCTTACATCTTTATTTAGGTATACTAAATAATGCCCTATGAATTATGTAGCCAGGAAGATCAAGTGAAAGGGTTATCTCAAGTGGAACAGGGATAGCATTTAAAGATGCATCACAAACAAATGTTGATCTTGGATTCAAGCCACCTGGTTTGAAATGGAAAGGAAAAGATGCAATGACTAGAAATCAACTTCAACAATTGTCAAAGAAAAAGGTGCAAAGCAAATCCAAGGGCAAGTGGGTTCCATAAGAGTTTAAAGTGTTAATGATGTGTATAAATGTTAATCTAGGAGGTCTTTGTTTTTGTTTATTTTGATAACTGTTTGTAAAGGCATACTCCAATTACTAATCATTTTGATGTATTTTGGGTTATTTTGATGTATGTTTGCATAGACAAATCTTTGGAGGGTATTTAGTTGTCCTAGTTTAATGGATATTAAGTTATGTTTTGTGAAGTCTTTTGGTGTTTGTTATGATTGATGTTAGGCTACCTTGATGTTAGGTGTTTACTATGTATGAAAGTGTGTGAATCATGCTAGTATGAAAGTGTATGAATCATGCTAAGTAATGTCCTTGTAAGTTGTAAAAGTGATGAATATTAAAACCAATGTTGAGAGACAAACTGCTGCCAACTCTAAAATAGTGCATTTCACATCCATTATTTTTATTGCTTACAATAGATAGTGGTAGCCACTAACCCATAAAGAAAACTACATTACGAACAAAACGATTCCGGCATAACTTTTTCAACCAATCTACATAACATTTACTACATAAAGAACTCTCTATAAATCCAAGATAGTATCACAATGATCAGCAAAACTCGATATTTCCTCCTAATCTTTTCATCACAATGATCAACAAAACTCGATATTTCCTCCTAATCTTTTCCTTTTGTTCATCATGTTTTTTTATCCTCTTTTGTAATCCCGAAATAGCAATTCTAGCGTGTTCAGTATAATCAAGTTCACACCACCTAAAAAATTTGCATCCAACCTATTTAAGAAGAACAAATTCACTATCAAAATTGAATCTTGAGAACTAAATTTTAAACCAAAAAAGATGCTTTAAATGAAACCATACCCGACCATCTTCACATCCAAGAAACCAACGACCTGGATTGTTTGCAGACCAAGAAATCTTCATTATAGCTCTTTTCCCACAATGACAAAAAAAATTAGAATCCATTTGCACTAAATAAGAGCACAAATCGTTTTAAAGAGAGGAAAAAACTTGGTTTGAAAGAGGGGGAAAAGATAAATGAGATTTTGATTTGGAAATATAAAGATATATATATATATATATATATATATATATATATATAAGGGATTCATTAAGGGTAGGATTGTCATTTCATCATTTTTTTTACCGTTGTGGGCCTCGAAAATAACTCCCAACTCGCGCAGAATTCGTGCATATCACGCATTTTGCCAGGTGGGACACACATGTTTATCTATTAAAAAGTTGGATAGTTAAAGTGCCTATTTGTGCACTATGAAAGTTAAAGGTCAAAGTTAAAATTTGAAGTCAAGTTTAGGGTCTAATATATGTATTATGCCTTCTCAAAAAGTCTCTCAACTATGCACTTTTCTCTCAGAAAGTTACTCAACTTTGAATTTTAACTCAACTATTCGCTTTTTTCTCAGAAAGTCACTCAACCTATTAAATTGATATTTTAATTAAGATTTGTTGATATAATTTTTTAATTTAAAAACCAACTTTTAAAAATTAAAAAATATCCATGTGAACCATTTAATGACCCGCTCCACTTGATCCGACCCACTAAAAATATAATATTGACCCATTTTATGACTCTTTCTCCTCCTCATGTGCGTTTTTTGTGGTTCTCCATTGATGTTTCTTCTTCATCATTTAGTTAGCTCTTTTAGTTAGGTTTTAGTTTAGGCATCTCAATTTCAAACTGTCACGCCCCGAGCCTACACCCTGGGCGGGACCGGCACTCGGAGACTATTGCTGGCCCCAAGTGAACCCTTGGCCTGGCTTTCTTAACTCAGTGGAAAACTTAACTCAAAGGAATAAAAGGTTATAACACAACCAACTGATGAAAATCTGGCCACAAAGGGCAACTCAAGTCTGAAAATAGAATATTATATATATATATATATATATATATATATACACAAAAGAGAGACTCAAAACTAACTGACTGACTGTCTATGAAGCCTTTAAACATACTAAGATGGATGTTGGGACAGACCCCGCAACATCCTAATAAAACAAACATCAGAAAGCCAAAAGATCGAGTCCTCCAGAATGCAAGGAGGCTCACCACTGACTCTGGAGTGCTCAACTAGATCAACGACGCGCAGGAT
This sequence comes from Solanum commersonii, assembly GCA_029007595.1. Classification (NCBI taxonomy): domain Eukaryota; kingdom Viridiplantae; phylum Streptophyta; class Magnoliopsida; order Solanales; family Solanaceae; genus Solanum; species Solanum commersonii. Next base: position 107,695 of record JAJTWQ010000225.1, on the reverse strand, counting down.
GCTGATCCGGGGTACCTGTATTTGCATCATCAAACGATGCAGGCCAACTGACATCAGTACATGGAATGTACGAGTATGCGAGCTGGAAAGCTAAACCACCACTTAAGCTTGAAAAGAGTAGAAAGGAACTCTTACCTTGGCTCTGTTCGACTTATGAATAACTGAACTCAATATATATAAAGCAATAAAACACATGCAATATATATAAAGGCTTGTAAAGCAGTATAAACAACTCAGCTCGTTAATGATAAAACAATAACAAAAGCAACTTTACTTATATAAAAGTAATATAACTTTAGTGGGAGATTCTTTAACCGACAACCACCACTATGAGCCCTAGTGATGATACAACGCCTTACCTCGCGTTGCCAAGGACCATCCTATACCTTGCCGTGATATAGGAAGCTTACTTTACTTAGTGGATCCACTAGCTTAACTTTCGTGATCATCTAAAAAGTATGATCCGAGAAATCCCATGTTGGCGCATGGTCCTTATGAAGAGTTGAGTTATATGAACTCGTGTCTCCAATTCGGTGCTCAATACTACTCCCAAAATACTTTAGCTCATAAATGTTTTAAAAACAATCTTCTTTCTTTAGTTGAGATAATTACTCAAAACTTAGCCCAAAGGCTCTTTTGGAAATCATGTTTCCTCTTACTCAAATGTAAAAACATTTACAAACTTCTTTGGGAATACTTAGTTCCCTAATAGCTTTTGAGAAAAGAACTCAACTTTGAACTCTTGACTTAACTCGACTTGAAACTCTATTCTCTTTCACTTGACATCTAACTTCACTTGACTTGGAAACTAACTTTCCTTGAATTGGAATTATGAATTCAAGGTATTTGATCACACATTATAGACGGGTTCTTGACGTTTAGACGTACTTTGGATTGTTGGAAACAACCGTGGAACATAGGTGTAATAACTAGGAACTTGGATGAGAAGTGAGAAAGGAATGGGGGAAACTTGGATGAGACTACAGGTTTCTGGTGACACAAGTGGCACCTACGGACTCCATCGACGGACCGTAGATGGACTTACGGTCCGTACTGTTGGTCCGTCATTCGTGTCAGAGAACCCCCCCCACCCAAGAACTCAGTCTGAAGAATTGGTTAAGTGTTGACCTACGGTCGGGACTTACGGTCCGTAGGTCCACTTATGGACCGTAGATCGTGTCCGTAGGTCGACACACCAGATGACCTAGCTTTTGTCCCCATCGACGGTTGACCAGTACGAACCGTCAATAGAGCTACGGTCCGTAGGTCCTAACCGTGGATGGGAACGTTGCTAACTGCTGAAACTTTCTGGTGAATCACTTCAGATGGCCAAAGCTTTCGGAAATCATAATTCCTTCAACATACACTAGATTTCGGCCCAAAACATAGAAATCAAAGTCATGTATTAAACTCATTAAAGTTTCCAACAATTCTATCAACAACAATCACAACACCAACCAACAACTTCAACAATATGAACAACTTCTCTTCAAAGTAAAAAGGAATTGGTGTGTGGGGGAAAGATCACCCATCACTAAGACTCACATACCTTGGTAGGGATCACCCCCGACGAAACCATGATAATTCTTCTTTCTTGATCTTCCCTTTCTCTTCTTCTTCTTCTTCTTCTCTTCTCTCAAGCCCTAACCTTTACTCTTTGAAAAGGAAAATTAAAACTGATTAAAATCAGTCCAACAATACCCAAAATAGCTCAAAGAATTAATTAGGGAAAAGGACCAAAAAGCCCTTAAAATTTCCGGACTAAATCCTTGCCAACTGCCCAACTTCCAACGGGCATAACTCACTCATGCGAACTCGGAATAGAGTAAAATCAGTGGCATTGGAAAGATCATTCCACGATCTTCGCAACCATAACCGAAACTACTCCTAACTCACCCTGAGCTAGGAGTTATGACTGCTCAAGGTTGGCCAAAATCACTGATTTCCCACACTTAGCCAAATTTCCAGATTTTTAATTCTTTCCAAAAAAGACTATTTCCAAATTTCAAGCTTCTTCATATTCGTTTTAAAATTTGTCGGATGTTACAATATCTCCCCCTTGGGAACATTCGTCCTCGAATGAGATTACTCTTACAAGGCTAAGGGTGTAACATCAACTCAACACCCAACAATCAACCATGCAAACATCAACAACAATAGCATGCCCACTATAATTTAAGGAGCACTAAGAAGGATATTAGTACCTTGATCTGCGGATTCAAAGAGATATGGATATCTCTTCTTCATGTCTTCTTCGGCTTCCCACGTAGCTTCCTCAACCAGTTGGTTCCTCCAAAGGACCTTGACTGAGGCTACATTTTTTGTTCTCAACTTACGAACTTGATGGTCTAGAATCTGAACAGGAATCTCTACATAAGATAAGTTATTCTTGATCCTAATACTTTCAGTCGGCAGGATCAATGAAGGATCCCCTATGCACTTCTTCAACATAGAGATATGAAAGACTGGATGGACCGCTGCTAGCTCCTGTGGTAGCTCCAACTCATAAGCTACATTGCCCACCCTCTTGGTTATACGATAAGGTCCAATATATCGGGGACTAAGTTTCCCTTTTCTGCCAAACCTCATAACGCCTTTCATGGGTGAAACTTTCAAGTATACCCAATCATCTACTTCAAACTCCAATGCCCTTCTCCTAACATCAGTGTAGGATTTCTGGCGACTCTGTGCCGTTTTCAACCTCTCTTGAATCAATTTCACCTTCTCTATAGCTTGGTGAACTAAATCTGGTCCTATCAACTGTGTTTTACCAACTTCAAACCATCCAATAGGAGATCTACACCTTCTCCCATAAAAAGCTTCATATGGAGCCATCTGGATGCTAGAGTGATAACTGTTGTTGTAGGCAAACTCAATGAGAGGTAGGTGATCATCCCAACTCCCCTTGAAATCGATTACACAAGCTCTCAACATATCTTCTAAAGTCTGAATAGTGCGCTCTGCTTGCCCATCAGTCTGAGGGTGAAAGGCAGTACTTAAGTTCACCTTTGAACCCAAGCCCTTCTGAAAGGATTTCCAGAACTGTGCAGTAAACTGGGCACCTCTATCTGAAATAATGGAGATTGGGACTCCATGAAGTCTCACTATCTCTCGAATATACAACTTGGCATAATCTTCTGCTGTATTGGTAGTCTTTACCGGTAGAAAATGAGCTGACTTTGTCATTCGGTCGACAATTACCCAAATAGAATCATGCTGCCTACGAGACCTTGGCAACCCTGTGATGAAATCCATATTGATCATTTCCCACTTCCATTCCGGAAGTTCTATCCTCTGAGCTAAACCACCGGGCCTTTGGTGCTCGACTTTCACTTGTTGGCAATTTGGACACCTAGAAACAAACTCTGCAATGCCCTTCTTCATGCCATTCCACCAATAAACTTCTCGCAAATCACGATACATCTTGGTGGAACCTGGATGAATGGAGTATCTGGAGCTGTGAGCTTCCTCCATAATCTTCTCTTGTAGTCCATCTACCATAGGTACACACAATCTACCTTGATATCTCAATGCACCATCTCCCCCTTGTTCAAAAGCTAATACTCCTTGCTTCTGAACATTTGCCTTCAACTCAAGCAAAATGGGATCTTGATCTTGCTTCTCTTTCACTTCTGACATTAATGATGACTCGGCCCTGCTCGTCACCGCTATTCCTCCTTCTGTAGAATCAGAAATCGACTCTCGAGCATGCCGATCTGTGCACATCTTTTTTGCTAACTCTCTTCTTCCTTTTTCAATATAGGTGGTGCTACCCATAGACAACCTCGCTTAAAGAATCAGCAACAACGTTAGCCTTACCTGGGTGGTAAAGAATACTAAGGTCATAGTCCTTAAGTAATTCTAACCACCTCCTCTGTCTGAGATTAAGCTCTTTCTGAGTAAGCACATATTGAAGGCTCTTGTGATCAGTGAATATGTCGACATGCACACCATACAAGTAATGACGCCATATCTTCAAAGCAAATACTACAAGAAATAGCTCTAAGTCATGGGTTGGGTAGTTCTTCTCATGAACCTTCAACCGTGCGGAGGCATAAACTATAACTTTGCCATCCTGCATTAAGACACAACCCAAACCAACTCTAGATGCATCACAATACACCACAAAGCCTTGAGTACCCTTTGGTAACGTCAAAACCGGAGCTGTAATCAATCTCTTTTTCAATTCCTGAAAGCTTTTCTCACACGCTTCAGACCATTGAAATTTCACTGTCTTCTAGGTCAACTTGGTCAAAGGAGATGCAATAGTCGAGAACCCTTCAACAAACCTTCTATAATAGCCAGCCAAACCCAAGAAACTCCTAATTTCAGTTGGAGGTGTGGGTCTAGGCCACTGAGATGACTAGCATGATCTTCTTCATTCCTTGAATAGATTAGTATGTCATCAATAAAGACAATAACAAACATATCTAAATAAGGTTTGAAGACTCTATTCATTAAATCCATGAAAGCTGCCGGTGCATTGGTCAAACCAAAGGACATGACCAAAAACTCATAATGACCATATCTGGTCCTGAAAGCTGTCTTTGGAGCATCACATTCCTTCACTCTTAACTGATGGTAACCTGATCGAAGGTCAATCTTCGAAAAACAAGTAGCACCCTGAAGTTGATCGAAAAGATCATCGATCCTAGGAAGAGGGTACTTGTTCTTGATGGTAACCTTATTCAACTGGCGGTAGTCTATACACATTCTAAGGGAACCATCTTTCTTTCTCACAAACAAGATCAGAGCACCCCAAGGTGAGACACTCGGTCGAATAAAACCCTTTTCTAGGAGATCTTTCAACTGCTCTTTCAACTCTGCTGGTGCCATTCTATATGGCGGAATAGAGATAGGACGAGTATCAGGAAGGAGATCTACACCGAACTCTATTTCTCTCTCAGGAGGAATTCCGGGTAGATCATCAAGAAATACTTCTGGAAACTCTCTTACTATAGGGACTGACTGAAAAGGAGGTATCTTAACACTAGAGTCATGAACTCGGACTAAGTGATAGATACAACCCTTCGAAACTAACTTTCTTGCCTTAAGGTACGAGATGAAACGACCCTTAGGCACGACTGAACTACAGCTCCACTCTAAGACTGGCTCATTCGGGAACTAAAATTTGACTACTCGAGTTCTACAGTCTATCGATGCATAACAAGCATGAAGCCAGTCCATACCTAAAATGACATTGAAATCTACCATGTCTAACTCAACCAAATCAACCCTGGTGCTCTTGTGACCTATGGAAACAGGACAATCACGATAGACTCTTTCTGCTAGAATATGTTCTCCAACAAGTGTAGAAACATAAAAGGTTTCATAAAGTCTTTCAGGAAGAACCTCAAACTGATTTGCAACATAAGGAGTTACAAACGATAAACTTGCTCCTGGGTCTAGCAAAGCATATACATCAGAAGTAAAGACTTTGATCATACCAGTGACAACATTTGGGGAATCCTCTTGCTCATGGCGACTGACAATTGCATAAAGGCGGTTTGCTCCTCCACCGGTACTAGAAGTAGCTCCTCTAGGTGTCATCTTGTCTGGGGGAGCAACTGAAGAATATTGGGTCCTACTGCCCAAATTTTCGCTACCCTACCTATTCTTAAGGCACTCCTTCATGAAGTGACCCTTTTGACCACACTTAAAACAACCTGTCTGGCCCTGACGACACTTCCCTGGATGGACTCTACCACACTTAACACATGTAGGAAGCAAACTACCTCCCCTTGCCACGCTACCTGAAGATTGTGCTGGTGTAACCTTGAAGTCCTTCGAATTCTAAACATTAAATTCACTTCTGTATCTGGGTGCAAGTGCTCTAGTAGATAATGGAGCAGGTCCCTTTTGCCTTTGCTGAAAGGAGGAACGGTTTGAATTACCTCTCTGCTGCCCGGACTCATTACCGGTCTTGGCTCTCTTATTTCTGAACTCTTCTCTGTCCTTCAGCTTTTCTTCCTCAACCTACTGTACATAAACCATTAACCTTGATATGTCTATGTCTCCAATAAGCATTGCAGCCCTACCTTCCTTACTTGACAACCGAGACAGCCCAGCCACAAACAAGCTCATTTTATTTCTTATGTCCGCCACCATCTCCGGAGCATAGCGGGATAGTTGTGTGAACTTCAGACTGTACTCATGAACACTCAAGGACTCCTGCTTAAGTGTGAGGAACTCACGTACCTTGGCCTCTCTCAATTCCCGAGGAAAGAAATGCCCTAAGAAGGCTTCCTCCAAACAGGCCCAACTCGCAGGTGGTGCATTCTCAACTCTGCCCCCTTTCCACTGGTCGAACCAAGTTCTAGCAATATCCTTCAATTGATACGCAGCTAATTCAACCCGCTCAGTATCCGTCACATGCATCACATCAAAAATCTTTTTCAACTCATCAATGAAGTTCTCTGGATCCTCAGTCGTGCTCGAACCCGTGAAACTCGGAGGATTCATTCCCAAGAACTCCCGAACCCTTGAAGTGTCAGCTCCTTCATGTCGAGCTCCCCTTTGCTGACCAATCTGATTAGTCACAGCTTGACTTAGAATTCTAATTGCCTCTCTGAACTCGGCATTAGAAACTTCCCCTTGATCTTGGACTCCCGGGGCATAAGGTAACTCTTGCTCATCCACATATCGTCTAGGAAGACGCCCTCTACCAACTCTTCGTGGAGGCATGACTATCTGAAACACGCGCAAGCACGGATTAGAAAGAAACTCTTTAGAGATAAACTCTAACGCACAAGTTGAGTATGAAAGAAGTGAGAAATCTTCCTAAATGTTGCAGCCTCCCAATTATACATGTGGCACACTTCACACCGACAACTAGGACTCTACAAACACGGCTTCATAGACTCCCTAGGGCTCTTGAACTCTATGCTCGATACCAAGTTTGTCACGCCCGAGCCTACACCACAGGCGGGACCGGCACTCGGAGACCATTGCGGCCCCAAGCGAACCCTTGGCCTGACTTTCTTAACTCAGCGGAAAACTTAACTCAAAGGAATAAAAGGTTATAACACAACCAACTGATGAAAATCTGGCCACAAAGGGCAACTCAAGTCTGAAAATAGAATATTATATATATATATATAATAATATGAGCCCTAGTGATGATACAACGCCTTACCTCGCGTTGCCAAGGACCATCCTATACCTTGCCGTGATATAGGAAGCTTACTTTACTTAGTGGATCCACTAGCTTAACTTTCGTGATCATCTAAAAAGTATGATCCGAGAAATCCCATGTTGGCGCATGGTCCTTATGGAGAGTTGAGTTATATGAACTCGTGTCTCCAATTCGGTGCTCAATACTACTCCCAAAATACTTTGGCTCATAAATGTTTTAAAAACAATCTTCTTTCTTTAGTTGAGATAATTACTCAAAACTTAACCCAAAGACTCTTTTGGAAATCATGTTTCCCCTCTTACTCAAATGTAAAAACATTTACAAACTTCTTTGGGAATACTTAGTTCCCTAATAGCTTTTGAGAAAAGAACTCAACTTTGAACTCTTGACTTAACTCGACTTGAAACTCTATTCTCTTTCACTTGACGTCTAACTTCACTTGACTTGGAAACTAACTTTCCTTGAATTGGAATTATGAATTCAAGGTATTTGATCACACGTTATAGACGGGTTCTTGACATTTAGACGTACTTTGGATTGTTGGAAACAACCGTGGAACATAGGTGTAATAACTAGGAACTTGGATGAGAAGTGAGAAAGGAATGGGGGAAACTTGGATGAGACTACAGGTTTCTGGTGACACAAGTGGCACCTACGGACTCCATCGACGGACCGTAGATGGACTTACGGTCCGTACTGTTGGTCCATCATTCGTGTCAGAAACCCCCCCCCTCAAAAACTCAGTCTGAAGAATTGGTTAAGTGTTGACCTACGGTCGGGACTTACGGTCCGTAGGTCCACTTATGGACCGTAGATCGTGTCCGTAGGTCGACACACCAGAGGACCTAGCTTTTGTCCCCATCGACGGTTGACCAGTACGGATCGTCAATAGAGCTACGGTCCGTAGGTCCTAACCGTGAATGGGAACGTTGCTAACTGCTGAAACTTTCTGGTGAATCACTTCAGATGGCCAAAGCTTTCGGAAATCATAATTCCTTCAACATACACTAGATTTCGGCCCAAAACATAGAAATCAAAGTCATGTACTAAACTCATTAAAGTTTCCAACAATTCTATCAACAACAATCACAACACCAACCAACAACTTCAATAACATGAACAACTTCTCTTCAAAGTAAAAAGGAATTGGTGTGTGGGGAAAAGATCACCCATCACTAAGACTCACATACCTTGGTAGGGATCACCCCCGACGAAACCACGACAATTCCTCTTGCTTGATCTTCCCTTTCTCTTCTTCTTCTTCTTCTTCTCTTCTTCTCAAGCCCTAACCTTTTACTCTTTGAAAAGGAAAATTAAAACTGATCAAAATCAGTCCAACAATACCCAAAATAGCTCAAAGAATTAATTAGGGAAAAGGACCAAAAAGCCCTTAAAATTTCCGGACTAAATCCTTGCCAACTGCCCAACTTCCAACGGGCATAACTCACTCATGCAAACTCGGAATAGAGTAAAATCAGTGGCGTTGGAAAGATCATTCCATGAGCTTCGCAACCATAACCGGAACTACTCCTAACTTACCCTGAGCTAGGAGTTATGACCGCTCAAAGTTTGCCAAAATCACTGATTTCCCACACTTGGCCAAATTTCCAGATTTTTAATTCTTTCCAAAAAAGATTATTTCCAAATTTCAAGCTTCTTCATATTCATTTTAAAATTTGTCGGATGTTACACAAACTCTATGTTAGGTAGGAAATTAAAGGAATTTGATGCATGAGTTTTTTTTTTCCGTATTATTTCTCAATTTCAATTTGCCTTTGAAACTCTTTTGGTAAATTCCCATTGGGTCAATAGCTCAATACTTGTAAAAATGGCAGAAACATCAAGCTATTTCGTGGCCTTGGAATTGAATAAATTGAGTCAGCAAGACCATAGAAAAGCACCAAGAGCAATGACTGAGCTCTGTTGTGATGAGCAGAAAGATATGCAGGATGGTAGGAAGGAAATTTTTTTATCTCAATACAGATGCATCCTACGCAACACTCTTAGTAAATTCATTACTTGCTTCATAAACTAAAGTTGAGTTTTGGACAATAATGGACGATGCCTAAATCAAAATAGAGGATGAGGAGAATCCATTGGGATTTCCACATAATATAGAGCTTGAAGTTGAGATACCCGATTAAAAACTAACTAAAAGGGGAAGAAGAGGCAGCAACAACGGAGAAGGAAAAAAGATGCAAAAAAGCAAGAGTCATAAAGAGAGGGAATAATTTAGGAGCAACGGCAAAATAAAATGGGTCATATTGTATTTTTTAATGGATCGGGTCAAGTGGGTGGATCACTAAATGGTTTAAATGGTATGTTTTATTTTTAAAAATTTTGGTTTGTTATATAAACAATTAATATCACCAAATTTAATTAAAATAACAATTAAATAGATTGAGCGACTTTCTGAGAGAAGAGTGGATAGTTGAGTGACTTTTGAGTTAAAATTCAAAGTTGAGTGACTTTCTGAGAGAAAAGTGCATAGTTGAGTTACTTTTGAGTTAAAATTGAAAGTTGAGTGACTTTTCTGAGAGAAGAGTGCATCTGAGATATTAACTCGTGAAAGCCAAGCACTAACTCCCTTAATGAACCATTCTGTGAAAAGTCAGGTAAAGTGCCACTGAGTTTTTCATTGCCATATAAATCAAGCTCCTGTAGAGTTGGTACCTGAAGGATCTTATTCGGAAATTCACCTCTCAAGTTGCAGTTACTGAGACTGAGGGTTGTCAATTTTGGAAAATTTGCTAGAAATTCAGGAACTATAGTGGACAAGTTGTTGTCATCGAGACGAATAACTGAAAGGAAATGAAGATTTAAGAGGACGGGAACAAAAGGGCTTGAAATGCCACAATTTGTCATGATTTAACACTCTTAACTGAGGCAGAGATGAAGATAAAGTTGAGCACCACTCAATCCCCTTCCATGATATGTACACTTCATCAAGATAAAGTTCTCTAAGATTTGGCAGGTTTCCAACCAGTGTTTTCAGATCTCCGCTCTCAAGCTTTAATGCGACATTAGAAAGGTCAAGAAACATTAACTTCGTCAATCTTGATAATTCCATTGGAATCCTCCCACCAACTCCAGCAAATGACAAATTCAGGTATGTTAAGTTTGTGAGCTTATAAACTTCTGTTGGTATTTGAACAGAGTTTAAATGATTATAAGCCAAATTCAGCTTCTCAAGATACTGAAGATCGAATAGACTGGTTGGATTCTCAAGTCCGCTGAAAATTGTTTCGTTGTCCAGTTCCAAAACGAAGCACATGACCTTTCTGATCACACTTACACCTGAACATTTTTGGAATATCTTTTGCTGGTTTGAATAAATCAATTTCATCCTTGCCTTCTTCACTTTCCTGTATTCTTGGATTAGTGTCATCAAATACCACATGAACAGATTCTTCAACACTCAAAGTTCTTTTATTAAAAACACGAAAGGCCCGGCTAATGGGAGCATAACCTAGAAAAATGCGTTCGTCACTTCTTGGAACGTACTTACCAAGATTGTTCTTACCGTTATTGCGGATGAAGCATTTGCATCCAAACGGATGGAAGTAGCTGATGTTTGGTTTCTTACCTCTCCATAGTTCATATGAAGTCTTCTTTAGTATAGGTCTGATAAGATACCTGTTAAGAATGTGACAAGCAGTACTTACAGTTTCTACCAAAAAATGATCGGGAAGATTTCGATTGAGAAGCATAGTTCTTGCTGTATCTTGTAGTGAGCGATTTTTCCTTTCTACAACTCCGTTTTGTTGAGGTGATCTGAGTGACGAGAAGTTTTGAGTGAAACCATTTTGAGCGCATAATTCTTCAAAAGCTTTATTCTCGAATTCACCACCATGATCACTATGAATAGTTGTGATGAAGTAACCTGCATCCCTTTGAATTTTTCTACAAAAAAGTTCAAAGTTAGCAAGAGCTTCATTTTTATGAGTGAGAAAGATTACCCATGTGAACCTTGAGAAGTCATCAACAATTACGAATACATATCGTTTACCTCCAATGCTAGCAGTTTGAGTAGGACCAAACAGATCCATGTGAAGGAGCTGAAGGGGTTTAAAAGTACTTACAATATCTTTTCCTTTAAAGGATGAACGAGTCTGCTTACCCATTTGACATGTGTCACAAATATGATCTTTCTCAAACTTTAGTTTAGGCAGACCAATGACTAGTTCAAGTCTAGAAAGTTTTTCAAGAGCATGCATACTTGCGTGTCCAAGCTTTCAATGCCATATCCAAGGATCGCTTGAGACTGCAGTAAGACAAGTAAGAGATGGAAAATCAACATTATTTAAAACATATATGTTATTAACTCGATCTTCGATAAGAGTTAGCATTTTCTCAGGATATTTGATGATGCAACTAGTTGTGTTGAAAGTAACTTGAAATCCAACATCACATAGTTGGCTAATGCTGAGAAGGTTATGTTTGAGTCCCTCAACTAGATACACTTCGATTAGATCGCATGATGGGTTGAGTGTAATAGTCCCGACTCTAGTTACTTCCCTTTAGCATTGTCTCCAAATCTGACACATCCCCCATCTATTCTTTTTATAGTTTTGAAGTTTTCTTTCTTTCCGTACATATAGTTGGAGCATCCACTGTCAAGTACCCACATTCCTTTTCTGTAGGTTTTCTTGGATTGCTCCTGCAAAACAATAAGATTAGTTTCTTTTAGGTACCCAAGCATTTTTGGATCCTTGATAATTAGTAACTTTTGGTCACCAAATCCATTTTCCAGAAGAATATTCTCTACAATTAAAAGATTTGTGACCAAGATCACCGCAAGTGAAACAAGTAATTTTAGTAGAAATTTCTGGAGAATAAGATTTAGAATTAGATCTATTTGAGATCTTGGAACTACGATTAGAAAAGTTTATTCTATAGAACATAGTTCTGTTAGATCGGACAGAACTATGACTTGGAGACTTTCTGATGCTATTCAACTGCATTTTGACTTTCTCTAATTCTTCTGTTAGTAAGTCGACTTCAACCTGACTTGCTTCGAGAAGAATCTGCCAATCTTTCTTTTCTTGAGCGATTTTGTTGTATTCGTCAATAACCTTCTGTAATTCATCAGCAACCATGTCCAAAGAATTTAGCAAGTCATTACAATTAGAACATGATCTTACCTTACTTGTTTCACCTAGTGCCATGAAACACAGATTGGCCATTTCATCATGATCATCGTTGGTTGTTTCTCTTTGATCCCATGCTCCGAGACTCTTAAGGTCCTCGTTTCTTCGATTGTTGCTTCTTTTCCGTTCTGGGCAATTTTGTTTTGTGTCCTTGTTTTCCACAGTAATAGCAGCAATCATCATTTCTTTTGAAATCATTGTTCTTCAAGTCCTGTTGAGGTCTCTGTCCTCTTTGTCTAAGCATTTGTCTCACTCCTCGATTTATAAGAGCCATTCCTTCGGCTTGATTTTCATCGACTTCTTCTCCAATTTCTGATGTCTCAGCCGTAAATGCCACAGTTTTCTTTTTATCATCTTTATTGTACCTGTTGATATGATTTTGTTCATAGGCCATCAAGTTGCCTCGAAGTTCATCGTATGTCATTTTTTGCAGATCTCCATCTTCAAGAATGGCAGCCTTAGTTTCCCAAGCTTTGGAAAGACTTCTAACAAGTTGTGTAACTTGAAGTCCATTTGAATACACCATTCCAAGTTATTTGAGTTCGTAGACAATTTTACTAAATCTTGAGAACATAGTTTCTACATTTTCATCTTCGGTCATTTTGAACAATTCATATTCATTTACTAGTGAATTGATCCGAGCCTCCTTCACCTTGGTGGTTCCTTCATAAGTCACTTCTAGTTTGTCCCACATTTCTTTTGCAGTTTCACATGTTGATATCTTGTCATATTCAGCTCCGCTAACTGCACAATATAACAAACTTATAGCTTTAGCATTAGTTTGAATTACCTCTTGTTGTTCTTTAGTGATGTCAAATGATTCTGGATCAAATGGTTTTTCAGTGCCATCTTTGTCAGTAAGTCCAGGAATAGGCTTTGGGCCCTTCTTAATAACCAAGTTATCCATGCTTGGTGATCATTTGAAGAGACAAAAATTATGAATCTGTCTTTCCAGTGAGAGTAATGTTGTCCATTGAAGTATGATGATAGGTGTTAAGAATGTCCATTTTGAAGTAGAGCACCAGGAATTTGATAGTGTGTCATTGGATCTTTGCTCATGTGTGGTTAAACACTTAAAAGGTGAGACCTACTCTGATACCAATTGAAAGTCAAGAAAAGGGGGGGTGGGGTGAATTAAAATTTCCTTCAGTAATGGTCAGTTGACTCACCTGCACGTTAGTAGAATAGATTAACAGTAATAAATATTGCAGTAAGTAAATAACACAAATATTTTTTATACTAGTTCGGAACACCGATGTGGTGCCTAGTCTAGTCCCCTTGGGTTTCAAGGGTTTCCTTTAGAGCTTGTTGAGAACTTAGGTGTTGTAGAATGTTACAATTGAGAGCCCTGTCTGATATGCAAATCAGAACTTCTTCTCCAACACAACCCCTACATGTATAACCTACACTCAGATCTTTCTTTCTTTTTTCTTTTCAATTGTTCACTCAAGTGTGTACAAAGTTTTATGAAAGATAAAAGAAGATTACAATATAAGTTCAAGTGAAGTGCATACTTCACATCTAAGTCTGAGGGGGTATATATATATGAACAGACTTGTGCTCTTGTAAGGAAAACCCAAGGGAGTTATACTTCAATCAAGGATTTGAGGAATCCCTTGATTGAGACGATTTGCTGATCCATGTCCATATTAGATATGTGCATGGTAAATCGCATTCCTTCCTTCTTGACAGATATGATTCGATTCTGTGCTTGGCTGAAGGATTTATCTTGACTCTTTGGCTTGATCTGATTTCCTTTCTTCTCTTGATGGCTTGGCTCTATTCTTGGCTTGATTGATGATTCCTTGATCTGGTCCTATCAATCACGATTTGCTTGATTTATCTGCTGCCAGCTTTAGGCCTTCTGCTAATGATTCTTTAATCCCTTTGATTATGCCTTTCCCATATGAGTAATCGTAAGGATCAGAATATAATGCTTTTCATGTTGGTGTTGTTTTGCTTGGATCATTTCCTTATTGGATCTTCATGCCTGTGAGAATTGTGAGTAGTGTGTTAAGTATCATTTATCATAATTTACATAACATTAAGAAGCTAACACATCAAGCTATTTCGTGGCCTTGGAATTGAATAAATTGAGTCAACAAGACCATAGAAAAGCACCAAGAGCAATGACATGAGCTCTGTTGTGATGAGCAGAAAGATATGCAAGTTGGGAGGAAGGAAAATTTCCGATCTCAATACAGATGCATCCTACGCAACACTCTTAGGAAATTCATTAACTTGCTTCATAAACTAAAGTTGAGTTTTGGACTATAATGGAAGATGCCTAAATCAAAATAGAGGAAGAGGAGAATCCATTGGGATTTCTATAGAGCTTGAAGTCGAGATACCCAATTAAAACCTAACTAAAAGGGGAAGAAGATGCAGCAACAATGGAGAAGGAAAAAAAAATGCAGAGGAGCAGAGAAGCAAGAGTCATAAAGAGAGGGAATAATTTAGGAGCAATCGCAAAATAAAATGGGTCATATTATATTTTTTAATGGGTCGGGTCAAGTGGGTGGATCACTAAATGGTTTAAATGGTATGTTCTATTTTTTTTTAAATTTTGGTTTGTTATATAAATAATTAATATCAGCAAAATTTAATTAAAATAGCAATTAAATAGATTGAGTGACTTTCTGAGAGAAGAGTAGATAGTTGAGTGACTTTTGAGTTAAAATTCAAAGTTGAGTGACTTTCTGAGAGAAAAGTGCATAGTTGAGTAACTTTTGAGTTAAAATTGAAAGTTGAGTAACTTTTATAAGAGAAGAGTGCATCTGAGATATTAACTCGTGAAAGCCAAGCACTACCTCCCTTAATGAACCATTCTGTGAAAAGTCAGGTAAATTGCCACTGAGTTTTTCATCGCCATATAAATCAAGCTCCTGTAGAGTTGGTACCTGAAGGATCTTATTCGGAAATTCACCTCTCAAGTTGCAGTTACTGAGACTGAGGGTTGTCAATTTTGTAAAATTTGCTAGAAATTCAGGAACTATAGTGGACAAGTTGTTGTCATCGAGACGAATGACTGAAAGGAAATGAAGATTTAAGAGGATGGGATCAAAGGGCTTGAAATGCCACAATCTGTCATGCTTAACACTCTTAACTGAGGCAGAGATGAAGATAAAGTTGAGCACCACTCAATCCCCTTCAATGATATGTTCACTTCATCAAGATGAAGTTCTCTAAGATTTGGCAGGTTTCCAACCAGTGTCTTCAGATCTCCGCTCTTAAGCTTTAACTCGACATTAGAAATGTCAAGAAACGTTAACTTCGTCAATCTTGACAATTCCATTGGAATCTGCCCACCAAAACCGGCATATGACAAATTCAGGTATGTTAAGTTTGTGAGCTTATAAACTTCTGTTGGTATTTGAACAGAGTTTAAATAATTATAAGCCAAATTCAGCTTCTCAAGATACTGAAGATCGAATAGGCTGGTTGGATTCTCAAGTCCGCTGAAAATTGTTTCTTTGTCTAGTTCCAAAACAAGCACATGAACTTACATATGGCCACTGGCAACAGTCAGTGTTTTGATTCCATCTGATCAGTTTGGTTGACCTAGAAGAATCGAATGTAAGACCATTCTTGAGTTTAAGCAACAACGCCTTTCGATCGCCCAAACAATGACCATACACTGGAGAATTAATCAGAAACACCACCAGCATGGTGATAAAAGAAAGTTGTAGCAGGAGTAATATTTTCTTTGTGAGGCAATATTAAAAAATGAAGTAATGATATTGAATAATGTGTTACATGTATACAAACAATATTGGCCGGCACACGCATAGAAATATTAAGCAAAGACAAGGACTGATCAACTAAAGTTACTGTGTTGCTCCAATTTTGAGTTTTGAAAAAGTCAAGACAGCATCACCATTTTGTCTAATGAGGTCCTACTTCAGAAGTTTTAAAATACAAACAAAGTTGATGTTTCTTTCTTTTAGTTTATGCATAGGATGGCGAGGAAGGCTACTCTTTTGTCTCTTATCTAGTCTTTAGTCTCTAAATAGACAAACTCCAATTTAGTTTTCTGTTGACTTGGGTTGTGCATATGTAAGTCAACCTAAAATGTTAATCACCTAAGGGTTAAATCTGAAAACTTCACAGAATTTACCTTGTCTGAATTTGCGCGACTTGAGCTTGTAATTAAATGGAAACTTTGTCCTCTCTGATATTAGGAAGAGAAGAACAAGTGTAAGTATTTGTGGTTATACAAGTAAAGTATGATTTAGGCTTTGGGGAAAAGAAAAAAAGCAATAAGCAAGCTAGGTGCAGGGGTTACAAATCAAGTGAACTATTGAAATTCATTTTCAAGATTGCTATGGTCATTAAACAAAAAGTGAGCGCAAGATATGTGTAAATATCGTAAAATTCCCTGTCAGTTTGTAGTACACTGTCCCTTTTTGTCTCCCAAATTCTAATCAACATTGAAATGGATCTCCTGGCTAACATTAGGTAAAATCATTCATACATAACTCAAAAAGATTAACTCGAAAAAGCTACTCATAAAAGTACCAAGTTAAACTAAATATTGCTTTTGTATGAAGATGTGCAGCTCTATATGTAGCTTGTGATTTAGAACCAAAACTAACTGAAACAACTTAGACAAGAAAACTCAAGTACAAGTAATCATGTGTAATCTAGTATGCTAAGCATTAACCATGTTCGCTACTTCTCTATTTGGATTAATACAAAACCAACCCCTAAAACTTGTCAAGATATTTCATTTAGACACTCGAATTGAGCCCTATTTCAATTGAACTTATCAACTCCTAATAATCACTTTAAGAGGGAGTGTGAAGAATTAAAGTTGAGTCTTTGGAGTTACAAAAAATCCTCAATAATTAGTAGAGCTTCTGAAATTTTGTAGAGTACTATTTTTGATATTTGTTATACTTAAATAAATGTGTAGATATTGTAGAGCCTTGCCAGATCCATCATAAAAATTATTTCCTATATTCAAATTCAAACACCATATATTCACCAAGTCTAAATTTAAGTGAACAGATTATTATGAACTCCTTCAAACAGAATGTAAAAGATCAAACATCAAAGCTATACTATAGCCTTATTTTTCTTGACCTCCTTTGGTTTTTATTCTTTCTCCTCCTTTTGTGCTGACCCAAAATTCTTAAAAGAAGTCCATCAACGAGCTCATTGTATCTTTGGCTATGCAAAAGAAGCCAGGTTACGATACCAAAAGTCATAGAAGATCCCAAGGAAAAACTTATATATTTCCCATCAATTTCATGTTCAGAATGGCTGTTAGGTTGTGACGATCCGTATACTTTGGTTTCACTGCACGTTGTATTTAAAGGAAAGTTGCACAACCCAATGTTCCCTTCAAAGGAATCTGCTGAGAATGTCTGAAATTGGTTACCACTTGGAATCCTACCAGAAAGTTGATTAAAAGATAGGTTCAAGAAAGCAAGAAATGTGAGACTCACGAGCTCGTCTGGAATCCTCCCTCTTAAATGGTTAACTGAGAAATCTAAGGATTCAAGCTGAGTCAGCTTTCCAATGGCCTTTGATATTCTTCCAGTCAAAGCATTGTGTGAGAAGTTAAGATGGATAAGTGATTTGAGATCTCCCAATGTCTCAGGTATCTCCCCTTGAAAGTTGTTGCACGAGAAATCAATGGATGTTAAAACTACAAGAATTTTCACATATTCCAATGTTAGACCTTTAATAGTTAAAGTCACCTTGTCTTGATACAGACTATCAACATGCAAATAATGCTCCCCTGGGTCTAGATTTCTGCTTTGCATCATGCCTTTCAAGTTCGAGAAGTACTGTGGTAGCATAGCACCGCTGAAATTATTGTAAGCAAGGTCCACAATTTGAATACTTGACCAGGTGTGATTTGCGATAGGACACTGGAGATTCCCATGGAACTTGTTCGACCTCAATACTAGTACATGCAAATTGGAAAAATAATTTAACATGCATGGGAATGTATCTTCAATCTTGTTGTTTCCAATGTTCAAAACTTCCAAAGGTTCACATCTTAGCAGGGATCTTGGAACTTTTCCTTCTAAGATATTGCTGCTGAGGTCTAAAGTTCTCAAACTACAATTTAGTGGAAATGTGTCTAGAACAGTGCCACTTAGTTTGTTTCTCCCAAGATTCAGTACTACAAAACGGTCAGCCTTTTGGAATAGACATGAAGGTATTTTGTTGTTAAAGGTGTTGTTTGACATATCAAGAAATTGAAGCTGATTTAGATTGCATATGAAAGAGGGTATTGATCCCGTAAATTCATTATTGGCAAGCGATAAGAAAGTAAGACCACCTGCCCATCTACTACGGTGATATATAGCAGCACTGTCAGGTGGTAGAAAGGGTGGATTACCCTTGATCCTGTTGCAACTCAAATCAATGGAAAGAGGAGTGTAGACATGTAGTAAGGTTTTTCTAGAGACTCCAGGAGATTGTGAGAAAGATTCAGAATTCCAACTTTCCAAACCCAATTTGGTATTCCCCCTCTAATTTTGTTGTCCGAAAGGTCTAATTCAAATAAGAATGATTGGTTTTTGAGATCAGGAAACTTTTGCAACTGGCATGAAGCCAACCTCAGGTGGTGCATCTTAGCTGGAAAGGGAAATGAGGTTGAATTACTTACAATTCTCAAGTTGTTGTAAGAAAGGTCGAGGGTGTTTAGCCTAGGAAGTCCACTAATCGCTTCAAGATTAATGGTCCCATTGAACGAGTTGGAAGAAAGTACTAATTCTGAAAGACTTTTGAGTTGAAAGATAGACCGCGGAATGGATCCATTCAGATGATTATTACTCAAATCAAGCGTATCAAGAACAGAAGAGGATGCATTCGAAAATTCATGGATTACTCCACTTAAACGACTGTTCTGAACACTAAGAAACTGCAAGGACGGGAGGGAAAGGAGAACTGCTAATTGAGTTTGAGTGGAAGAAAATGGACCATTGTTATTAGAAAGGTCAATGTAATTGAGCTTCTTTGCCTTATGAAAGAGTGGGATTGAGCCGGTAAAACTGTTGAATGACAAGTCTAGATGAACCAGGTCTGTGAGATTTCCCATTTTTGATGGAATATCTCCACTGAAATTGCAACCTGCTAAATCAAGCCGGGTCAAATTCCGAAGGTTAGCAATTGAATCTGAAAGGGAACCGGTGAATCCCGTGTAACTAAGCACTACTTCCCTTAATGCACTCTTTTGTGAAAATTCAGGTAAAGTGCCAGTAAGGTTTACATTAAATGATAAATAAAGCTCCTGAAGAGTTTGTACCTGAATGATTTTACTAGGAAATGAACCACGCAACTTGCAGTTCCGGAGACTCAAGGTAGTCAATTTTGTAAAATTTTCTATAAATTCTGGAACTCCACTAGTGATTACTTCGTCGTCCAGATCCAGAACAAGCACATGACCTTCTTGATCACAACTTACACCTGGCCACAGGCAACAATCGGTGTTTAGATCCCATCTAACCAGTTTGGTTGATTTAGAAGAATCGAAAGTAAAGCTTTTTTTGAGTTTAAGCAACAACGCCTTTTCATCGCCCAAACATTGGCCATACACTGGAGAAATATTAGAACTAATCAGAAACACCACTAGCACAGTGATGTAAGAAAGTTGTAGCAGGAGTGATATTTTCATAATGAGGCAATATTATGAAGTGAAGTATTGAAATGATGATGAATTCTATATATATATACAAAATAATCTTGGCCGGCACTCGCAAAGACAGGAAATTTTTTGGAAAAGTCAAGACAGCTTCATTGTTTTGTCTAATGAGGTCTTATATCAGATGTTTTAAAATCTAAACAAAGTTGATGTTTCTGTCTTTTCTTTTACATATGAAACGACTAGACTAATTCCAATTTGGTATAATTTCGCTTTGTAGTTTTATGTTGACTTGGGTTGTGCATATGCAAGTCAACCTAATATCAGTAACAAAAGGTATAAATTTACACAACTTAAGCTTGTAATTGACAATGACACATTCAACTTTTATAAGAGCATAAGTTGATACCTTGCAATGCTTTGTTGTTTCTCAAATACAATAAGATGGAAACTTTGACATTTTGGTTTTAGGACGCGCCTAAATATATAAGTAGAGTATGATTATTAAGTAACTCCAACGATAAGAGTAAGCTAGGTGCAGGGGTTACAACCAAAAGAACAAATATTTAAATGTGTTTAACCCTGCCAACACTTCCTTAGGCCTATATGTTTATTGTTTACCAGTTCATCAGGACTCAGTCTAAAGAACAAAACTTAATCTATGATGGTTGTCTGAAGGTGACAAATATTAATGGCTTCAATAGTCAGAATTGCATAAATTTCATCTCACGATTAGCATCAGGTAAAATATTGTCTTAACACAAAGATTAACTAAAAAATCACCGAAACAAATAGAGATCACTAATATATAGTCATCTTAAGAATTTGCAGAAAATAAGACCAATCTTTGTTAGCTTGATGGATAGATTAGAATAGCTTTACATTATCTATGTAATAACTATATATATTTGTGTAATTATGGTATTAATTGCCTCCCATACATTGGAGTTATCCAAGAATTAATGTAACAATATTTTTCAGAAAAACATTACAGCTAGGAGTAGCATATCTTTTGTGGTGTAAATAGCAGATTTTTAGGAATGTAAATCCGATAAAATTGAACAGGCAACCCAACAATATATCTAATCAGTATCTCAAGGATCTTCCAAGACAATGAACTTGTTCAACTGACCTAGGAGTAGCATATCTTTATTTTGATGTTTTGAATGTTGATAGTTGGAAAAATGATTGTAAATAATAGAGGATGAAATAAGGACTCCAGCAGTATTGTTTGTAAATAAGTAAAAGAGCCAAATAGTTGCAAAATGATAAACAGATCATGATGAAAATTATTCCTTACATTAAAATTCAAACACCACTCTTCACCATACAGAAAACAAAGGAAAAACAAAGTGAATAATAGTATTATGAACTCCTTCAATGTAAAAGATCAAACATCAAAGCTATACTTGACCACCTTCAAAGATTTTTATTCATGCGCCTTTTTTTGTGTCGATCCAACATTCTGAAAAGAAGTCTATCAAGGATCTCATTGTATCTTTGACTATGCAAAAGCAGCCAGATTATGATGCCAAAGCCAACAGAAGTTCCCAAGGCAAAACTTATATATTTCCCTTCAATTTCATGTTCAGAATGGCTGCTAAGTAACTGTGATGATCCATTCACTTTGGTTTCACTACACATTTTCTTTAAAGGTAAATCGCACAACCCTGTGTTCCCTTCAAAGGAATTCGCTGAGAAAGTCTGAAGTTGGTTACCACTTGGAATCCTACCAGATAGTTGATTAAAAGATAGGTTCAAGAAAGCAAGAAATGTGAGACTCACGAGCTCGTCTGGAATCCTCCCACGTAAATGGTTAACTGAGAAATCTAAGGATTCAAGCTGAGTCAAATTTCCAAGGGCATTTGGTATTCTTCCGGTCAAAGCATTGTGCGAGAAGTTAAGATGGATTAGTGATTTGAGATCTCCCAATGTCTCCGGTATCTCCCCTTGAAAGTTGTTGCAAGAGAAATCAATGGAAGTTAAAACTACAAGAATTTTCACATATTCCACTGTTAAACCTTTGATAGTTATAGTCACCTTGTCTTGATACAGATTATCAGCACTGAAGTACTGCTCCCATGGGTATGGATAGTTTCCCTGAATCATGCCTTCCCAGCTCGAGAAGTATTGTGGTAGCAGAGCACCGCTGAAATTATTGTAAGCAAGATCCACAATTTGAAGCCTTGACCAGGTTTGATTAGCAACAGAACACTGGAGATTCCCATAGACCTTGTTCGACCTTATGACTAGGACATGAAAACTGTATAATTTCTTCAACATGCACGGGAATGTATCTTTGATCTTGTTGTTTCCAATATTCAAAACTTGCAAAGGTTCACAGTTTTGCAGGGAGCTTGGAACTTTCCCTTCTAACATATTGTTGCTGAGATCTAAAGTTTCCAAGCTACAATTCAGCGGAAATTTATCAGGAATAGTGCCACTTATTCTGTTTCTCCCTATATTCAACGCTACGAGACTCGTAGCCAGCATTTGGATTAGACAGGGAGGTATTTTTCCGTTTATGGAGTTATTCGACATATCAAGGAATTGAAGCTGATCTAGACTGCATATGGAAGAGGATATTGATCCTGTAAATTGATTATTGGCAATTGAAAAGTAAGTAATACTACTTTTCCAGTTTGCAAAGCGATCTGGTAGAAATGGTGGATTGCCCTTGATCCTGTTGAAACTCAAGTCAATGACAATAGAAGTAGTAGATATATAATAAGGTTTTTCTACAGACTCCAGCAGATTGTGAGAAAGATTCAGCTTTGCAACTGTCCAAACCCAATTTGGTATTTCCCCTTCAATTTTGTTGTCTGAAAGGTCAAGGGTGGTTAGCCTAGGAAGTCCATTTACCACTTCGATATTAATGGTCCCACTGAAGGAGTTGGAAGAAAGTGAGAGTTGTGAAAGCCTATTGAGTTTAAAGATAGACCGGGGGATCGATCCATTTAGATGGTTATTGCTCAAATAAAGTGTTTCCAGAACAGATGAGGATACATTTGGAAATTCATGGATTTCTCCACTTAAATGACTATTATAAAGATAAAGGTACTGCAATGAGGGGAGGGAAAGGAGAACGGCTAATTGAGTTTGAGCAGAAGAAAGTTGACCGTTGTTATTAGAAATGTCAATGTAATTGAGCTTGTTAGCCTCATGGAACAGCGGGATTGAGCCAGTAAAGTTGTTGTTTGACAAGTCTAATGAAACTAGGTTCGTTAAATTTCCCATTGTTGACGGAATAGGTCCTCTGAAATTGCAATCATATAAGTCTAGTGTAATCAAACTTCGAAGGTTAGCAATTGAATTTGGAAGCAAACCTGTGAAACTCGTCTCCCTAAGACTCAACTCCCTTAATGCATTTTTAAGTGGAAATTCAGGTAAAGTGCCGGTAAGGTTTACATTGCCTAACAGATCAAGTTGTTGTAGAGTTGGTATCTGAAAGATTTTACTGGGAAATGGACCAAACAAATTGCACCATCTAACACTTAAAGTTGTCAATTTCGTAAAATCTGCCAAAAAATCTGGAACCATAGTGGACAAGTTATTCATATCGAGACGAATAACTGAAAGGAAAGGAAGATTTACCAGGACAGGATCAATTGGGCCTGAAATTTCACAGTATCTCATTGACAAGACTCTCAATTGAGGTAGAGATGAAGATAACGCCAAGCACCACTCACTCCCCTTCAATGAAACATTCACACCATCAAGGTAAAGTTCTCTAAGATTTGCTAGACTTCCAACGAGTGTCCCCAAATCGGGGCTCTCTAGACTTAATAAAGAGTAAGGAAAACCTACAATGTCATTATAAGTAGAAATGTCAAGAACTACTAACTTCGTCAATCTTGACAATTCCACTGGAATCTGCCCTTCAAAACCAGCTTGTGACAAATTCAGGTACGTCAAGTTTGCAAGCTTATAAATATCTGTTGGTATTTGGAAGAGAACGTAGGTCGTTATAAGCCAGATTGAGCTTCTCAAGATGTTGAAGATCGAAGAGACTGCTTGAGTTGTCAACTCCGCCAGAAATGGCTTCGTTGTCCAACTCCAGAGCAAGCACGTGACCTTCTTTGTCATAACTTACACTCGGCCACAAGCAGCAATCAGTGTTTCTATTCCACCTAACTATTTTCTTTGGCATGGAAGAATCAAATGTAAGTTCATGCTTCAATTTAAGCAACGAGGCCATTTGATCCCCCAAACATTGGCCGTATACTCGAGAATTAGAACTCATTATCAGAAACACCATCAGGATAGTGATGAAAGAAATTTGTAGGAGTGATATTTTCATAGTGATTAGCAAATTTTGTGAAGTGAACAAATTGATGAATGATTAGTAGAAACGAAATGCAGCTTTAAATAGTTGCATGGCACATGGAAAGGAAGATCAATGTACTTCGCATGTTGCTAGTTACAATATGGATTCCAGCGAAACCAATTTAGTCATTAGTAAAGTCGAAGTCAATGAAGGTACTACTTCTTTGAAGAATAAATTATGAATTGGGCAAAATCGAATACAAACCAAATCCCAATTTTTTTTTGGAATTTTGATTTGGATTTGGATTTAACTTCTTTTTTTAAATCAAATTTTGGATTGGACTTCGGATTTTTTTTGGGAAATTTTAGTATCTTAGTTGGTTAATTATCTAAACTTTCACCTGTTCGTGAAGGTTTAATTCCTCATCTGTAACCCTCTCCCCATTTTCCGAACAAAAAATTTCATATCCAATATGAATTGTCCAAACACCTACAGACAAAGGTGGGAAACTTTTCTGAGTTGTAATAAATAAATTGGAAATGGTGCTTGAAAAACAGTCAGCACGCGTTTGAATCTTTTGTCCTTGAGTTGATCATTGAAATGAATGAACTGAAGTAGTATATGCTTTTGCCTGAACCAATTAGAAATTTAGAATTTGTAAGTATTTTTTTTTTTGAGTGAATGGGTAAAATTTTTTTAAATGTTTTCGATCACATATATACCTTTAAAATACACTATTAAATAGTACAGGGGTGAAAGGTCCTTTCCAAAATTCGATATTGTTACAACAATTTCGATCAAAATTCAGATATATTTCAGACATTTTTCCCAAATTCAAATCAAGTAAACTTGTGTTATAGACTAATTAAACAGGAACAAAGTCCAACCCAGAAGACTAATCTAATAGGTGGAAATTAAAGCATATTTCAGTCTATATACTCATTAATATTTCTCTTTTTATCAATGAGTGACAATTGACCCATAACAATTTGACCAACATAATTAAATGTCTTTCATCATATTAATATGAAAATAATCGTAATTAATAGTATTTCTTATACAATTTTTAAATATCTAAAATTTTGATTTTGAAAATATTAAACTAATCTATTTGAATCTAACTTTAAATATCAATTAAATTAACTCTTAAATAAATTTTCTTTTCATATTATCAAATTTTTGTTTCAATATCTCAAAGTTACAATTAATTCTATTTTTTCAGCAAAATCCTCTTATGAACACTACAAAAATACTTAAATATGCATTACAATGTTACACTTAATATTTAGAAAAGTTCATTATTTTCTTATATATTGATGACACTACTTATATAGACAGTAAAACCAAACTTTTTGAGGGTCTGAAATGTTGGAAACTTGAAACAAATATTTTAATGGTCTTAACCTGACTCATCCATACTTATCACCAAACAAAAAGGTGACAAAGTTTGGTAGAAGAAATCAACTTCAACAAAAACTTTGTTAAATGAAAGAGACAACATTCCCAATATTGACAATTTTATGGACAAATAACACTAGCTGAATACGTGATAAAATCATTGTTAAAATGAAAGAGACAATATTACCAAAATTGAAAATTTTATGAGCATACAACACTAGCATCATACCCTAATGTTGATAGGAACTAGAAACTAAAAATGAAAGATAACATGGGAACTTGAAAACTTGAGAGCAGTTGCGCGGTGATCTGAAACTTGTTATTGAACATTCAGACGTTTTACTGAGGATTTGGAGGACGACTATTAGCTGCCGAGACTCTAGAACCCCATTCAAGCAGTTCTTTGCTGGTGTCATCCTTGTGAACAATCACTTCAATGAAACACAAACTATCTTTCTTTGCTTCAGTTGCAGTTTCAATTGCTTCCACAAGCTCCTCTTCGCAACGAACCTAGTACAAAAATGCATTATTTTACTTGAATAACTCTTTTGACCCAACTAATGGTGTAGGGATAGAGAAATTCCTCACCTTTGTTGTCCAACATTTTCCTTGCCCGTTGTGGATTGCATCGACTAGTCCAGTGTAATTCCAGTTCTTGATCACATTGTAAGGTCCGTCGTGAATCTCAACTTCAATTGTGTAACCACCATTGTTTATCAAGAAGATGATAGTCCTCTGACCACATCGCAGCATTGTTGAAATATCCTGAGCAGTCACCTACAACAAGTATTTGCCATACAGAATGATGAGAACGCGATGGAATAGATAAACACAACGAACTCATTGTGTTGAATTCAGTTCATAACACAAATCATTTTACCTGAAAACTACCATCACCAATGAAAGCAATCACCCTCTTTTCTTTTGCTGCTTGTGCGTAACCAAGCGTTGCCCCAACAGACCAACCAATAGATCCATACTGCATTTGGAACTCGTACCTGAAACAAAGCCAAAGGATATCAAATGTCATTATGATGAACACGGAAGCAAACATCATTTCACATTGTTATTCGGAGCTTACCCACATCCCTTGGGCAGTTTAAGTTTCTGGCAATTGAACCATGAATCCCCTGTCTCAGCAATCACAACGGTGTCACCGGACAACATCCTCTGAATGTGCTCAAAGAGAACATTAATCCTCAATGCCTCTTTAGGCTCACACTTAAGAGGATGTCCCTCTGGAACATAAATCCTTCGATAATTCTTGTAAGCAGTCGGGTTGTGCTTTAACCTCTTGCCCAATGCAGCAAGGAAATCCTTCATTAGAATACAACCAAATGTAGGTCCATTACCAACAGTCACACAATCCGGCTGTACATTGATGGTTTTCTCTCTTTTAAGAAGCAGAGAATACCCAACAGAGCTATAGTCATTAAAAATAGGTCCAGCAAACAAGTAAGCATCAGCTGATTCCACAATTTCAGCACAAAAGGCCGTACTCACTGCACCCCAATAAGTTCCAATGAAATGAGGATGGTGCTCCGGAACCATCCCCTTAGCTGATGGCATCACTGCAACTGCATATCCACTTGCATCCGCTAATTCAACAAACGCATCGCATGCCTTTGCAACGCGCATTTTTGGCCCTCCCACAATGACTGGTTTCACAGCTTTGTTTAAAAACTCTGCAGCTGCCTCCACTGCTGCTTCCAAACCCATCTTATTACTCAATCTAATACCAAAAAATAAACCATACAAAGTAAATACCTTGTTAACATTAATGGAAAAACAGAACCAACACCAATGAAGATACTCATATGTCACAACTCGTATATAGTACCTTTTGTAACATATAAATCAAATCAAATTATGCATAATACATAGATTTGCCCTTTAATTTACTTTAAAAATTGAACAAATAAACATATGTGACATGTTTACTGTGTATTATGACACATAAAGACCATAGAGAACACAAAAGGCCTAACCCATCGGTGGCCCCTTAAAATTGGCACGAAGTTTCACTTAAACACCTTAATTTTTTTTCTTCTTCTTCTTTCCAATTTCAGCCCCCATTCCTGCAAACATAAATATCCAACAATGGCGAAGAGAAATAGTTACAGTAAAATGATGAAAAATGATGAATCTGTGTTAGAAAATTTAGGAATAGACCCATTTCAACATTTAAATATTAAATTATTCTTGAGATTCTTTCTTGAAAGAAATTAATTTTTACATAGGAGTAAATTTAATTTTTTGTGAATTCTTAACCTGCTAATTAGAGTAAAAAAGAAACAAAAAGATATTTGAAGAAGAAAATAATAAAAAAGGAGCAGTGTGTTGGTTGATGTGAGCCCAAATGTTATTGGAAAAAAGGAATATCGGTATTTAGAGAAGAAAATCAGAGGAAATGAGTGCCCAGATGTTTCTGCAAATGAATAGATATTTGGAGAAGACAATGGTGGGGTGGAGGTGGGAGGGGGGGGGACAGGGTAGAGGTGTTTGGAGAAGATGTCGGGGTGAAATCGAGGTGCTGGGGGGCATGGGGGATTTATTGGTTTAAATCTCATTTTTTTTTTTAAAATTATTGGGCAAAAATCCATATGTCATTGATTCATTGGTTACTTTTTATTTTTATTCAAAAATAATTATTTAAGAATTGTTTGTGATGCAAATGACACATGTCGTCATTTAATTTATCACTTTACACGTCATTCGCGAGTGTAACACACATCTTATATATTTTTGTTGATTGGTAAAAAAGTGTCAAATTGACACATCAAGACTTTACATGAGGTGTCTAAAATGAACATTGTCCAGTTAAGGTGTCTAAGTGAAACTTTGTGCCAACTTTAAGGGATCATCGATGGATTAGGCCAACACAAAATTATCATACGGATGACACGTATGATAAATATGACTATGCTAAGTTGTTTATGTATTATCTCATTAAGTTAACATCTTAAACTTTCTGCGGAATCAAATGTTGTCATACAAAAAGGAAAACAGACCATATTATAAGCGATTAAAGCGAAAAATTCTCAAAGTTACATACCTGGGAGCGATGAAAAATGGAACAGGTTCACGGCTAAAAGTAGGATGCGGAATCCCCGGCAAGTTACAGCTTATACTTATATAAACCGGCTTACTCTCTTTCAACGAGGTAGAAATCGCAGTATCAATCATTTCATGTGCATCCTCTAGGTTATTCACCACAGCCTGAAAACACGAAAAAGGAATTACTATCAATACAAAACATGTATAGGAGTATCAAATTTGTTCAATCCAGACCGAATTCATTCAATACTAAAATCTACCTGATAGCAAGTGACAGTTTGAAAGCAGCGTTGTTCTTGAGTAAAATCAGGCAACCCAATAGTGTGATGAAGGATTCTGTTAGTTCCATAATCATTTGAATTAGGGCCACCGACAATACAAATCAATGGAAGATTCTCACTATAAGCACCAGCAATAGCATTAAGAACACTAAGTCCACCAACAGTGAAAGTCACAACACAAGCCCCAACACCATGGGCTCTAGCATATCCATCAGCAGCATATCCAGCATTAAGCTCATTACAACACCCAACAAAATTAAGCCCAGGTTCGTTAATTAAGTGATCCAGTAATGTCAGGTTGAAATCACCCGGAACACCGAAAACATCGGTGACCCCGACTTGGACTAAACGGCGTGCTAAGTGACGACCCAGTGTGGGTTCCGGCGAGTTGAACGGAACGGCTGGATTGTGAATGGTTACGGCATTAACCGTCGGTAAACATCCCACGTCGGTGTGCTGTGGTTTACACGTGTCAATTGCTCCGATCTTCACGTCCATGATGAATTTGAGTGTTTTTTTTTTCTTCAGAAAAATGTAAATGATTATATTATGAGTAGTAAGTACTACTTTTGAGTAATTTTTTTTGGTTTCATAAGAAGGAAAAAATGTTAAGTAGAAAAACAGGTGGAGGTGGTTTAAGAGAAGAAACAGTGGGGTATATATAGTTGTATACTCTTGTGCCCAAAGTGTGATACATGGATATCTTCTTGCCATGTCATGCCATGTATACACTTTGGGCACCAAGTATATCACCCATAAAAATAATTAGGAGAATTAGTAATTAATGTTAAGGATATATATATATATATTATTTTATATTTTTTTTAAATATATTTTTTGTATAATAGACAAGTAAAGAGGAACAATAACATATCATGTGCAAAATTCACATAGTTGAATCTGAAAATGATAAAGTGTACATAAACTATATCTCAATATTATAAAGATAGAGAAATTATTTTTGAAAGACATTCGACTTAAATAACATACGACAAAATAATTTGAATTTCAAAATTATTTTAAAACTACCAAAGCTAGTGGGGCCATTTTTTTAAAAAAAATATTAGCTATTAATCCAATTTAAGAATTTGCACATGTTTTTCGTGTTAGGATAATTCCGTAGATATTCGATTGTGTGGTCTGTAACAAATATATTTTTGGAAGGACATGAAAGATTATTATTTGTTTAACCAATTTTTATTTTTATTTTTTTTTAGATAATTTATAGTTATAATTTATAAGGGGTTGCTCAGTAAAGTGTATAAGAATAATGTTAAATAGAAAATTAATATTATTCGAATTGTTTAGTAATATTGATATTAGTTATGCTGACATTAATTATGCTGAAATTCTTTGGCTTAAGTCATCGATAGCCACTTAAAGTTATCCGCAAATTTCACTTAGACACCTCATCTTAGGCTTGTTCCAATTGAACACCTGAGCTAATAAAAAAATCTACCTATCGAACACTTTATAGACAATCAGCTGAAATAAGAGAGTGTGTGTTATACACTCGCGAATGACGTGGCATAGTAACTAATCAAACGAAGACACGTGGTATTGGGCCTAGAATAACTAATAAAAAATAAATTATAAAGAAAAATTATATTTTTTAGAAAGAAAAAAAAAACCATCCTTGCCTTTTTCCTCTTTCGTCAGAACCTTCCCCCAAAACACCATACGCTGCCATTCTTTAATCTTACTCTTATCCTTAAACATCAATTTAGATTTATTGATATTCTTTATTCTTCTTGTGTTGTGAGTTTTTTAGAGTTTGAATACATCAACAATTTCAAATTCATATATTATTCTTGCTGGAAAAAATGGAGTTTCGCCGGAAATAATGAACACTAAAGTAAGAAGACGATCAATCATTGATTGCTCGTTATTTTAATTTTTTTTGTGTCTTTATGTAATGACATTTGCTTTGTTAGGGTTTTGCCCTGATTTTCTTACCATTATTTAAGATTTATTTTTCCCTAAAGAAAAGACAAAACATTACCATAAATGTTTTTACTTTCTTGAAAGGAAAATATAATATTTTTTCATATTTGGTTTATTCTCTCCTTTTAGGGCTCCTTTTCTAGTAAGAAAAGGTTTTAGGACTCTATAAATATAGATTTGTTTCTTCTAACACAATAACAATAGAATCCATAATGTAGTCGTTTAGTGAGTTTTGTTTATGGGGAGATTTAATCTCTCAACAATTTTAATATTTTTTTCTTTATATTAGTGTCATATAATAATATTAGTTTTTAGTATAAGTTTTTGTCATCTAATTTATCAATCATATTATTTGCAATTGTAAGCTTCCGCATGACGCCCAATCACCCTTCAGAACCCAACATGCTTAACATCCCATGTCAACGGAAAGGAATCTCCACTTCATCTTCTTCCCTTTTTTTTTGTATTTCTTTTGTTTTAAGATTTATATCTAATTTATGTTTGGGTTTGATTTGACAAAATAGATGAACAAGGGATAAATATGTTTGGTGGCAGCAGCAATGACATTTTTTCCGACGAAAAACTTAAGGTGGCAGATTTGAATGTGTGGTTTGGTTGTTTGAAAGGCTAAGGCCATTTGACGATGGTAGACTTGTGGATGGTAACAACCGATTTGGTGGAAAAAATAATTGTGAGTGGTAATGGCTGCAACTTCAATGGAAAAATGGTGATGGGAGCTTTCTGTCAAAGAAGAAGATATAAAATCTTTTCTTTTTTTTGCTAACAAATTATCATTTTCACGCTCCTCTCTTTGTGTGTATTACACACACTTTGCCATGTCAACAAAAAGGGTTTAATAGGTACAAATTTCTTACTATGTAGGTGTTCAATAGGTAGAAGTTTTAATTGAGGTGTTCAAGTGAAATACGAGGACAACTTTAAGTGGCTATCAATGACTTAAGTCAAATTCTTTTGTATGCATCCTTTGGTTTGGTGTACTAAAAATGACATGCATTGTATAAATTTTTTTTAAAAAAAAACATTATTTTCTAGGGATCAATGAAATTCTCATGATTAAACCGGTTTCAATTACTCTCTCTGTCTCATTTAGTTGATCGTTTCCTTTTTTACATGCATATTAAAAATCATAAATGAGAAGATAATTTTACTGATTCACCCCTTAAAAAATTTCTTGAGAATTTTACAAACAAATGTGAACACTTTAAAAAAGAATTAATTGCAAGGGTAATATACTTCCTCCGATCCTTTTTAGTTGTCATACTGCGCATTTCGGGGGTCAATTTGACTAATTTTCAAATCTAAATTGAATTACATTTATTCGATATCTTAAAATAAAACTTTAGATATTCAAAAACTATACGGAAAGTACTATAAGTTGCAACATTTTTCATGTCAATATGATGAAAAAAAATATCTTAAAATATTGGTCAAAATTCATATCGTTTGATTCTCAAAAAGGAAACTATGACAACAAAAAGGAGTACAGAAAGTAGAAAAATTTAATTAACGTTTTCTTGATTTAATAAGATGGACAACTAATATAAAACAATAAGATGATCAACTAATATGAAACCGAAAAAGCATATCTTAATTTTTTAGTAAGCACATAGTAGGTGGAAAAGTGTCATTAAGAAATCATTTCCTCAATCATTTTCCCAATATATTTTATTTTATTATAAATAGAAAGCATTGTAGACCTATCAACTTGTGTCTTCAAACCTTCTAAAATTGTCTTTCTTTCCCTCTTAACATTTTTGTCACATAAAAAATGGATTTTAATGACCAAATTCAAGTTAAAATCATGTCCAAAAAACTCATAAAACCATCCTCACCAACACCAAATTACCTCCAAAATTACAAATTATCTTTTTTTGACCAACTAGCTGAGCAAACACATGTGCCTTTTGTTCTATTTTATCCGAAAAAATAACTCTCAAATTACCACTAATACTATGGTACAACATCTTGAAGAATCACTTTCTAGGATTTTGACTCATGTATATCCTGCTACTGGTAGATTTCATGAAAATAAATCTTCAATTATTTATCAATATCAAAGTGTTACATTAATTAAAGCCAAGGTAAATCGTCGTATGTACGATGAATTTCTACAACAAGCACACAACAACTTGGATTTCGTCATGGAATTTTGGCCATGTGACATAAAGAATGTGAATGCAACTAATTTATTCATGACACCAATCATGTTTGACGTTTGTACAAATCACGATTTTCCAATGTCAATAATGAATTAAACAAGTAATCTAATAGTAACAAATAATAAACTACAAAATGAATTAAATTTGCGTTAAAAGTGTATTACACAATATTAAAGTTGAATTAGAAAATTAACAATGAAAAACGTAACTAACGAAAGACAAGACAATAATCTATAGATTGAATTAAATTTGTGTTATTCATGAATAAAATATGTATTATATGTGTCTTATAAATTATTTTGGTTTGTATCTCTAAGAACATGAGTGATGTTTGCAATATGTATTGTGTCTATGTTATAAATGTATTACAAGTTTGTTACTTAAATTATTTTGGTTGATATCACTACAAAAGGAGTGAAGTTTTTAATATGTATTATAAATATATTATTCATGATTTTAATACAATTATAAAACATATCTAATACAACTTTAATACAACTGCGATATAATTTCATAAACTTCACCTTTTTCGAGTTTCAATCTCATATTTCTCCTAAAATAAATTATAAACTTAACCAAACCCTCTTAAAATTGAGATATAAACTCCAAATGGCATTTTCAATTATTTGTAGGAACTACCTATCCAAACTAATCACAAATTCGTAAAATTCAAATAATGAATTTCAAAATTTGAAGCTTTATAATGACCATCAATGGTGAACTCTTGCTTCTGTAATTTTAGAGATTTGAAATTTCCGCTTAAAAAACATGATTTTGTACAACTTTTCGGTCTTTATGTTCCTCTTTTCATCTTGTTTTTAGGTAAAAATAGTGAAATATTGGCAAAAACTGATTTGAGGATAGCTATTTAATTGAAAAGTACAAAGAAGGAGAAGAAGAATAAAAAATTAAAAAAAGAAAGATAAATAATGCCAGAGAAAGAGACGAAGAAGAAGAAGAGTAAAAAGAAGCAGAGGAAAAGGGCTGAAAAAGAGGTGATGACTACTGTACAATAAAAAATATTATATTTAGTTAGAAAAATTATGTTGACATAGATGGTAAATATTTTTATAATATAGCATATTTATGTGATTTATCCATAAAAATAATTAGGAGAATTAGTAATTAATGTTAAGGATATATATATATATATATATATATTATTTTTATATTTTTTTTAAAAATATTTTTTATATAATAGACAAGTAAAAAGGAACAATAACATATCATGTGCGAAATTTCACATAGTTAAATCTGAAAATGATAAAGTATACATAAACTTTATCTCAATATTATAAAGATAGAGAAATTATTTTTGAAAGACATTCGACATAAATAACGCACGACAAAATAATTTGAATTTCAAAATTATTTTAAACTACCAAAGCTAGTGAGTGAGGCCATTTTTTTTTTAAAAATATTAGCTGTTAATCCAATTCAAGAATTTGCACATGATTTTCGTGTTAGGATAATTCCGTAGATATTCGATTGTGTGGTCTGTAACAAATATATTTTTGGAAGGACATGAAAGATTATTATTTGTTTAACCAATTTTTTTTTTTATTTTAGATTTTTTTTTTTTTTAGATAATTTATAGTTATAATTTATAACGGGTTGCTCAGTAAAGTGTATAAGAATAATGACAAATAGAGTATTAATATTATTCGTATTGTTTAGTAATATTGATATTAGTTATGCTGGCATTAATTATGTTGAAATTCTTTTGTATGCATCCTTTGATTTGGTGCACTAAAAATGACATGCATTGTATAATTTTTTTTAAAAAACATTATTTTCTAGGGATCAATGAAATTCTCATGATTAAACGAGTTTCAATTACTCTCTCCGTCTCATTTAGTTGATCGTTTTCCTTTTTTACATGCATATTAAGAAATCATAAATAAGAAGATAATTTTACTGATTCACCCCTTAAAAAAACTTCTTGGGAATTTTACAAACAAATGTGAACACTTTAAAAAAGAATTAATTGCAAGGGTAATATACTTTCTCCGTTCCTTTTTAGTTGCCATACTGCGCATTTCGGGGGTCAATTTGACTAATTTTCAAATCTAAATTGAATTACATTTATTCGATATCTTAAAATAAAACTATAGATATTCAAAAACTATACGGAAAGTACTATAAGTTGCAACATTTTGCAAGTCAATATGATGAAAAAAAATATCTTAAAATGTTGGTCAAAATTCACAATATTTGATTCTCAAAAAGGAAACTATGACAACTAAAAGGAGTACAGGGAGTAGAAAAATTTAATTAATGCTTTCTTGATTTAGTAAGATGGACAACTAATATAAAACAATAAGATGATTAACTAATATGAAACCGAAAAAGTATATCTTAATTTTTTAGTAAGCACATAGTAGGTAGAAAAGTGTCATTAAGAAATCATATCCTCAATCATTTTCCCAATATATTTTATTTTATTATTAATAGAAAGCATTGTAAACCTATCAACTTGTGTCTTCAACCTTCTAAAATTGTCTTTCTTTCCCTCTTAACATTTTTGTCACCTAAAAAATGGATTTTAATGACCAAATTCAAGTTCAAATCATGTCCAAAAAACTCATAAAACCATCCTCACCAACACCAAATTACCTCCAAAATTACAAATTATCTTTTTTTGACCAACTAGTTGAGCAAACACATATGCCTTTTGTTTTATTTTATCCCAAAAATAACTCTCAAATTACCACCAATACTATTGTACAACATCTTGAAGAATCACTTTCTAGGATTTTGACTCATGTATATCCTGTTGTTGGTAGATTTCATAAAAATAAATCTTCAATTATTTGTCAAGATCAAGGTGTTACATTAATTAAAGCCAAGGTAAATCGTCGTATGGACGATGAATTTCTACAACAAGCACACAACAACTGGATTTCGTCATGGAATTTTGGCCACGTAACATAAAGGATGTGAACGTGACTAATTTATTCATGACACCAATCATGTTTGACGTTTGTACAAATCACGATTTTCCAATGTCAATAATGAATTAAACAAGTAATCTAATAGTAACAAATAATAAACTACAAAATGAATTAAATTTGCGTTAAAAGTGTATTACACAATATTAAAGTTGAATTAGAAGAGAAAATTAACAATGAAAAACGTAACTAACGAAAGACAAGACAATAATCTATAGACTGAATTAAACTTGTATTATTCATGAATAAAATATGTATTATATGTGTCTTATAAATTATTTTGGTTTGTATCTCTAAGAGCATGATTGATGTTTGCAATATGTATTGTGTCTATGTTATAAATGTATTACAAGTTTGTTACTTAAATTATTTTGGTTGATATCACTAACAAGGAGTGAAGTTTTTAATATGTATTATAAATATATTTTTCATGATTTTAATACAATTATGAAACATATCTAATCAATTTAATACAACTGCGATATAGTTCCATAAACTTCGCCTTTTTCGAGTTTCCATCTAGTATTTCTCCTAAAATCAATTATAAACTTAACCAAACCCTCTTAAAATTGAGATATAAACTCCAAACGACATTTTCAATTATTTGTAGGAACTACCTATCCAAACTAATCACAAATTCGTAAAATTCAAATAATGAATTTTAAAATTTGAAGTTTTATAATGACCATCAATGGTGAACTCTTGCTTTTGTAATTTTAGAGATTTGAAATTTCCGCTTAAACCCGTTAGTCATCCCATCAATTACTCATCGATCAAAAAAATGAGTAAATTCAGTTAATCCTCTTATCCCACCAACAAAGAATCTTGTATAAAAAGCATCTATGTAAGCACGATTATATGACCAATCATATATGCCATTTAGAATTTTGTCCCACAGAATTCCCTTAGGACCCTTTTTAACAAAAGCGTTAATGAACTCCAAATATTTTAAAGAAGAATAAATGGGTTTATATAAAAAGGATGCTATAAATATTCCGAAATAAGCTATACTGACTGAAACAACTGCATCCTTTAAAAATTCATTCCAATCCAACGTGATTTTATACAAATTTTCGGTCTTTCTGTTCCTCTTTTCATCTTGTTTTTGGGTAAAAATAGTGAAATATGGGCAAAAACTGATTTGAGGATAGTTATTTAATTGAAAAGTTCAAAGAAGAAGAAGAAGAATAAAAAAAAAAAGGAAGATAAATAATGTCAGTGAAAGAGACGAAGAACCAGAAGAGTAAAAAGAAGACGAGGAAAAGGGCTGAGAAAGAGGCAAAGACTACTGTACAATAAAAAATGTTATATTTAGTTAGAAAAATTATGTTGGCATAGATGGTAAATATTTTTATAATATAGCATATTTACGTGATTTACCCAATGGGTAATTAGTATCCATCACATTGCATTTTGTGTGTGTATTAATCTTACAACACTTAACATATTAGTGTGGACATCCAATTTACAACAGATTTGAGTTTTGGCAAATGAAAAGTATTTTTGTATTTATAAAAAGAGATTCCAAGGACTATGTAAGATTTTTTGTCAAACGAAAAATAAAATAGAGGTCAATGAGTCAATGGATCATATTATCGAATTAAAATAAGCAATTATTATTTTTTAGTGTAAAGGTGTAAGCTTTGCGATTGGCAAAATCAAGATTTTCACTAGAAAACTAAGAAAATGAGATTTTCGCTAAGAGATTTACATTGTAAATATGAATAAGTTGAAAAGATTCAATATATATTTATTACACCTCTTCAACTTATTACATTTACATTTTGATTCTTTCGGTAAAAATCTCATTTAATTATGTATAAACAGTATAATTTGTTGTCATCAAAGAAATTTCAAATGTATCTCTTGGCTCATACTAGCTCCGCCCATAGGATCATGAGTGTTTTATTTAAAATATGATTTTAGACTGATTTAAGAGTCGCCACTTAATTTTTAAGAAGAATCAAGAAAACTGTTGTTTTCAAAAGACTAAAACAGTAAATCGATTGAAAATATTTAAAGAGGGGTTCGAGGTTCCTATTAATATTCTAGGAAGGTTTTTAAGGCACCTAGAATATCCGCTAATACGGTTATCCGACAATTAATTTATTTGGCTAAAATAATTTAACTTAGTTTAACTTGCAAAAGTGAACTACTTTATAGTTGAGACTATTTTGATAGAAAAATAATGAAATATTATCTAAGTGAAAAAATTTTGTAAGCTTATTTGTTCATTTTATTTATTTTTAAGTCAAATAGAAGATGAATAATTTGGTTAAGTAATTAATTTGAAATGGGTGTCTTTTGGGGATTTGAAGTTTTGAAACCTTAATATTAATTTTTTAACAAATAAGCACATAATATCAGTCACATAAATAGGGAGAGAAAAATTGGGCCCAAGTCTGGATCTGTCTGCCTGGGCCAACACTTGGGCCTAATTTTCGTTTTGGGACCAAAGACCCAATATTTAATACCTGTCCTAAACTAATCTTTGAAATGTTCCTTTCTTTTGGCCTTTGGCCCAATCCTTGTCTCCTTGTACCTGTCTTAGACTAACACAATAATGATCAGGATAAATGGGCTTTTGGCCCAATAATTACAAAACGCAATTGCCGAAATTTTAGGAGGGCTCCCAGGACCCACAAATACATCAGCAACCTTGTACTTCGATTTTGACTCAAAAAGGATAAGATTGAGCCTCCTTGGCTCGAAATGATATGCATAGGAAAGATTGAAAGAGTCTAATGGACTCACTCAAAGGTTCATGCAAGAAAAAAAACAAAAGAGAGAGAGCAATTAGTAAGGGACTAAAGGAAAACTTATTTGAATGTAATTATCAATCGAATAAAATAAACAGACACTTAGGCACAAATAGACAGCTGTACATACATTTACATCAAGGCTAAAGGAAACTCTGTTCTAAAAAATAATAATGAAACACACCAGTGGAACAGAACAATGCAAGACACTGAAAGGATCAATTTCGCACACTTTTTGTATTAATACTATTGTATTTTATCAAACCAACCAGCAGTGTATTAAAGAAAATGCACGACTCATATACCATAATTTAACAGTAAAGAAATAAAGAGATACAATTCTCAACTAATTATTTTGAAGGGCCAAACATTTGTGTCCTTAGCAATTAATGAAGAGATGGCATCCCAGGACAATAAGACGTTACAGTAAGCTTTAGCATAATTCTTTGCACTCCAAGAATTGAAGAAACTATCCTAAAACACATATTTAACATGAAACAAGAGAAAACATACTAATTTAGACAATGAATCTACACAAAGCTTTTGCAAAATCTATCTCAAAACAAACACCTTTTAGCATAATAAACACACTTTATACCTACACTAAGTTACAGTAATCACAAAAAGAGCAAATATAGTTTCCAATAATGATCAACATAAAGCAACTAGGCCAAGACGTGACTCCTATGCTGAAAAACGATGTCACCGAATTCAAGTCGAAATACACGGGATTAATAGAAATCTGAATCTAAAGAAAACGTAATAAGCAAATGCTAATTGACATAACTCAAGTCATCCAAGTAACCATTCTTTCTTTCTAATTAGTAGCCGATTGCAAATAATGAAGAATAAATGAAGATTAAGCTTTGCGTGATTGGGAGATATTGCAACAGAACTATATAATACTAAAGAAACTAAACATTTTAAACATGAACGAAACCACCAATACACAATATTAGCAAAGTAAGACAAAACTAGTATTTTCTCCGAAGGTGAGCAAAAAAAGGACCTTAACACTTACAAATTTAGTAAAAACTAACGAGGAAAAAGAGAAAGGATAGGTATGCTTATTCCATGTGAAAATCATGGCACTAATGATAACCCACATACAAGAGATATACAACATACAACATCCATATTAATTAGCTTTCCGGATTTTACCTCGTTTTGAAAAGCAAGGATAACATTAACAGTAGCGAAATTGAATGAAACCCGATGCTTAGAGATGGAGAAAAAAAATGTGACGACATTCCGACAAGCAGATTTAACAAGGGAAAAATGGGACACACTTAAACCAAGAAGCAAAAAAAAACAAACAACACCACATACAAAGCCACAAAAAAAAAACTTGAGCCAACCTTGGAATCACATCACTCTAGAACAAAATATACAATACGAAAGCTAACCATTTTCAACCACGAATAACGGTAACGCAACAATACAGTAGCAAGACATAGCATAAATAGAAGAAGAGCGAAAGAAGATTATGGCGAAAATGTTACCTTTTTCGGTGCAGCGGACTGGGATCTCGAGCTAAGCAAAGCTTTGACCACCAACACCACAAGCGACTATTCCAATAAACTCCGATGAACAAGACACGAGCAAGAAGACCGAACAAAATCTGAACCCTCACTCTCTGGTTTCAGGACCTAATCTTAAGTATTTTATATATAAATGTATAGCTAACAATTTTACTGTGGCTTCAACTCTAATTGCAGCTCTCTCAATTTTATTTTATTTTCAACCCTCTAACTCTATCCTTTTTTCCCCATTTTGTAGTGGACAACAAACAACCTATATAGAAGGGAGTAGGGTTCGGAAAATGGGGAAAATGGACCAAAAATTTCAATAGAAAAGGCCCATTTTGAAATTCAAATCCGAAAAACCTTTCACTATTTCGGTGAGGCACCTTTTCTCTGCAGATTCAACCCATTCCGAAAGTGGAAATGGTGAGATTGACGACTGGGATCGACTTACTCGTCCTTTGGCGCAACGTGGCTCCATCCTGAGGCCTCAAGGACGGACTCACAGCTGCTGGCAGGTGCTTTTGCTGCTGAAATCACACAGTTGGAGAGGGAAAAGAAGAAGAAGACAACATGTTGCAGTGTACTGCACTGGCTAGCTCACGCCGTTTGGGATCGTTTGTTGTGATCATGATCGAGCAACCGTCGTTTGCTGTTATTGTTGGGGTCGTTTTGCTACTATTGTTCCGTCTATTTGACGCCGCTTCACGTTGCTGGAAGCATTGTTGAAGAAGAAAGACAATGCGGGGTCGTGTATTGGGTATTTGATGTTGTATGTTGTCGGTTGTGGGAGTCAAATTAAGTATTGGGTTGTTATAATTTTAAAAAATAAAGGAATTAGAATGGATAATTAATGGGGTGGGGCATATATCTGTGTACGTATGTTGTTGGTTGCAAATAAAAAAAAAGGTGGGCCGGTTGTAAAGAAAATAAAGGCCAAAATAATTGATTAAAAGGATGGAGTGAATTGGCTAGATTTGGCTAAGGCATGCAATAGAGAATTAATTAACAATTTAGTCAAATTGGGTTAATTAGTAAATTTGATTAGTAATTAAATAAGATGAATTAATATAATTAACTAACGAGCTCCTTAATCTTAATGGAATAAAATAATTAACTTAATAAAAATAATTAATTCAACAACATAGCTATAATTCAAACTAAATTAGATTAACAAAGTGTTTAACGTTATAATAATAATAATAATAATGAAATCTTTTTTTTTTCTTAAAGATATTTTTTCAAGTATTTATACAATATGTTTGTTACATACGTAACAATATAAAACATATGTATTATTTAAAATATTTAAAATATTATAAAAGTGAATAAAATTCTTAAAAAGGAAAATATTTTGAAACATATTTTGAATTTTTATAAAATCAATTATTTCAAATCGTTTGAGATTAAAGAAGCTCGAAAATTAATTATCATCGGGAAGGGTCAAAATTAGGTGTCAACAATGATTACATTTAGTGTATCGATTTTTTTATTATTATTATTATTTCTTGTCAATGTAATATGGAAAGATTATTCACCAAGTATCGAACAAAAACAACATTGTAGAGTATGTCACAAGAGGGAAAATCACTTTTCTATCTGTTATACCGTAATTTTACTATTTATAGAAAAAATTACTTTTTGAAATGTTCTAAGTATAAAATAATTTGACAAAAATACTTAGAAAAGAGTCGCCACTTAATTTTTTAAAAAAATTAAGAAAACTTATAATTTTCAAAGATTTAAATAGAAAAAATCATTTGAAAATACCAAAGAGGGTTCGAGGTTCAATTTACCCTTCGAGAAGGGTTTAAGCATTTGAAGTGTCCGCTAACATGCGGTTGACCTGCGACTTGACTAAAATATATTTTGACTAATTTTTAGAAAAAATGATTTAACATAAGAATAATAATTTACAATATTTGGTTAACTTTGAGAAAAATAGTTAAATAAGTGACACATTTTATTTCATTTTATTTTTTTGAGAAAGGGATCCAAAATGAAACATTTGACTCGAAATACAAGTGATTAGAATATTAATAAAACTAGATTAATTAAAATTTATTTAATTCATTTTGAAATAATAATTTAAACCAATTTAATAAATTAAAGCATGAAAATCATTTTAAATTAATTGACTAACCTTTTGAGAAAATGACTATGTAAATATATATATTTTTTTTTAATTGATTGAAACGGTTTTGACTAACATTTTTAAAGTTTATTTGAGAAAAATACTTTAACTTAAAAACAATTTTAAAATGAATAAAATGTTATTAAGTGAAAAGTATTAAAGAAGATCTCTTTTTAAGGACCAAAGGTTTAACTTAATAAATTTTTGACCAATATACTTGATTAATAAAAAAAATGAACACAAAAACATGAAATATATTAAAATTAAACCAACACCAAGAAAATAACTCATCTTTTGGGAAATTTCATCAAGTTGATTAACAATTATAAAGTTAGAGTTAAACAACAAATAATAAATAATCACAATTAAATAATTTAAAGAGTAAGGAAGAAATTGAATTTGGGCCTCCTTTTGGGTCAATTTCGCTGGAATTTTGGGGTTTAATCCTAAACTCGTTTTTGTATACACCTGATGTATATTAGCGTGTATATCAGCCCTTTTCATGTATAACTTCCCTCCAAACACCTGTATTTCGCCTCAGCCCTCTAATCCTGCATTTTTGACATGTATATTGATGGATACTGAATGTATACAGTGTATATTGAATGTATACTGTTCATCTTAGGATTTTTGAAGGCTTGTATTTCGACTGCAGCCTTGTACCCTTGTCCATCCGCTTTCAAAACTTAAACATGATGACAATTGACTCGATAAAAAAGAGGAGTGTTGGGTTTCAACCCAACTTGGGATGCAAGGAATGAAGGAGAGAGTCCCAAATTGGACTCATAACAAGAGATTCATGCAAGGAAAACAAAATGATAAGAATTAGAATGGTAATTCAAACAACTCGGAATCATTCACAGTGAATGATGAGAGACACATTACAAGAAACATTTAATAAGCCATAACAAAATGAATTAACAAATAAAGCTAAGTATCCACCAATAACAAGTCAAGCATTTATTAATTTAAGAACAAATAGTTGCTGGAAAACATATGTATAGTAACCAATGCATACAAAAATAAAAATGATAATAATAAATAAAAGAGAAAAGAAAAAAAAAGGCAGTGGGAGCATGAATCATGTTGACTATGAGCATCAAAGATTAAGTTATATTCACCAAATTGCATATAGTTAGTTGATTTGAACTCAAAAAGATCCTAAGAATGAGTAAGGCACACTTCAAAGGACATTAGCTCACATAAATAAATTCATACAATAAATAAAAGAACATGCTAAGGTGAAGATTAATGAATACTTGTTCGATTAGGAATCACAAGGGAAGATATTGAGCTCACTTGTAACACTGCATATACATGGATATTCACAACTTTCTTTCAAATACAAAAAATTTCAAGAACTTAAACAAACTACAGGTGAGCAAACAGAGATACACTTCTGCTTGGAACACCAAATGCTACTAAATTAAGACATTCTTTTGAACA
Source organism: Solanum commersonii (assembly GCA_029007595.1). Classification (NCBI taxonomy): domain Eukaryota; kingdom Viridiplantae; phylum Streptophyta; class Magnoliopsida; order Solanales; family Solanaceae; genus Solanum; species Solanum commersonii. The sequence continues at coordinate 63,870 of JAJTWQ010000225.1, read as the reverse complement.
ACAAGTTGATGGCCAACATTTCGGCTAGCATCCAACACAAAGGAAACGAAAACTTGATCCAAAACACAACATGTTGAACATTAGGATAATCACGAAATTTAAAAATAGAGAAGACAAGCTCTTGCATCCAACAAAATAGACGATACAACATGCAATTTCATATCACCTAATCTTGAGATTCTGCCTTCATTTCAGAGGGAAGCCAAACACCAATAGTAATAAAACTTCAGTGAAACATTTGACGCTAAAAGACTGTGAAAACTTAAACATGAGTATTCAACGACATTCAAACAAGCGAACTCGAGATGAGGGCTAGCGATATAGCCTTAAAATTACCATTGAGAAGCAGCGAAGCTAGGCATAAAAATAGCAAAATTTGAAACGACATCAGGAGTAGACAACAAAATTGCTAAAGAACACAGATACTACACATCACTATGCCAGGAATTTAATAACAAACAACAGCAACACAAACCTCCGAGACACCGAAAACATCATTTCGAAATATTAAGGACAAAAATATTGTAAAGGAGGAGGCGTTACCTTTTCGGGGATAGAGAACTAGAAACGACGAGCTTTGGATAGTGATTCTTCTACCACAAGATTCAAATACTAATAATAGCAAGCCAAGAAGTTCAAAACCAGCTACGAACAGAGATTTCCTCGGAACCTAGGATTGGATAATCGCTTGAAAATTTTCAATTGTAAAATGAGTATTGCTTCAAAACTAAACTCCAAAACCGTGTCCCCCATCCCTTAAGCAAGGGGAACTATTTATAGGGAAATATTAGGCGATTTGGGGGGGGGGGGGAATCCGTTAGAAAATTCAAACAAAAATTTGAATTTCTTCTGCTCTTTTCGAAGCAACAGTAAAAGAAATGGGAAAAAGCTGAATTCCACGATTGGGTGGGATTTTCGAACGTTGATGGACTGCTGGATTTCACACGCAAGGAAGAAAAAGAAAACGTGCAGGGGGTGGGGTCGGTTTGGTGTTGTTTGGAGTCATTGCTGGTTCCGTGATTTCTGAATTTATCGCGTGAAGAAGAAGAAGACCAATATGGGCAGTGGGGTCGTTTGGTACTGGGTATGTACATATATTGTTCGCTGATGGTTCTGGTTTCTGGGTTTGTTCTCGTCCCACGGAGAAGGAAGAAGAAACGTATAGGAGTGGGGTCAATGTGGGGTTGTTTTGGAATTGATGTGTATTGTATGTTGGGCGAGTGAAATTAATTTGAGAAAGGGAGAAATGGGCTGGAAATTTGAAATGAAAAGGCCCAAAAATGGGTCTTTCAAAGAATAAGGGAAAGTGGCTAAAATTGCAAAATAGCCATATGAATTAACAATTTTGCCAATTTGAATTTAGTCGGTGAGTTTGACCAAAAGCTAAATAGGATGAGTTTATATAAATTAATTAATGAACTTCTTAATTTTAACAAAGGAAAAATAAATAACTGAATTATGAACTAATAACTCAAAATATAAGTATTAACTAACTCAACCAATTAACCAACTAATTAAGTAAAATTAAAATCTTTTTGAGATGATTTTCGAATATTTATAAAATATAATAATTAATACATAATTATCTAAAACATGTATATTATTTGAAAAATTATAAAAAGTGACAAAACTATTTAAAATAATTTGAAAGATATTTTGAATTTTATAAAGTCGATTATTTCAAATCGTTTGTAATTTAAGAATCTCGATGATTAGTCTATATTGTGGAGGTCCAAAATTGGGTGTCAACACTACTAGTCCACTTTTTTAGAAGGGGGAAAATATCCTAATTATGGTTTGTGGGGTGCGATTTGATTTGATATAAAAATAATTTTTTAAATAAAAATAAGAGAGAAGTATTAAAAACATCTCTAAACTTCGTTCAAATTATTAGTTTCATCCTCGAATTATTGACAACCTTAAAAATACCCCTTTACTTGACTAACTAAACTTAGATACACTTTCGATACGCTTCCAATATACTACATGACATAGCAAGTGGTCTCAAATTATTGTAGGAACATGGAGTTTTTAATAAAAACCGAGAGAAGTGTTGAAAACACCGCTAAACTTGATGAAATCTAGGAGTGTATTTCACTAATGCTGCAAGATCGAGAGTGTATTTAGTTTCAATTGGTCAAATAAAAACGTGTTTTTAAGGCTATCAATAATTCAAAAATGAAACTAATAATTTGCGCCAAATTTAACGGTATTTTCAATACCTCTTGAAATATTTATGTGCTCACTCAACAAATGCGATGTTGAACCAAAAATTGTCCTTGGTATGCAAAAAAATACATGAAATTATATATGAGGTAGTTCGACTCGGTACATAGTTTTAAAAAAGAAAGAAAGACTTTAAAACCTTGTGGTTCAAAATGAATGATAGAAATTTCTCTGGCTAAATTATTTCATTAAGGGTAAAGTAGACATTTTAAAATTAAATTGTTACTTAATATAGAAATTGTTATAAAAACATTGTTAAAATGAAAGAGACAACATTCCCAATGTTGACAATTTTATGAACATACAACACTAGAACATACCCTAATGTTAATTGGAACTAGAAACTAAAAATGAAAGATAACATGGGAACTTGCCAGCTTGAGAACAGTTGCGCGGTGATCTGAAACTTGTTATCCAACATTCAGACGTTTTACTGAGGATTTGGTGGACGACTATTAGCTGCTGAGACTCTAGAACCCCATTCAAGCAACTCTTTGCTGGTGTCATCCTTGTGAACAATCACTTCGATGAAGCACAAACTATCTTTCTTTGTTTCAGTTGCAGTTTCAATTGCTTCCACCAGCTCCTCTTCGCAACAAACCTAGTACAAGAATGCATTATTTTAGTTGAATAACTCTTGTTGACTCAACTAATGGTATAGGGATAGAGAAATTCCTCACCTTTGTTGTCCAACATTTTCCTTGCCCGTTGTGGATTGCATCGACTAGTCCAGTGTAATTCCAGTTCTTGATCACATTGTAAGGTCCGTCGTGAATCTCAACTTCAATTGTGTAACCACCATTGTTTATCAAGAAGATGATAGTCCTCTGACCACATCGCAGCATTGTTGAAATATCCTGAGCAGTCACCTACAACAAGTATTTGCCATACAGAATGATGAGAACGCGATGGAATGGATTAACACAACGAACTCATTGTGTTGAATTCAGTTCATAACACAAATCATTTTACCTGAAAACTACCGTCACCAATGAAAGCAATCACCCTCTTTTCTTTTGCTGCTTGTGCGTAACCAAGCGTTGCCCCAACAGACCAACCAATAGATCCATACTGCATTTGGAACTCGTACCTGAAAGAAAGCCAAAGAATACCAAATGTCATTACGATGAACATGGAAGCAAACGTCATTTCTCATTGTTATTCGGAGCTTACCCACATCCCTTGAGCAGTTTAAGTTTCTGGCAATTGAACCATGAATCCCCTGTCTCAGCAATCACAGCCGTGTCACCGGACAACATCCTCTGAATGTGCTCAAAGAGAACATTAACCCTCAATGCCTCTTTAGGCTCACACTTAAGAGGATGTCCCTCTGGAACATAAATCCTTCGATAATTCTCGTAAGCAGTCGGGTTGTGCTTTAGCCTCTTGCCCAATGCAGCAAGGAAATCCTTCATTAGAATACAACCAAATGTAGGTCCATTACCAACAGTCACACGATCCGGCTGTACGATGATGGCTTTCTCTCTTTTGAGAAGCAGAGAATACCCGACAGAGCTATAGTCATTAAAAATAGGTCCAGCAAACAAGTAAGCATCAGCTGATTCCACAATTTCAGCACAAAAGGCCGTACTCACTGCACCCCAATAAGTTCCAATGAAATGAGGATGGTGTTCTGGAACCATCCCCTTAGCTGATGGCATCACTGCAACAGCATATCCACTTGCATCCGCTAATTCAACAAACGCATCAGACGCCTTTGCAACGCGCATTTTTGGCCCTCCCACAATGACTGGTTTCACAGCTTTGTTTAAAAACTCTGCAGCTGCCTCCACTGATGCTTCCAAACCCATCTTATTACTCAATCTAATACCAAAAAATAAACCATACAAAGTAAATACCTTGTTCACATTAATTGCAAAACAGAACTAACACCAATAAATCAAATTAGAATTAACATCTTAAGCTTTCTGCGGAATCAAATAATGCCCATACAAAAAGGAAAACAGAGCATATTATACGTCAATCAAAATTACATACCTGGGAGAGATGAAAAATGGAACAGGTTCACGGCTAAAAGTAGGGTGTGGAATCCCTGGCAAGTTACAGCTTATGCTTATATAAACTGGCTTACTCTCTTTCAGCGACGTAGAGATCGCGGTATCAATCAGTTCATGTGCATCTTCTAAGTTATTCACTACAGCCTGAAAATTCAAAAACACGAAAGAAAAATTACTATCAATACAGAACATGCATAGTATCAAATCTGTTCAATTCAGACCCAATCTACCTGGTAGCAAGTAACAGTTTGAAAGCAACGAAGTTCTTGGGTAAAATCAGGCAACCCAATAGTATGATGAAGGATTCTGTTAGTTCCATAATCATTCGAATTAGGGCCACCGACAATACAAATCAATGGAAGATTCTCACTATAAGCACCAGCAATAGCATTAAGAACACTAAGCCCTCCAACAGTAAAAGTCACAACACATGCCCCAACACCACGGGCTCTAGCATATCCATCAGCAGCATATCCAGCATTAAGCTCATTACAACACCCAACAAAATTAAGCCCAGGTTCATCAATTAAGTGATCCAGTAATGTCAGGTTGAAATCACCGGGTACACCGAAAACATCGGTGACCCCGACTTGGACTAAACGGCGTGCTAAGTGACGACCCAGTGTGGATTCCGGCGAGTTGAACGGAACGGCTGGATTGTGAATAGTTACGGCGTTAACCGTCGGTAAACAGCCCACGTCAGTGTGCGGTGGTTTACATGTGTCAATTGCTCCGATCTTCACGTCCATGATGAATTGAGTGTTTTTTTTTTCTTCAGAAAATTGTAAATGATTATATGAGTAGTAAGTGCTACCTTTGAGTAGTTTTTTGGGTTTTATAAGAATGAAAAAATGTTAAGTAGAAAAACAGGGGGCGGCCTTTGGGATTTTTTTGTTTTTGTTGGTTTCGGTTTTACTATTCAATTCTCTAAATAACAAAACACATGGGCGGTGGTTTAAGAGAAGAAACAGTGGGAAAGTGCTTAGAGTGTTTTAGAATGAACTAGAAAAAGTTGATTTGAGTTATGGCAAATGAAAAGTATTTGTATTTATGAAAAGAGATTCCAAGGACTAGGGAAGGTTTTTTGTCAAACGAAAAATAAAATAGAGGTCAAGGAGTTAACAGAGCACATATCGAATTCAAATACTCAACTATTTTTTTGTAGAATAAATGTGAACTTTGAGAAAGTTCATGCTCAAAATATGAAGATATAAGAAATTGAAAGGAATTCAATATCCGCTAAATACATTTAAAAAAATATATATAAAATAATATAATTTTTTATCATCAAAAGAATGTTCAATGAACTTTTGAACCTTTACTCGCTTCGATTCTGATAATAGGAGCATTGTTAAATTGTTTACAAAGATGTGTTTGAACTTACGTAGGGCACATTTGGTCATGCAATATAAAATCATAATTTAAAATTTTGATATGAAGTTAAAGATTTATTTGGATATGCGATTTGGATATTTTATATTGTATGTTTTTTCATAAACATAAAAATCACATAAGTTGTAAAAACTATTAAACTATCTCAATTTTTTATACAATCTTACAAAATAAGCAAAAATTTATAAAATCACATAATATACTATTACAAAGCTATTCTAAAAAATAACAATATTTATTGATCAAATTAATTTAATGAAAGAATAAAATTGAACATAAGTTGAAACTTAGTGTCTAGTCTTTAATAGAATTCCCTCACATGCTATGGGCGGACAATCTTCTTAGGTTAAACTTGTATTTCTCGATTATATGATCGAAAAGACGAACCAACATTGTTACTATGAGCCATTTGTTAGTCAACTTAGTTGGTAAATAAATTTTATCAAAAATAATGAATTTGATGAATATAAATGGTAAAGTAGGAATTGATTTGAAGTAACAATAAATTGAGAAAAAGTTCAAATTTGTCATCGAACTTGAGAAAAGGTTCATCTGTGACATTCGATAAAAGTTTGGCTCATCAATATAATTTCCATTTGAGAAAACGGTTCATTCATGCCATTATTTGTCAACTGAAATGTTATAGATGAGCCAATCTTTTAACAGATGACATATATAGGTTTTTTCTCAAACGAAAATGACATATTTCAGTCTTTTTCCTTTAAAAAAAATGATTTGACCTAATGACATGGCTGGAAATGACATAAATGAGTATCTTTTAACGGATCACATAAATAAGCCTTTTCTCAAAGTTTGATAACATATTTGAACTTTTTCCCTAATAAATTTTGTGTTTGTGAGAATAGTCGTTATATAAAATATAAATAGTTTAAAAAGTAATGATATGAATTATAAATTTTATTCACATCTGAAATAAATAGTTAGTAGATATAAATATGAGGTTATTTTTACAAAATATAAACTTGTAGATTAACTTCAATTTATAAAATCACAAATAATGATGTGAAATTCTCAAATCATAATTTTTTTTAAAAATTTAAAATTTCATCTCATAAAATAAAATCGTCTGTCCAAACACTAATTTCATCTCATAATTTCATATGAAACCGCTTATCCAAACGTCTACTTACATGAATCTTTACTTTAACCGATTTTTTTTTTTTTATGTCTTTGTCAATGCAATATGAAATTATTTTATTTTCTATTCACCGTGAATCGAACAAAAACCACATAGTTGAGTACGTCACAAGAGGGAGAATCGCTTTTCTACTTGTGCACTTTTCCACCGAAGAAGAGGAAATATACGTAAATTATCGTTTTGTGCTTAATATAAAAAAAATCGAAAACTTTAATTTAAAATATTTATATGTTCACCCAGTGTTTTAAAAAGTGGGGACGTGAGACAAAACGTTTTATAAAATATGGGGTGAGACGTAAGTCTCGAGACATGGCCAGTAAATCTTATGAATCTACAAGACGCAATTTCATGTGTATTCAATTTTATAATTCTATTATTAAAAAATAAACAAAAAGTAAAACTTTTAATCTTACAAATAAATTTTAATAACCTATAACATAAGAAAAAAATATTATGGTTTTTATTTGAGAAATGTATTAATAGTCAATAATGACGAAAAAAAGTATTACAACTACTATTTAAAAAATATCATTACACCAATAATAATAATAAAATTCAAAAATAAAATAATAAAAAAATGCCCGAACATATGTTTTTACGCTCAGGATTTACGTTTTTACGCCGAAAGCTTAAGCCTCAAATTCTAGGACTTACGACTTATGAATCTACATCTTTAATTTGTACCCAAAAACATTTTTGATACGCCCCACCTCGAAACTCATCCGAAACTCGCCCAAAAACGTTTTTAAAAACATTGTGTTCATCCAATAAAAGCGATGATTATCCAAAAACAGGGAGCTAGCCTTGGGTTAGCTTAATGGTTTTTAGTTCGGATAAAACACACAAATGAGTGGCAGCTGTCACAAACCTGGTCCAGATTCGGCCTGCCCCAGCAAATAGTAATCAAAATTTTCACAATTTAAATATAAAATAATAAAAAATATAACGTAAATTGAAACAAAAAGAAAATAAAAAAATTAGGTTAAAGTTCACGAGTCACCATCTTTCTTTACTCAAAACCAATCACTTTCTGGTCTACCAACCACTTTTTTGTGTTATTGGACTATCTTCGTGGCTGGTTTTGTATTAAATATTTAAGATATATATTCCATATATTAATTAATAAACAAGACATTATGAAAAAATTATTTTTTCACTCCTCCATTTTAGTAATTAATATCGCAACTTTTCAATTTACTAAAACAAATGAAAATTTAATTAAATCCAAAACAAAAATTTCTAATACTCTTGATTGTGATTTTTAAAATATTTTTAACATTCGTTTAATTATTATTAATTGTTATAATCTATTATAAAACAAGAATTATATAATAATAAAAAATAAAAATAGACAAAATTTTTATAATAAAAATAAAAATAAAAATAAAACAAAAATAGAAAAAAATGATACAAATGTTACTGTAGTTCAAAAGACTTAAAGATTTCATGATGGAATACACAATAAAAAACAAAAAAAATTAATTTTTAAAAATAAAATATGTCACGTAAATTAGGATAGCGAAATATTGTGATAGCCTTTTGGCCAATTATGCTTGGACTGGAAGACAAACTGATGCATGACTTTTATTACGCGAGCGTAGTGGCCAGAGGCGAATCCAAGCCCAGGATTTAAAGACTTTGAATGCACTAATATTACTTAAAATGAAAACAATGAAAATAGGAGGCTAGCTCGATTCAAACCCAAGTCTCACAAGTGGTATCTTTGACTTGTACCAATAGCACAACATTACTCTTATGTTTTTTATGGGTACACTATTAATTATATTTTAATTTCTATTTTTTTTCTCAAAATAAATATACATATATAGACATAATTTTTTTTCGAAATTAATAGGTACACGTGCATCCATATCTTATAGGGTGGGTCCGCCTCTGGACTGGCTGCGCATCCAAATAAAACAAGAAGAAAAATGGAATACTTCACGCACTCGCATCTGGCAGTACGAATACGTAATTGCGTGAGACGTTCAAGAAAAAAATTAAAATTTCGATTATAACAAAAACTCGAAACAAAATTTACACTGTTTTTAATTTGAAATTTTGTTTTTGTTGCTTTAAAAAGTTGTCAAGACATTCATGATACTTTCATGTTTAAATCATTAAAAATAAAAAACTACTTAGAAGTTTGACATACTACGAGTATAGCTAATTTATTCTAATCCAATGTAGCAAAATTGACATGATTGATTCGACTTAATTTAACTAAAATTTAAGTGAAAATCAAATGATTTCCGCTAATCTCGCTAATTTATTTTAGATTTATTAACATGATCTTTAAAATACTTTTCTATTTCAATCCATTTGATACATTTTTTTTAATTTATCAAAAATAGAATAACATCCATCGTTTAGGTTTCTGAGTAGCTAAAGTTAAGATAGAATAGGTCATCACATCCTGGGGTTGAAGAATGAGCAGCTTTAAAAAGGAAATGGCAAGCTAACTTTCTTATTTTATTTATAATGAGATAATTTATAGTTATACAACTGATTATAACTTACTCCAAATCAGGAATAACAATTAAAAGAAAAAGTAATAATCATACTTGTTAGTGAAAACTTACAAGATAACAAAAATACAAGATTACAATTGAAAATAAAATGAAGAAAATAAATCTCTTCAGGCTGAGGCGCGGATATCTCGCTCTCTTTAAATTCAAGCCCACTGCAGCAAACGTTTTCACCGATCCAACAGTAGTCCTTCTTGACTTATCTCCTCCAGAATACAACAACCTAATCACAACCCAACAAACTCTAGACAAGAGTTGAGTCCAAATCTCCACAAAAAGAAGACCTCCCTTCAACTAATAAGAACTCTCTTTTTTTACTAACTCTTTCACTCTATATTTTTTCTTGTTTGTTGTGTGTACTAAACCAAATGAAAACCACCACTATTTATACTAGAAGAAGTCTTTCTAGGAATAAATAGGAAGATAATGGAATGGTAAATAGTGAAGATAAATAGCTTTAGGAGTTACATATGTTACAAGAATAATGGAGGATGAATAATGAAGGTAAAACGAAAGAGCTCAATCAGAGCAACAATGAGAGCTCAATGAGCATCTCAGATATTTTGTATTAAGAAGAAGAAGATTACATTGAGTTAGTCACAGTAGTTATAAGAAGATTACATTGAGTTAGTCACAGTAGTTATAAGAAGATTACATTGAGTTAGTCACAGTAGTTATAACTCTCTTACTGTGACTTGTAATTGATCTTACTAACTCTATGCTAGGTAGTTACAACTACTTATAAAATGGCTGATCTACCCTTTCACTTTTAACAGCCTAACTAACATTAACTAACTTCTAACTGACAGTAGCTCATCTTCACATCACATTACTCCCCTTCAAGCTTGGAGGGGCAAATATGTTCAACACTCCAAGCTTGGATAGAAGATGATCATGTTGTAATTTGGTCAATCCTTTGGTTAAGATATCAGCAGGCTGCTCCTTAGTTGGAATGTAATCCACCTAGATCAATCCCTTTTGTACTTTCTCTCTTATGAAGTGACAATTAATCTCAATGTGCTTTGTTCTTTCATGATATACAGGATTTGCTGCAATTTGTATTGCAGCCTTACTATCACTATATATCTGACTTGGTAGTTGAACCTCAACACCTACTTCTTTAAGCATGCCAAGTAGTCGTACCAATTCAGAGACTGTAAAAGCTATACTTCTGTACTCTGCTTCAACAGAACTTCTTGAAATTGTCATTTGTTTTCTTAGCCTTCCAAGACACTAGTGATTTACCAATCTTGACCATGTATCCTGTAACAGATTTCCTAGTGATTGAGCATGAGGCCCAATCATCATCACAATATACAGAGACTAGCTCATCTGAGTCACTTGGTAACAATAAGCCTTGCCCTGGTTGTCTCTTTAGATGCTTAATCACCCTCAGTGCTGCATCCATGTGAGGCTTCTTTGGTTGTTGTAGAAATTGGCTTAGAGTTTGAGTGCTGAATTATATGTCTGGTCTGGTCATATTCAAGTACAAGAGTTTGCATATGAGTTTTAGATACATAGTCTGATCCACCAGAGGATCCTCCAACTCTTTTGGCTGTTTGCTTAGGTGATCATCATACAGTTTGGAAGTTAGCTTAACATTGATGTCAATAGGGGTTCCTGCAGGTCTGGCTGCTGTCATGCCAACCTCAGAAATAAGCTCAAGAATGTACTTCCTTTGATGCATTAGTATACCCTCAACTGATCTGACAAACTCAATGCCTAAGAAATATTTTAGCTCCCCTAAATCCTTCGTATTGAATGCTAGCTGCAGTGCCTTTTTAGTCTCATCTATCAACTTCAAACTGCTTCCAGTTACTAGCATATCATCCACATAAACCAATACTATAATGATTCCCTCTTCTGACTTGTTAATGAACAAAGAATGATCATATTGACTTTGTTTGAAACTCAATTTAATAAGAGTCTCAGTCAGTTTGTGATTTCACTGCCTTGGAGCCTGTTTGAGTCCATATAAAGACTTTGTCAGTCTACATACTTTCTCCCCTTGACTGACAAAATATGAAGGTAGTTGCATATAGATTTCATCCTCCAAGTCTCCTTGAAAAAATGCATTAAACACATCCATTTGATGGATATGCCAATGTTTAGAAGCAACCTCAGACACAATGGTCCTCATTGTCACCATTTTAACCACAGGTGAGAAAGTCTCATTATAGTCTATCCCTTCTTGTTAACTGTAACCTTTTGCAACTAGTCTTGTTTTGAACCTCTCAATTTCACCAGTAGATTTATACTTGACTTTGTATATCCACCTACTGTTACGACCCGATTTCTCAAGTCATGATGACACCTACTATAACCCACCAGTAGGTAAGCCAACTCGTAACCCGGAACAACGAGTAATGAGTCTGAGAGTAGAAACTAAACAAGAGTAGACAAATAACAATATAAACAAGCGGAAGCAAACCAAAAACATATATACAAATAAAGATCCCTCCCAGAACCTGAAAGTCACTAGTACAGAGCTACTAACAAAATGAGTACAAGTCCCAAAAGTGGACAACAGAGACTGGACTGTCTCGAAAGGTAAAAGACAAGTCTATATATACAGATGGAGACTGAAGTAGTACAAGACACCGTGTGCTCACTCTCGTCTCCGGATCAGACTGCTCCAAGCTCGATCAACGCTGACTACTAGTGCCCGGACCTACATCACGAAATAGATGCAGAGCGTAGCATGAGTACCAAAATAACAGGTACCCAGTAGGCATCATAGGCCGACTGAACTTGAAAAGTAAAGCCAATATGAAAAGAAGGAATAATACAAACCGAGGGTCAAGAGCAAAAATCTAAGTAACAATGGAATGCACACGAGTGTACAAAGAACTAACTAAAGTAATCTATAAGCTAACTACACCTAACTGGACCCCCATAAGCCCAGAAGGTACACTCGTGCGCAAGTTAAATAAAAACCCGAACGGACCCTCATAAGCCCGACGAGTACACAGAATAACTATAACTAAAGAGAATTACATATAAGAACCCAAGAACGAAGAACATCGAACCAAAACCTCAACCCTACTTAGTAGAATCTGACAGTACGGAGGCCGGACCTCGAACCGGATGCTCACCAGAAGTACCCAAGTAACCAATCACAAGTAACAATTATAAGAGGCCGAAACTTTAACTGGATGCTCTATATAGGTATCTGAGTAATAGAGGCCGGACCTTAAACCGGATGCTCTATATAAGTATCTGGGCAATAGAGGCCGGACCTTAAATCGGATGCTCTATAAAGGTGCCAATGTAGCTGCTGAAAGAGTCCTAATCGATCCATACTCATAAATGTCCGTGGAACGCCGTCCATACTTAGCCAATCAATGTAAGTCCTTGGAACCAAATCAAAAATCAAATTCAAATCGCGAAGTAGAATTAGTGTCGTCGACGTAACTCGTGAAGCAGTAACATCGGGGAAAATAAGAATAACTAAAGTCGGAGCAAGCGTATCGCTTAGCTAAGGTCCAATCTATCAAACTCAAGTCTGATACACCAGTCTACATGGATCTAAGTCGGCCGAGCGACGTCGGGGAAAAACTAAGGCCTATCGGATCCGAATCATGTATTTCTAAGCAAGCCCTAGTCAAACCTAAACTAAGGTCCAACATGCTTAAAATAAACAGTAAGTAAGCATGCAAGCACTTCACCTAGTGAAGAGAGTCCATTAATAACACAAATCATGCTCACAGTTACCCGATAATTCCTAAAATAGGCCGAAAACATGATTTCTTAACACCTATGCAGGATTCAATATCTACCCAACCCAAATCCCAACTAATCAACATGCATTCACATTTTCGAGCTCAATCTAAGAGAGGGAAATCGTAGCCTACCTGTAGGCCGATCACACGCGCTCTAAAATCACTTCTCCGGAGCTTTCCCTTTTTGAACGGTCTCGAAACGCTGCCCCGCTATCAAAAATAGAGTCACAACGTTAATAGGATCGTTTAGACACCAAAATCACAACAAACGGAGACGAGTCAATTTTGGAGTCAAAACGGGAATCGTGGAACCCGCACAGGAAATTCCGAAATTAATCCCAAAAGTGGGTCCTAACCAGTTTCCCCAGCTCATGTCCCATAATGGGACACAATTCGGGGCTCGGGAACAACACAATACCAACATATAATCAAAACCCAAATTTTCTCAACAATTAAAAATGGGACAGCAGCTAATTCAGCATTTTTACCAAAAATGGGCGGTCTACAGTAAAATCTGACAACACCACAATGTTCTCCTCGAAAAACCATTCAAGATAACCTCAAAAATCACTAAAATCGGACCTAAAATGGTTGAGAAAACAAGTTTCAAAAATTTCCAAAATCAGGCTCATAAAAGGGTCGGGGCAGCAGGTGTTTTTCGAAATTTACCTCAAACGGGGACTCCAAATCACTATCCGAGCTTACCAACACGTTGTCCTCGAAAAATCTCACAACTTAGCTTTTTGAATCGCCCAAATCGATTGAGAGATGAGAGTTTGAAGTTTGGGAAATAGTTGCTGATTTTCTGCAATTTTTTCCACGACTAAAAACTTCGACGGGGTGCTCCGATCTCGTTCGGAACCCCGTGCACGCAAACGAGATATGCAACCATATCAAATTCAACATTCCAAACTCAACGGCGCAATTGAAATTTCCATCAGAGGTCATTTCGATAAAAAGTGGGTCCCACTTCCAAAAGTCCTTTTTAAGTCAAAATTCACAAAAAGGGTTCGAAAAGATATCTAAAACCTCCAGACACAAAAGAAAGGTCAATCTAGACCAAACTCGACATTCCGGAGCTAACCATACTGATGAAATTCTCATCCGAGTGCATTTACTCAGAATGTTGACCAAAGTCAAACTTAAGCCAAATTTCAAAGGCTAAAACGCCTAATCGCACCGACTCACACTGAAAACCTCGGGAGTCATGACGACCATGCTACTAGCCTAAAATGACCCTTCCGGAGCCGATGGAATCGTCGGGGTGGATTCCGATGTCATCTTCTTGAACTTTTGATCGAAAATGATCGTTCAAGGTTCATAAGCTCCAAAACACAAAAACTCTCACCAAGACCAAACGAACGACCGGTGACCGAACGTCGGTCCCAAAGAAGTCATAAATGACTTGGGGTCGCTATAGGAACGCTCTAAACGACATATAGAAGGCAAGACACAGAAATGACCTGGAGGGTCATTACAATATCCACTACTAAAAAGGACTTTCGTCCGCGAAATAAAGGATCAAGGAGTACCTGAAGGCTCAAACAAGCCGGAAAATTGCTCTCGCATCTCCTGCTCGATCTCCCAGGTAGCCTCCTCGACTGGACGATGCCTCCAACGGACCTTAACAACAGGAATGGCTCTCGAGCGCAATCTCCTCACATCTCTGGCTAGAATGGCAACTGGCTCCTCTACAAATGTCAAACGATCATTCAACTCGACGCCATCATCTTGGAGCACATGGGACTCATCATGAACATATCGCCGCAGCATCGAAACATGAAACACTGGGTGGATGGCCGAAAATGCTGGAGGTAGGGCCAACTCATAAACAACCTCCCCAACTGTCTGGAGTATCTCAAAAGGCCCAATGTACCTGGGGCTAAGCTTGCCCCGCCTCCCAAACCTCATCACGCCCTTCATGGGCGACACACGGAGGAATACTCGGTCACCAACAGAGGATCTCAAAGGTCGACGCCTCTGATCCGCATAACTCGGGTGCCTACTCGAGCCGTCCCGAGCCTATCCCGAATCACCCGCACCCGATTCGGGGCCTCCTGAAGCAAATTTGTACCACACGGCCTAGGCTCAGAGACTCAAACCAACCAACCGGAGAGCGGCAACGCCTACCATATAAGGCCTCGAATGGGGCCATCGAATACTAGAGTGGTAGCTATTGTTGTACGCAAACTCCGCCAAAGGCAAGAATTGGTCCCACCGACCTCCAAAATCCATAACACAGGCCCGCAACATATCCTCAAGGACCTGAATAGTACGCTCTGACTGGCCATCCGTCTGTGGGTGAAAAGCTATGCTAAGGTGGACACGGGTGCCCAACTTCTCCTGAAAAGCCCTCCAAAAGCTGGAAGTGAACTGTGAACCCCGGTCTGAAATGATAAAAACAGGCACGCCATGAAGACGGACCACCTCCATAATGTAGATACGAGCCAACCTCTCGGCACTGAAAGTAGTATGAATAGGAAGGAAATGTGCTGACTTGGTCAATCGATCCACGATGACCCAAATGCTGTCAACACCTCTAGAAGTTCGAGGCAACCCCACAACAAAGTCCATAGTGATACGCTCCCACTTTCACTTCGGAATGGGTAATCTCTGGAGCTCGCCACCAGGCCTCAAATGCTCGGCCTTTACCTGCTGGCAACACAAGCAACGGGAAACAAAGTCAGCAATATCTCTCTTCATGCCACTTCACCAGTAATGCTGCCTCAAATTATGATACATCTTTGCTGTGCCCGGATGGATAGAGTATCTAGATTCATGGGCCTCAGAAAGTATCAACTGTATCAAATCTCCAACTCTCGGAACACAGATGCGGCCGGCAAATTTCAACACTCCATCAGGATCTAAGGTAGCCTGACCACCACCACCCGCTAACACTCGATCTCTAAGGGCCACCAAGGTATCATCCTCAAACTAGCAACCACGGATCCTATCAAGCAAAGAAGACTGAACTCCCATAAAGGCCAAGACGCGTCTAGAATCTGAGATATCCAACCGAACCATGCTATTAGCTAAAGACTGAATGTCCAAAGCTAAGGGTCGCTCCACAACAGATAAGAACGCTAGACTACCCATACTCACCGCCTTCCGGCTCAAGGCGTCCGCTACCACATTCGCCTTGCCCGGGTGATAGAGAATAGAAAGGTCGTAGTCCTTCAGGAGCTCAATCCAACGACGCTGCCTTGAATTAAGGTCCCTCTGGCTCATGATATACTGAAGACTCCTATGATCGGTATAGATCTCACATCGAACGCCATACAAGTAGTGTCTCCAAATCTTAAGTGCGAAAACTACCGCCGCCAACTCCAAGTCATGGGTGGGGTAGTTGCGCTCATGGATCTTAAGCTGCCTCGACGCATAAGCAATAACCCGGCCCTGCTGCATCAATACACAACCAAAACCAATGCCGGATGTGTCACAATAAACTGTGAAGCCCTCACCCTCAACTGGAAAAGTCAATATAGGAACGGTGGTCAATAACTCCTTGAGCTTCAAAAAGCTCGCCTCACACTCCTCTGACCAAACAAAGGGAACATCAACACGAGTCAATCGAGTCAATGGGGCTGCAATAGTAGAAAAGCCCTCAACAAAGCGTCTGTAGTAGCCTGCTAGTCCGACGAAGCTCCGAATCTCAGTAACTGAGGTAGGCCTAGCCCAATCACGAATAGCCTCAATTTTCGCCGGGTCTACCATAATGCCCTCCTTGGATACAACATGCCCCAATAACGCTACAGAGTCTAACCAAAAATGGCACTTTGAGAACTTGGCATAAAGCCGCTGATCTCTCAAAGTCTGGAGCACAATCCTCAAATGCTGCTCATGTTCACTCCGGCTCCGCGGATATACCAGTATGTCATCAATGAAGACGATGACAAATAAATCAAGGTATGGCCTGAACACATGTGTCATCAAATCCATGAAGGCAGCAGGGGCATTAGTCAACCCAAATGACATCACTAAGAACTCATAATGGCCATAACGGGTCCTAAATGCGGTCTTAGGGATGTCTGCTGCCCTAATCCTCAGCTGATGGTACCCGGACCTCAAATATATCTTAGAAAACATGGCGGCACCCTGAAACTGATCAAACAAATCATCGATACGAGGCATGGGTAACGGTTCTTCACCGTTACCTTATTCAGCTGCCTGTAGTCAATACACATCCTCATAGTCCCATCCTTCTTCTTCACAAACAGAACAGGAGCACCCCAAGGCGACACACTCGGACGGATAAACCCCTTACCTAAGAGATCCTCTAACTGAACACTGAGCTCCCTGAGCTCTGCAGGAGCCATCCGGTAAGGCGGAATAGAAATAGGACGGGTGTCGGGTTCCAAATCTATGGCAAAATCAATGTCACGATCTGGAGGTAGGCCAGGTAGGTCTGTAGGGAACACATCTGCAAACTCTCTAACCACAGGAATTGAGTCAACTGAAGGGCCCTCCCTACTCACATCTCGTACATAGGCTAAATAAGCTAAACACCCAGAAGCAACCAACCGCCTAACTCGCATAAAAGAGATGATCCCCGTCGGTGTGTGACTATAAGCACCCTGCCACAACACTGGGGGAATGCCAGGCATCACTAAGGTAACAGTCTTGGCGTAGCAATCCAAGACCGCATGGTAAGGGAATAACCAATCCATGTCCAGAATCACGTCAAAATCAACCATATCTAGCAAAATAAGATCAACTCTAGTATCATAACCCTGGATAGTCACTAAGCAAGATCACAATACTTGATCCACTACTAAGGACTCACCCACCGGGGTCGAAACATGAATTGGCTCTGTTAAAGACTCAAACCTCATACCCAATCGGGGAGCAAAATAAATAGACACATACGAGAATGTGGACCCGGGATCAAATAATACTGTAGCAGGCTGATGGTATAATAAAAGTGTACCTGTAATGACATCGTCAGATGCCTCAGCTGCCGCCCTCGCCGGGGCTGCATAGAAATGGCCCTGGGCACCTCTGCCCGATACATCTGATCTACTACCTAACCTGCCTCCCCGAGCTCCGCCTCTGGTACCCTGTCCGCTGTCTCGACGATCCTGGCCCTGACCACCACCTCTAGCTAGAGGGGGTACTGCTGAAACTGGTCTAGGTGCAAGGGGAGCTGGTACAATCACTCCTCGCCCTCGCCGGGGGCACTCTCTGGACCAATGGTCAAGTGCACCGCAATCAAAACACCTCGAAGCTGAACGCCCTGAAGTAACTCGACCGTGGTAGGGAGGGAGGGAATCTGATCCCCTCGAACTCTCGCCTGTACTAGGACCACCCTGGTGATACTTGCCTCCCTCAGAAGCAGGTAATGCAGCCTGAACAGGCCGACTGGACTGACCCTGCTGGAACCTCTGGCGGGGCCTATCATAGGAGTCTCTCCCTCTGGTCTGGGACCCACTGTAGCTGCCCTGGTAGCGTGCCCTCTTATCGCTGCCCCCTTGGGCCTCGCGATGAATATGCTCCATAGATCGGGCATGGTCAACCACATCAAGAAATGAACGGCCGGCCGACACCAAATGCTCTGTGTCGACCCTCAGACGGTATCGCAACCCACCTACAAAACAATGAACTCTCTCCTCCTCTGTGGGTAGGATCATGGTAGCATGTCGAGATAACTCATGAAACCTCGTCTCGTACTCTGAGACGGTCATAGGGCCCTGCTCTAATCTGGAGAACTAATCACGAAGCCTATCCCTGACCCTCAGTGGCATGAACCGGGCTAAGAAAGCCTCTGAGAACTCACTCCAAGATATAGGAGGCGATCCAGCTGGCCTGGATTCTCGATACGAGCACCACCACTGTCTGGCCCACGATATTGATGAGCAATGAAGTCGGCTCCTCTCCACTCCAAGAGGCCTAATGACTGTAGTTGCTCCTGACAAGTGAGCTGGAACTCGTAGGCATCCTCCCCAATCGCCCCTGAGAATATAGGCGGTGCCAATCTCTGGAATACCCCGATCATCTTCTGCTCGCGCAGTGGCATCTTCCCGTCCTTTAAGTCTGACATGACAGCCACATGAATTGGTGGCGGCTGAACCTCTGGTGCCGCTGCGGCAGGTGACCACTCGTGGCGCCGGATCGGTCTTTGAGTCTTCTTGGGGCTGGTGCCTGTCGCATCTCCCCAATAGCTGCTAGAATCTGAGTCAGCAGAGCATGAAGATCAGGAGCTGCAGCTGGTGCAGGTGGTGGCTGGGCTGGCCCCGGCCCCACCGACTGTGGAGGCACATATGCTGCCTGAGGCTCCTCCTCCCTCTCTCGGGCTGGTGCTATGGCCCTACCTCGACCTTGGGGTCGACGTCTACCCCAAGCTGAGGCTCTGCCTACAGACCCAGGTGCGCCACCCCTGCTGGACGCTCCACCTCGCGAGCGAGCCATCCTGCGAAAGAGTGAAACAAATGAGATTTCTAGTAACAAATAAGACACATGCTGCACGAAAGCGAAACAAAAGAGGAAATTTTCCTAAGCACATCCTGTAGCCTCCCGAAGATAAGTTACGGACGTATCCGCACCGATCCATAGGACTCTACTAGACGTTAGCTCTGTACAAGTGAGACCGATAAACCTGGGGCTCTGATACCAACTTGTCACGACCCGATTTCTCAAGTCATGATGACACCTACTATAACCCACCAGTAGGTAAGCCAACCCGTAACCCGAAACAACAAGTAATGGGTCTGAGGGTAGAAACTAAACAAGAGTAGACAAATAACAATATAAATAGGCGGAAGCAAACCAAAAACATATATACAAATAAAGATCCCTCCCAGAACCTGGAAGTCACTAGTACAGAGCTACTAACAAAATGAGTACAAGTCCCAAAAGTGGACAACAGAGACTGGACTGTCTCGAAAGGTAAAAGACAAGTCTATATATACAGATGGAGAATGAAATAGTACAAGACGCCGTGTGCTCACTCCCGTCTCCGGATCAGACTACTCCAAGCTCGATCAACGCTGACTACTAGTGCCCGGACCTGCATCACGAAATAGATGCAGAGCGTAGCATGAGTACCAAAACAATAGGTACCCAGTAGACATCATAGGCTGACTGAACTTGAAAAGTAAAGCCAATATGAAAAGGAATAATACAAACCAAGGGTCAAGAGCGAAAATCTAAGTAACAATGGAATGCACACGAGTGTACAAAGAACTAACTAAAGTAATCTATAAGCTAACTACACCTAACTAGACCCCCATAAGCCCAGAAGGTACACTCGTGCGCAAGTTAAATAAAAACCCAAACGGACCCCCATAAGCCCGACGAGTACACAAAATAACTATAACTAAAGAGAATTACATATAAGAACCCAAGAACGAAGAACATCGAACCAGAACCTCAACCCTACTTAGTAGAATATGACAATACGAAGGCCGGACCTCGAACCGGATGCTCACCAGAAGTACCCAAGTAACCAATCACAAGTAACAATTATAAGAGGACGGAAATCTAACCGCATGCTCTATATAGGTATCTGAGTAATAGAGGCCGGACCTTAAACCGGATGCTCTATATAAGTATCTGGGCAATAGAGGCCAACCTTAAACCAGATGCTCTATAAAGGTGCCAATGTAGCTGCTGAAAGAGTCCTAATCGATCCACACTCATAAATGTCCATGGAACGCCGTCCATACTTAGCCAATCAATGTAAGTCCTTGGAACCAAATCGAAAATCAAATTCAAATTGCGAAGTAGAATTAGTGTCGCCGACGTAACTCGTGAAGCCGTAACATCGGGGAAAATAAGAATAACTAAAGTCGGAGCAAGCGTATTGCCTAGCTAAGGTCCAATCTATCAAACTCAAGTCTGATACATCAGTCTACAGGGATCTAAGTCGGCCGAGCGACGTCGGGGAAAAACTAAGGCCTATCGGATCCGAATCATGTATTTCTAAGCAAGCCCTAGTCAAACCTAAACTAAGGTCCAACATGCTTAAAATAAACCGTAAGTAAGCATGCAAACACTTCACCTAGTGAAGAGAGTCCATTAATAACACAAAGGATGCTCACAGTTACCCGATAATTCCTAAAATAGGCCGAAAACATGATTTCTTAACACCTATGCAGGATTCAATATCTACCCAACCCAAATCCCAACTAATCAACATGCATTCACATTTTTGAGCTTAATCTAAGAGAGGAAAACCGTAGCCTACCTGTAGGCCGATCACACGCGCTCCAAAATCATTTCTCCGGAGCTTTCCCTTTTTGAACGGTCTCGAAATGCTGTCCCGCTATAAAAAATAGAGTCACAACGTTAATACGGTTGTTTAGACACCAAAATCACAACAAATGGAGACGGGTCAATTTTAGAGTCAAAACGGGAATCGTGAGACCCGCACAGGAAATTCCAAAATTAACCCCAAAAGTGGGTCCTAACCAGTTCCCCCAGCTCATGTCCCATAATGAGACACAATTCGGGGCTCGAGAACAACACAATACCAACATATTCAGCATTTTTACCAAAAATGGGCGGTCTACAGTAAAATCTGACAACACCACAATGTTCTCCTCGAAAAACCATTCAAGATAACCTCAAAAATCACTAAAATCGGACCTAAAATGGTTGAGAAAACAAGTTTCAAAAATTTCCAAAATCAGGCTCATAAAAGGGTCGGGGCAGCAGGTGTTTTTCGAAATTTACCTCAAACGGGGACTCCAGATCACTATCCAAGCTTACCAACACGTTGTCCTCGAAAAATCTCACAACTTAGCCTTTTTAATCGCCCAAATCGATTGAGAGATAAGAGAGAGATGAGAGTTTGAAGTTTGGGAAATAGTTGCTGAAAATCTGCATTATATTGCAGATTTTCTGCAATTTTTCCCACGACTAAAAACTTCGACGGGGTGCTCCGATCTCGTTCGAAACCCCGTGCACGCAAACGAGATATGCAACCATATCAAATTCGACATTCCAGACTCAACGGCGCAGTCAAAATTTCCATCAGAGGTCATTTTGATAAAAAGTGGATCCTACTTCCAAAAGCCCTTTTTAAGTCAAAATTCACAAAAGGGCTCGGAAAGATATCTAAAACCTCCAGACACAAAAGAAAGGTCAATCTAGACCAAACTCGACATTCCGGAGCTAACCACGCTGACGAAATTCTCATCCGAGCGCGTTTACTCAGAATATTGACCAAAGTCAAACTTAAGCCAAATTTCAAAGGCTAAAACGCCTAATCGCACCAACTCACACCGAAAACCTTGGGAGTCATGACGACCATGCTACTAGCCTAAAATGACCCTTTCGGAGCCGATGGAATCATCAAAATTAGATTCCGATGTCATCTTTTTGAACTTTTGATCGAAAATGATCGTTCAAGGTTCATAAGCTCCAAAACACAAAAACTCGCACCAAGACCAAACGAACGACCAGGTGACCGAACTGTCAGTCCCAGCAAGTCACAAATGACTTGGGGTCGCTATAGGAACGCTCTAAACAACATACAGAAGGCAAGACACAGAAATGACCTGGAGGGTCATTACACCTACTCCCAATAGGCTTCTTTCCAGGTGGTAAGTCAGTGATCTCCCAAGTATTGTTACTGTCCAATGCTTTGAACCTCTCAATTTCACCAATAGATTTATACTTGACTTCGTATATCCACCTACTCCCAATAGGCTTCTTTCTAGGTGGTAAGTCAGTGATCTCCCAAGTATTGTTACTGTCCAATGCCTGAACTTTATCTTTCATAGAAGCAACCCATCTTTGATCCTTGATAGCTTCTGAATAACTGGTAGGTTTCTTGCATGGTGTAGTAGCAACAATATAACACTGATAGCTAGGTGACAAATAAGAATATCTCAAGTAATTACACAGAGGATACTTCACTTCCTTGTGACCTTGCAAGGATACAAACTCTTTTAACCACAGTGGAGCTTGTCTGATCCTAGTAGATCTCCTGCTGGTTGGTACAACATCAGTCTCAGTAGCACTTGGAACCACCTCAGGTACACTTGTGTCATTAACAACAACATGCACACAATCACTACTTTCTGCATGGTCAACCCCATCAGCTGCAGTCATAGGTGGAACCTCAGGTTGTGGATCATCACACTGCTGTAAAACATCATCTAATGATGGACCACAAGGAGGTAGTGAGGCAAGATCTAAGTGAGGAAACAAAACACCTGTATCCTGCAAAGGATTTGTAAATACATGTTGGTGTACCTGTTTTTTACTTTGAGAAAATGGGAATATTTCTTCTCTAAAAAACACATCTCTATTTGTGAAAAAGGATTTTCTGCTCAAATCTAGCAATATATACCCCTTTTGTACTTCTGAGTATCCTATATGCACAACCATTCTTGATCTTGGCATCAATTTTTCATGTACAGATAGATCTTTGGCAAAACATAAACATCCAAGTGTCCTCAAATGACTTAATATAGGTGGAGTACCATACAATCTCTCATAGGGAGTTTGAAAATTGATAACCCTGCTGGGAAGTCTGTTAATAACATAAGTTGTAGTTAGGACACAATGTCCCCAATATCTTAAAGGTACTTGTGCTTGAAACATCATAGCCCTAGTAACTTCAAGTATGTGTCTATGTTTCCTCTCAGCTGCCCCATTTTGCTGAGGGGTATATGGACAAGTTCTTTAGTGTATAATCCCCATAACTTTGAACATTTGATCACAAACAGAATTGACAAACTCTATGCCATTATTAGTTCTTATTATTTTCACCATTTTACGAAATTGTGTCTTGACAAACTGTAAGAATACTTGTAATGAAACACAAACATCATACTTGAGTTTAAGTATGAATAGCCAAGTCATTCTGGAGAAGTGATCTACAATAGAAAGAAAGTACTTATTGCCATCACAAGTAGGAGTATTGTATGGACCCCACAGGTCAATATGTATCAAGTTAAAACAACATTTACTTTTGACACTACTAGTATGAAAAACTACTCTTGTTTGTTTAGCATATGGACAAACTAAACACTTAGAAATCTTACACAAACTCTGCTTATTCATATCAAACATTCTAGCAAGAACCGTTGATGAAACATGCCGTAATCTCTTATGCCATAGTTCCATATCTGAATCATAACACTCTGAGCTTGGATTGGTAGCAACAAATGCAACCTTCAATGCAGACTCCTTCATTTTATCAACTAACTGATGTAACAGCAAATACAGACCTCCAGCCTCTCTACCAACCTCTTTCACCTTCCCACTGTAAAGCTCTTGGAATACACAAAAATGAGGGGAAAAGGTGACTGGACAACCTAATTCATTTGTGATCTTACTGACAAACATGTTATATTTGAATTCTGGAAGATGAAACACATCTGTAAGAACACTTCTAGTAGATAATGCACATGATCCAACATGAGTAACTTGAGTAGCATCACCATTTGGAAGGTATACCGTCTTAGGAACTTTCAGTTTTGATACAGACTCTTTAATCAACATATCCAAATTAGACATCATGTGATTAGTTACCCCAGTGTCCACAATCCAAACATCACTATTTTTAGAGACAAAAAACATATTACCTGCTGAATGAGTAGCATTGCAGGATGCTACAGCAGGTTCTGATCTTTGCTGAAACATGTGGAGTATGTGATCATACTGATCCTTTGTGAAAGTGCAGCCCTGAAGAAGTTGTTGAACATCTTTCTCAACTTGGCTCACTGTCCTATTGTTGTTATTTCCAGCTAAGTTAGCATTCATGTTAGCTGTGGATGATTCATCCTTTGTACTTCTACTTGGTATATGAACATTACTGTTCATACCATATGAGAAATTTGCCTGAGATGTTGATGTATTAGTGTGACCAGCATCAGCTGTTACCTGACCAGAAGTAACACCTTGAGTCTTTCTTTTGGATTTGAAGTCAGGAGGATATCCTATCACCTTGTAGCAAAAATCCTTACTATGTTCCTTAGATTTACAGAACTCACACACTAGCATAGAATTCCTTTTAAACTTCTGATTTACCCCAGAACTACTACCAACCTTGGAGTACAGAGCTACTGAATCCTCACTAATGAAACTCATGCCCATACTACTAGTGTTATTAGTGTGAGTAACCATAGCCTTTTGACTCTAATCCCCTCACTATCATTCCATAAGCCTGATTAATAGTTGGTAATGGATCCATGAGAAGAATCTGACTTCTAGCCTGATGATATGAGTCATTTAATTCTATCAAAAACTAATATAACTTCTGCCTGTTAAGATGAATCACAAAGCCTTTGGATCTATCACAATTACAAGAAGGAGAAGGCACTAAAGCCTCAAATTCATCGCATAGATTTTTAAGCCTTGTATAGTATACAGAAACAGACATATTACCCTGCTGCAAGAAAGAAATATGTTTGTGTAAACTGTAAGATCTAGATCCATCCATTCTGTCAAATCTCTCTTTTAAATCAGTCCAAACATAAAAAACAGTAGTAGCAAATGCTATACCACTCAATAAACTCTTCGAAACTGAATTCATAAGCCATGATAACAAAATGGCATTCACTCTTTCCCATTGTCCCCATAATTTATCACTATAAACCTCTTTTCGAGAAAATCCATCAATTAGCCCTATTTTATTCCTCCCTAACAGAGCTAGCCTAATAGATCGATTCCACAGAGTATAGTTTTCAACACCTACTAGCTGAAACGAGATGATGCTAATGCCACTAATATCAGTAGAACTGAGAAATAGAGTATGATTATAGTCGATACCTTGTCCTGTTCCAGTGTTACCTGAATCAGTGCTGCCATGTAAGGAACCAGTAGCTCCTTGGCCATTGTTGACGATTTCAGATTGATCCACAACTATTTGATCATTCACCATATTAGATCCTTGATAAATTGTTGTCGCGGAAGCAAAACCAGAGAAAAATCAACAATTATTCACCACAGAATTCAGGTCCAAGCTCAGATATGTAATGAATTCTGATGATACAAATGAATCGATGAATCAAAAATTGATTCTTTGATTCTTTGCACAACTCGTCTTCAACAGTAAGCACTGTGAAAGTAAAGCTCTGATACCATGAAGGTAAAACGAAAGAGCTCAATCAGAGCAACAATGAGAGCTCAATGAGCATCTCAGATATTTTGTATTAAGAAGAAGAAGATTACATTGAGTAAGTCACAATATTTATAACTCTCTTACTGTGACTCGTAACTGATCTTACTAACTAACTCTATGCTAGGTAGTTACAACTAATTATTATAAAATGATTGATCTCACTGTTAACAACCTAACTAACATTAACTAACTTCTAACTGACAGTAGCTCATCTTCACATCACATTAAATAATGAAGATGCAATGGTCATAGTTGACCACTACACACGTTCTGCCAGAAAAACTCACAACGGACACAAATGGACACAATTGCCCAACGTTCTCAGCAACGTTTATCACTATTGAAGACTGACAATTAATCCAAATTCAACTACCAAAAGAAGTGATCCATAATACTTAGTAATAAGTCCATTATACTTAACTTCTGACAGATGTGCAAATAAGGAATTGGAAAAGTACTTCAACATAATTTTTAATAAGAATATTAAAATGCTTCTAAACCAATAATCCCCCACTCATTTTAATATTAACCAAGAGAGTGTATCAACTGAAGGAAGACTACTATGCACCATGAAGGTGTACTCTGCATTGAACCTCCACTTAGTGAAACAATAATTTTTACTCCAGAGTCGTAGTGGTCTCAGATTTGAACTATGACTGTTTAAGGGAAATAAAATATCATTGCTCACACATAATAATCAAGGTGTTGACATGAGCTTTAAAGCCAGCACGTTATGGCCTTGTGCTATCCCAGTTTCATGAGTTCTTTTGAGAATAAGCTCAATTTTCATAGGAAGTGAACTACTTCCACACTCACATAGGTGAAATCTGTTGAGAGTGCTCCTATCAGTTTAATACTCCACCCATACGGGCTACAAATTTTCATTAAGAGTTTTTATCAACTCAACCTTCACAAATCACTACAGGAAACAATGCACTCACATCATATGGAGGGAATAAAAAGATAGTGCATTTTTCACAACAAGTCATCATATGATTAGTTTTTCCCTCTGAACCTGGTTATAGGATCTGTAGTCCCCCAGGTTGGGTTTCCTCATATATGACTCAAGGATTTATAGGCTTCAATCACATCCCCCTCGATGTGCTCCAGACCTTTTCTCTTGTTAAGGCCTTAGTAAGAGGATCTGCAAGATTATCACAAGATTTGACATAATCAACATTAATGGTACCACTTGTCAAATACGATTTTACATTACTGTGTTTCCTCCTTATAGGTTTGGATTTATCGTTATAATAACGGTATTGAACTCTACCAATTGCAGCGGTGCTATCACAATGAATTAAAATAGGAGGAATTTGTTTTTCAAAATAAGGTATTTGAAATAATAAATCTCTTAACCAATTCACTTCATCACTAACTGAAGCTAAATCAATTAGTTCAGCCTCCATGATTGAGTTAACAATTATAGTTTGCTTTTTTGATCTCCAACAAATACCACCACCACCTAAAGTAAAGACATAACGGTGGTAGAACATGAATCACTTGATAAGCTGTTCCAATTTGCATCAGAAAAGCCTTCAAGTACATCAGAATATTTTTTATAGATTAAATCACAATTTTTTGTTCCAATTAAATATCTCATCACTCTTGTTACAACCTGCCAATGTTCATTACCTGGCTTGCTTGTAAACATGTCAAGTACTCATACTGCATATGCAATATCATGCCTAGTGCAATCAGTCACATATCTCAAACTTTCGATTATGCTAGCATATTCCTTTTGATTTATTACATCATTTTCACTTTCAATAGGAAATAAGTGAACACTTGAATCAAAAGGAGTAGCAACATGCTTGCAATCAAGAAAGTTATATTTTTTTCAAAATTTTCTCAACATAATGTGACTGGTCAATGAAAATTCCCTCACATGTTCTTGTTATTTTTATTCCAAGAATAAAATTTTCCTCACCAAGATCTTTCATATCAAAATGACTTCTAAGAATATTTTTAGCTTTATCAATCACATTCATGTTAGAGTCAAAGATCAATAAATCATCAACATATAGACAAATAATCACATGTGAATTATTCCAAGACTTATGATATATGCACTTATCACACTAATTTGTTTTAAACCCATTTTCAATCATGCAGGAATCAAATTTTTCATGGCATTGCTTTGGTGCCTGTTTCAAGCCATATAGGGATTTAGTGAGTTTACACACTTTGCTTTCTTGGCCTGCTTCAACAAAAGACCCGGGTTGTTCCATATAAATTTCCTCATTTAGGTCTCCATTTAAAAAAATAGTTTTTACATCCATTTGATGAATCTGCAAATCAAAAATTGCAGCCATAACAATTAAAAGTCTTATGAATGTAATTTTTGTTACCGGAGAAAAGGTATCAAAAAATTATAATCCTTCTAATTGTTTAAAACCTTTTGCAACTAGCCTAGCCTTATATTTATAAATTGATCCATCCGGTTTCAACTTTTTTCATAAGACCCATTTGCAACCAATAGTTTTACAACCCGGTGGTAAATCAACTAACTTCCAAGTTTTATTAGAAATTAGTGATTTCATTTCATAATTTACAGCCTCTTTCCAAAATATAGAATCATGTGAAGATAATGCTTCTTTCAAAGTGAGAGGGTCATCTCCAACATTAAACACATAAAAATCAGGACCAAAATCTTTTTCTACTCTAGTTCTTTTACTTCTTCTTAATTCAAAATCATCAATTTCTCTATTTTTTAAAGTAGAAGTAGAAGAACTAGATAGTGACAAAATATTTTGTTCCATCCTTTGACCCCACTATTTTTAGAATCAAAAGGAAACTTATTTTCATGAAAAATAGCATCACCTGATTCTATCACAATATTATCTTCAAGATTAAAAAATCTATAGGCTGTACTATTTGAAGCATAACCATGAAAAACACAAGTAGTAACTTTCTTACCAAATTTTGTAATCTTGGGATCCATTAGCCTCACAAAGGCTAGACAACCCCAAACTCTTAGATATTTCAAACTTGGCTTGTAACCTTTTCACAATTCAAAAGGTGTCAATTTATACATTTTATGAGGCACACGATTCAACACATAACAAGCAGTTAAAATAGCTTCACCCCAAAAATTTAAAGGTGCATGTGACTCAATAAGCATGACATTAATCAATTCAACCAAAATTCTATTTTTCCTTTCCGCTAATCCATTAGATGAAGGAGAGTAAGGAGGAGTAGTTTCATGAATTATTCCTAATGATCTAACAAAAGAATTAAACTCATTTGACTAATATTCACGGCCTTTATCACTTCTAATTCTTTTTTATGTTTCTTCCAAACTGATTTTCAACCTCATGGAGATAAGTTTTGAAATTTTCAAAAACATCACTTTTATTTTTCATCAAGTAAACATATGTAAACTTAGAAAAATCATCAATGAAAGTAATAAAATATCTATTACCTCCACGAGTTAAAATTTCACCAAGTTCACAAATATCAGTATGAACTAATTCTAACAAATCAGTTTTTCTTTCAACTTGAAAATGAGGCCTTTTAGTGATTTTAGCTTTACTAGAAGCCTCACACTTTTCAAAATTCTTTTTAACCATTGGGATTAATCCTAAACTACTCATGATTCCAACATAACGATCATTAATGTCACGCCCCGAACCTACACCCTGGGCGGGACCGGCACTCGGAGACCATTGCTGGCCCCAAGCGAACCCTTGGCCTGGCTTTCTTAACTTAGCGAAAACCTAACTTAACAGAGTAACTCAATGCAAAGAAAGGTCATAAAACAACCCAACTGATAAAATCTGGCCAAAAAGGCAACTCTAGTCTCAAAATAGAATATTTACATACCTATACATAGATGAGAGACTCAATACTAACTGATTGACTGACTGTCTATGAAGCCTCTATAATATTGAGATGGATGTTGGGATAGACCCCACAACATCCTAATAAAGCAAAACTAAGAGAACAAAATAACCTAGTCCTCTGGAATGCAAGGAGGCTCACCACTGACTCTGGAGTGCTCAGCTGGATCAACGGCGTGCTAGATGCTGATCCTGGGTACCTGCGTTTGCATCATAATAATCTGCAGGCCAACTGGCATCAACACATGGAATGTATGAGTATGCGAGCTGGACAGCTAAACAACAAGTTAAGCTTGAAAGGGATACAAAAGAGAACTTACCTTGGCTCTGTACAACTCATGAATAGTTGAACTCAGTATAAAGCAATGAGACACAAGCAATATATATAGCTTGCAAAACAATTTGAAACATGACGTCAAAATCATATTTATAATATCATGAAAATACCTTGCTTCCTCTCAAAGTCTACTTGTGCAATGCATGAATAAAGTCCCATACTCTCATCCATACTAAGCAGAACCCTTCGAGGAACCATGCAATTTCTACTGTGGGAGTTTCTCTAACCGATAGCCACCACTACATGCTAAAGTAGTGATACAACGTTTTACCTCACGTTGTCCAAGGACTATCCTATACCTTGCCGTGATATAGGACCTTACTTTAACTTTAACTTAGTGGATCCACTAGCTTAACTTTTTGTGATCATCTAAAAAGTATGACCCGTCAAATCCCATGTTTGGCTACATAGTTCTTATGGAGAGTTGAGTTAATATGAACTCGTGTCCCCAATTCGGTGCTCAAGACTACTCCCAAAAATACTTTAGCTCATTAATGTTTTAAACACAACTTTCTTTAGTTGAGATAATTACTCAAAACTTAGCCCAAAGGCTCTTGAAAACTCTTTCTAAAAAGAACATATCAAAATCATATTTTAATATGATCATTGATGACTCAGGAAAGTCGTACTGCATAAACATTGATGGTATAACTAGAGACCATACTATTTAAACATTGATGACATACTCGATTTGTCATACTAATCATGTTTTAGAAACTCTTTCACAAAACTCATCTTTTTTCAAAAAGAGATAGTACTCAAACTGCTCAAAGTTGGCCAAAAACTCACTTTTTCCCATACTTAACCAAATTTTCCAGATTTTTAACTCTTTCCAAAAATGACTATTTCCAATTCTAAGCTTCTTCATAGCTATTTCAAATTGCCGGATGTTACAATTAATATGACACAAACGAGCATGCCAAAAATTAGTAGAAGAAAGCATATAAACAGAAGTAGAAACTTTATTCATTTCAACATTCAGTTTAAATATCCCATTACAAGCATACCCCTTCCCCACAAAAAATCCCTTCTTCACTATTACATATTGATCAGATTGAATAATCGGTTTAAACCCTACTTTATTAAGGAGAAAACTAGACATCAAATTTTTTCTCATGAAAGGAGTATAAAGTACATCTTTCAAAGTTAACACCCTTCCAGTGGTAAAGCACAATTCGACATCTCCTGTTCCGAGCAATTGAGCAGTATGTGAATCACCAAGCATGATAGTTTTGGGCTCCTCAAAATGAGTATATTTTTTAAACCCATCTTTGTCATAACAGACATGACGGTTTGCACCAGAATCAGCCCACTGTCCATCAACACTCTCAACCATGTATATGTCAGTAATCACCGCCATAAAAGGTTCTTCGATATCGTTTGCCTGAGGGTTAGGACCACATTTTTGGAATCTGCAAAATCTAGCAATATGCCTACTTTTGCCACAAACAAAGCATGGTCCCTTATCTTGAACTTGTTGATTTTGTGATTGGTTATTTTCACCATTATTTTTCTTGGGAGGTCTACCATTATTTTTCTTGAATTTTTTTCTTCTTAGGCTTCAAAGATGTATTTTTGTGAGATGCAGGAGTAGCATTATTTGAAGTAATTAAATTTACCTTCGTTGTGATGTTGTTCTCTTCTATTTGTAAAAGTGCATTTTTTCCCTTGCCTCTTCTTCCATGCGGATTTTCATTATCAAGTTTCAAGAGAGTTTCCTTTTGTTTGTGGCGCATAGTTTTTGAAATTCCTTCCAAGAAGGTGGAAGTTTATCCACTATGCCACAAACAATAAGGTTATCTCAATTTTAACCTCCTCGGACCTAAGCTCTCCAACAATCATTATAAAGTCTTGAGCTTGGTCTACCACTGATTTATTGTCCACCATTTGAAAACGAAAAAATCTACTAGCCGCATATTTTTTCGCTCCCACCTCTTCGGTATCATACTTTGCAATGCTTTCCAAATTTTCTTTGCACTAGAGTAAGTTCTATCATAATAATCATAAAAATTATCATATAGACAATTAAGAAGATAATACCGACACTTATAGGAATCACCATCGTACTTTTCCACTTTCTCATGATGAGAAATAAGTTCATCATCATCCATAGAAGTATCATCAACTTTATTAGGATTCTTCTCAGTTAACACATAAGAAACATTGAGAAGACTTAAGTAGAAAAGTACTTTACCCTTCCATCTTTTGAAATGGTTACCATTGAACCGAAATGACTTGTTAAGGTCTCACATCTTGACATCCGCGGTTTTTTCAATTGTAGCCATTATTGAATCTCCTTAAAATTGTTAGTGAAAACTTACAAGATAACAAAATTACAAGATTACAATTGAAAATAAAATGAAGAAAATAAATCTCTTCAGGCTGAGGTGCGGATATCTCGCTCTCTTTAAAGAGATTCAAGCCCACTGCAGTAAATGTTTTCACCGGTCCAGCAATAGTCTTTCTTGACTTGTCCCCTCCAGGATACAACAACCTAATCACAACTCAACAAACTCTGAACAAGAGTTGAGTCCAAATCTCCACAAAAAGAAGACATCCCTTCAACTAATAAGAACTCTCTTTTTTGACTAACTCTTTCACTTTATATTTTTTCTTGTTTGTTGTGTGTACTAAACCAAGTGAAAACGACCACTATTTATACTAGAAGAGGTCTTCCTAGGAATAAATAGGAAGATAATGGAATGGTAAATAGTGAAGATAAATAGTTTTAGGAGTTACATATGTTACAAGAATAATGGGGGATGAATAATGAAGATGTAATGGTCATAGTTGACCACTACACACGTTCTGCCAGAAAAAACCACAACGGACACAAAAGGACAACACAATTGCCCAACGTTCTCAGCAACGTTTATCACTATTGAAGACTGACAACTAATCCAAATTCAACTGCCAAAAGAAGTGATCCATAATGCTTAGTAATAAGTCCATTATACTTAACTTCTGACAGATGTGCAAATAAGGAATTGGAAAAGCACTTCAACATAATTTTTAATAAGAATATTAAAATGCTTCTAAACCAACAATACTCAATCAAACATAATATAAAAAGAGGGGATAACAATCCGGGACAAGTACAAGGGTCTCCCAAACCATTCCGTCTCGACAAGAAAAGGAAAAGGAACCTACATTAGAACATTCAATATGCAAGAAAACATAGGGATAGTACAGTAAGAGGCAATCTAATGCCATTATTAGTAGCCTGGATTTTGGATTAACTTGGATTGTATGCAGGATGCATGATACGAGAACTATCTGAATTGGGGTTTTTTCCATAGGCGTCTATTGGAACTGTGTAAAGATCGATAAATCATTCTCTTCGTGTAGGTGTTGATTAGACCAAGAGACTCCAGTTACCTTCCTCAAACCCTCAAGTTGAATAGCCACTTCCTTCATTGTAGGCCTATCTTCTCCACGCAACTGAAGACAGTTCTTCACTAGCTCAGCCATCTGTTGAAGTTGCTCAAGATTCCCTTCTCGCAAAACTCGACGATCAAGAATTTGAAATAAGCTATTGTAATCCAAAGACGAAACAAAATAATCAGCCAAATTCTTTTGCTCGTCTTTTCTACCTCCAGAAACTGGTTTTAACCCCGTTAAAAGTTCTGCCAGAACTACTCCAAAGCTGTAAACATCGCTTTTATCTGTCAATTGACTTTTGAAAAAATATTCAGGATCCAAGTACCCAAATGTACCTTGAACTAATGTAGCCACACGTGTTTGATCCGAGAGGATGAGCCTTGAAGCTCCAAAATCAGCCACTTTAGCTGTGGAAAAATTATCTAACAATATGTTGGAAGACTTGACATCTCGATGAATTATAGGCATGGAGGCAAATGAATGAAGGTAAGCAAGTGCAGTGGCTGTCTCTATGGCAATTCTCAACCGATTTTGCCAATTTAACCAACCCCCTCCACATTGGTTGTGAATGTGCTCGTAAAGAGTTCCTTCAGATACATACTCATAAACCAATAAAGGAACTTCATCTTCCAAACAACACCCAAAGAGCCTCACCACGTTTCGATGGTTGATTTGAGTGAGAATAAGCACCTCATTGATAAACTGCTCAATTTGGCTCTCATCCACAATTCTAGATTTTTTAATTGCAACGATGCGATTATCACTTAGCACACCTCTATATACAATCGCATTGCCACCTCGACCAAGAATTTTGTGATGTGCATAATTGTCTGTAGCTTTCTTGAGCTCCTCAGCTGTGAAAATTTTTGTTGCTTTCAAACCACCGTCGTTAGTGGAGATTCTGTGTTTCAATAATAAACCACCATTTTGTTGGAAGAATTTCTCCCTTACTTCAATCAATTTCCTTTTCCTTATTCTGAAACAGAGCCAAATTGTTACAACCACTAGGGATATAAAGCCAACAGCTCCTATACCTGTGTATCAAGTTGGTGTTTCAAGTGGTACATTCAAACCATATATAAAAGAAATTCTTTATTATTCAAAAATTGTCCGGAATCCTGAAAGTATACCAAGATATTTACCTGCAGAGAACTTGATCCATGGAAACTGATTAGGGTAGGGAGCAATACAACCATGACCATTCTTTTTGCCGTCACCAGTATATCCATGGGGACAAGAACAGTTGTAACTTCCTGGGGTATTTAAACAGATCTTTTCACACAAGCTGTTATTTGGATGATCAGCACATTCATCAATATCTGAATAAAGATCAAATCAATATAACACCGTCAAATTAATGCATGAAAGTTATGTTCTTGACGAAGAATTGAAACATTACTTATACCTTTGCAGCCTTGATTGAGATAAGGATTGCCCTGATAACCTGTATTACAGCTGCAGCGGTAGCCACCAAGACCAGTATCTGAATCAATGCAGTAGCTATTTTCAGTGCAAGCATAATCCTCTGTTTTCCGAGCTTGCGTGCAAGTAAGATTCCCGATGGCCCAGTCCAGCACAATGGGCACAGTGGCCTTTAGCCTCTCAAAAAAATAATCGACACTTAGATCATCACCTAGATCTGGCAAGCCCAGGAAACGAAAGCTATCAGCCTCCCCCAAAAATGCATACCCACATGAATTAAACGACCAAACATCGGTATGGTTTCCTGTGCTAGACATGGTTGTGGTATAGTATTTCAAGCCCTTAGGAATCTGTTTCTGGCAGCAGCCTTTTCCCATACACACTCCTTCTGTCATATCCCCTGAATTGACACAGCTGGCGTTGCAGCTATACCAAAAGTCGTCAGGTCCCGTCATGGAACCATAGTCATCACAACCAACTACCATAAACCTGTTCAGCGCAGAGAAACTATACGGACTTGATTCTAAAAATGTATTATAAACCATATACTCCCCGATCACAGCTCCGTTGGAGCCGTAACATCTCCAACCGAAGTCATTGGAGATGCGCAATTCAGCATCCGAGATGTCATACACAGTCAAATTGTTTCCTATGAGGGGTTTTTTAGAAATGTTGCAGTCAACCTCGAACCCCGAATCAAAAGCACAACCTGAGCCAATACCAAATGGGTACGGAACCGTTACGTTCCCACACTGCTTAGGGCATCCTGGTTTTGTTATAGTGATGCTGGTGCTATTAGTGGTACTGGTTTGGACAGTGGCTAATGTCAGTATTAGCACATGACAAGCAATGAAATGAAACGAACTCATTTGTTTTAAGTCCATATGATATGTTATAATTTTGAGTTTCCAAGTTGGTGTCAACTGATCTAGTTCGAGTCACAACTTTTATTTCTCTTACATATATAGCCACAAACTGAGGAACTTGGGGTAGTCTAGCTCCTACTTGTGCTTTTTCATTGGTTGCACATATGACTTATTTTGGCTGCTATATTTACGTTATGTATAGGAAATGTGTATCTACTTGTTTAATTTTATACAAGTTTAATATTTACTTGTTAACTATAAGTAACATGATTTTTTATTGACAACTTTTGTGGTGACATACACTTGCCACAAAAGTAAGGATTTTTGTGCTGATTTTAAGCAAATTGTGGCAAAAGGGGATAGTTTTAGAAGCGACATAAATATCAATTGAGGTCAAGTTAAAAAGCACTACTACGCCTAAAATTTATGTTGTACTTGAATATTTCTACATGTAAATAGTAGTGATGACACATCTAGTTGATACTAAGATGCAAAGACTTGGGGTCAATCATGCTATGGGGCATGGTTCATATTAATGCTGACGACTAGTTCAAAAGAGAACTCAAGAGGGACGACCCAGCTTGCCTTAGTATGTGTGGATAAAAAAGAAGTTGAAACTCAATACATTAATTGAAGGCTAGACTATTATTGCTTTATCAAAGTGGAGTATTAAATTGACATATTACTAACTTAGAAATTTTGTAGAGCCTCAATATCGCAATTAAAACTAACATACAACCCAGTCAACTCATTTAAGACCATGGTGGGTCACAAGTAGAAGTGTACAGAGTTGGTTCAGACTTTTCACATACCATACAAAATAATTGTGTTGTTTTTTTTTTTATTCTATGAATTAAATCAAATACTTAAAGTTGGGATATTCAACCTCGAGTTTTTTTTATTGATAAAATTTTCATACAAAATATATCTATTTCAATGTTTTTTAATTCTATTAAGATACAATTATTTAAGGTACTTCGTACAAATCATAAATTTAGCAATTGAGTCTGAATTTGTCATGATATGGGCATATCCATATTCATTTCATATGTTTGAGAAGATCATATTTATGTCCTCCTCCTAAAATGTATTCACTGTTTGGATTTTAACTAATAAAGTAGGAGTCATTGTCAAACCTTCCATCACCCCTAGCGGTAAAAAAAAAAAATACAAAATATAATATGATTGATAACATCGTAGTAACATATTCAATAAAAAAGAATATAAAATCACATAAAATAAATTGTTAATTAATAAGTCATAACGAAAATATTCATAATTAGAAAATACTAAATTGTGCCAAAATGAGTATGACTAATAAGTAATTAATTACCTAACTAAACATTAAAAGTAAAATATTATTATCCATCGAAATTTGTCACGCCCCGAGCCTACACCCTAGGCGGGACCGGCACTCGGAGACCATTGCTGGCCCCAAGCGAACCCTTGGCCTGGCTTTCTTAACTCAGCAGAAACTTAACCCAATAGAAGTGACAAGGTTGTAAGATAACCAACTGATAAAATCTAGCCAAAGAGGCAACTCAAGTCTCAAAATAGAATATTATATATATATGTATATATATATAGAAGAGAGACTCAAAACTAACTGACTGACTGTCTATCTATAAAGCCTTTAAAGTACTGAGATGGATGTTGGGACAGAACCCGCAACATCCTAATAAAACAAAAACTCAAAACACAAAATACTTGAGTCCTCCGAAATGCAAGGAGGCTCACCACTGACTCTGGAGTGCTCAGCTGGATCAACGGCGTGCTGGATGCTGGTCCTGGATACCTGCATCTGCATCATAAAAAGATGCAGGCCAACTGGCATCAGTACATGGAATCTACGTGCGAGCTGGAAAGCTAAACCACAACTTAAGCTTGATCGAGTAGAAATGAACTCTTACCTTGGCTCTGTTCGACTCATGATTAACTGAACTCAATATATATATATATATATATAGCAATAAAACACATGCAATATATCTAAAGCTTGTAAGACAGTATAAACAGCTTAACTCGTTAATGATAAAACAATAACAACTCAACTTTACTTATATAAAAGTAATATAACTTTAGTGGGAGGTTCTTTAACCGACAACCACCACTATGAGCCCTAGCGGTGATACAACGCTTTACCTCGCGTTGCCAAGGACCATCCTATACCTTGCCGTGATATAGGAAGCTAACTTTACTAAGTGGATCCACTAGCTTAACTTTCGTGATCATCTAAAAAGTATGACCCGAGAAATCCCATGTTGGCGCATGGTTCTTATGGAGAGTTGAGTTAATATGAACTCGTGTCTCCAATTCGGTGCTCAATACTACTCCCAAAAAATACTTTGGCTCATAAGTGCTTTAAAAACAAACTTCTTTCTTTAGTTGAGATAATTACTCAAAACTTAGAGCCTTTCAAAGTTTTGTTCTAAGTATCTTAGGAATACAAGATGAACAACAATCTTAAGGAAATTAATATACTGTTGGTATTTCTTGTATTCTACTGATTGAGAGAAACAGATCATGGAAGTAGATGATTAATGCATTACTTCTCCAGAATTTGATGCTTTGTTTAGCAAGGTCGAAGTGAGAATGTATAGAAAAAAATTTGGTGCTATTCCGGTTAAAGATTACACCAGGTAACCTTCTTATTACTAATCTAAGAAGGAAAATAGTTTCTAAGAGTTAACAATTTTGATTTTTTTTTATCATGTGTATCTTTGGAAAAAGATCTGCAAACCATTTGTTGTGGAATGAATTTTGCTTGGCAGATAATGTTGCCTTTAAAATTCTTTAGTTTGCAAAATGAGAGATGCACATTTTTGTTTGATAAAATAGTATGTCAAAATGTTACAGTTGAAAGACTATTTGAAAAGAAAAACATTTCTATGTGATAAAGAATATGTTTAATTTTGTTTGGAGACTAAAAAAAAAAAAAAAACTTTTGTAGTTTTGTACTCCATGTGAAATTTGATTGTGTCTGATTTTTGTAGGCTAAAAACTTTTGTAGTTTACTACTCGGGATAAATCAGACTATGAAATTGGTTTAAAAAATATGAAAACTTCACATAACAAGTTAATGTTGTACTTTTGACTTTGTATAAACTTCACTGTTATATAAAAACAAATTGTACAAAATATCCTTTGAAGTTTTTTGTCTCTGCTTACAGTTGATCATCAATGGATTCTCAACCTGTTGAACCAGTCAGCTACATCTGCGGAGATTGTGGACAGGAGAATACCCTAAAGCCTGGTGATGTGATGCAGTGCCGTGAATATGGTTATCGTATTCTTTACAAGAAGAGGACTCGCAGAATCGTGCAGTATGAAGCTCGTTGATTCTTGAAGTCATTTGAAAAAAAAAACAGCAAGTACTCTGCTCTTATGGAAGTAGATATTAAAAATGTAATAGCTACTGTTAAAAATCATGCGTTTCAGCGTGGCCATTGTGTGTTTTTACCTTTCTGCGTGTGATTTCTTCATGGCTTCATGTTGTTAGTCCATATGGCAACTTCGACTTGAGCTCAGTGTGGTTGAATATTGTAGAAATTCCTTAACAACAAAACAAAAAAAACAAAAAAGAAAATTTACAAAATATTTTGCCTTTATTGTTAGTATTTTAAATATTAAGTGGTATGTCTATTTGTGATAGATGGAAAAATACTAGTGACTTCGAGTTTGTGATTTTGTGCCTCTATGGAATGAAATTTGACACTATGTAAAGATTGTCAAAGAGAATTGAAGCAATATAATTCTTTCGTAGAATAATATTTCCAAAAGAGGTTTCATAATGCCAATGACATTTTGATAGTCTGGGAAAATATGTGGAAAAACTATTTTCAAATACTTGTAAAATATTTTTGAGATCACATTTAAAATGTGGGGGTTCTTTGCTTATGATAAAGATAAAATTAGATTTGGTGTCTAATTTAATTTTGGAGCAAAAGATATGAAATTCAATGATACTTTTGTATTATGTTAGACCCAAAAAATTCTTGGAGTATATTTGGTATTGTGATTGTTGAGTTTCTCTATTACTAGTATATGGTGTGACTAGTATGAAACTACCAAATTCTATATATACTTGTTCAAAATAATTGTGTTCTTTTATGAAAAAGTGTCACTTAAAATGTTGTGATTTTTCATGAAAAGATATGTCTATTATAATAAAAGTATTTGCATAGACATGAAAATTGGTGAATAGTCATTTGTTATGTTCTGTAAAAGAAACATTTGGACTATATTGCCTTTATTGGACCCGATGAAAGTTTGTTCATAGCTAGTTCTATAACAATCAAATTGAAAGTTATGAAAAGTTCCTTCTGAAAAGGACATTTGACAGCGTGATGACTCTAAACAATGTTTGTATCACACAAAATTGTAAGAAATAGGAACAAAATATTAGTGAGAAAAAATATACCTCGCAAAGAGCTTTCCAAACTCAATATTTATTTTTTTTGTTCTTACTTGCTTGAGTCAAAGTTTGTGACATGAACACTTGGGGCATGTCAATTACAAAACCTTGTAAGAAAAATTGATCAAGTTAGAAGTTGAAGTTGGAAGTTGGAGTCTAAGTATGCTGAGCATTCTTATAAATCTGTTGAAAGGAGTTCTAATCCCTTAGAGTTGATTTACACTGACATTTGAGATATGAAGTCAACACCATCTCGTGGTGGAAAAAAGTACCTCATAACTTTCATTGACAATTGCATTAGAAATGACTATGTCTATTTGATGAACAGTAAGGATGAAGCAATAGATATGTCTAGACAATATAATATCAAAGTTGAAAATCAGTTGGGAAAAAGATAAGAAGTGATAAGAATGGAGAGTATAAATCTCCTTGTGCAGAAATATGTTTGGAAAGTGGAATTATCCATCAAACTGCTGCCCTATTTACCTCAATCTAATGAAAAACTGAACGTTAAAAGAAATGATGGATGCATTATTTATAAGTTCTGGTTTACCACAA
This sequence comes from Solanum commersonii, assembly GCA_029007595.1. Taxonomy (NCBI): domain Eukaryota; kingdom Viridiplantae; phylum Streptophyta; class Magnoliopsida; order Solanales; family Solanaceae; genus Solanum; species Solanum commersonii. Next base: position 22,933 of record JAJTWQ010000225.1, on the reverse strand, counting down.
AACTTGTGTGGAGGAACTATTCTTACTGCAAAAGGAACGACAAAAAGTTTTGTCTTTTCAGAAAGAAAGCAATTTTGTTTGTTCAGGACACAATCTATTCTATCTGAGAAATGGAAAGGAAGGAAATCCAACTTGAAATATTTCAAAGTATGGGGTGTCTAGCCAAAGTCCAAGTTCCTACTCCTAAAAGGATTAAAATAGGACCTATGACTGTGGACTGTAAAATTAGACTAATTGAGTAGTTTAGTGAAGGGTCCAAAAGACCTTGGAAAGGAAAAAGGAGAATGTACTTAACAAAGAGATTCAAAGGCGTAGTAAATGTCAAAGGACATTTACTTCCTTCAAATATGATTTTGTAACATTTCTTGTGTCTTCTGTAGACTTATCCTTTTGGAAAGATGGTGTCAATAGTGAGATTGATAAAATCTTGAGCAACCATATTGGAAGTTAATTGATCTTCTTCTAGAAAATAAACCTTTGGGTTCAAAGTAAATCTTCAGAAGGAAAATGAAAGTCGATGGAACTGTTGACAAATATAAAGCAAGACTTTGTGTCAAAGGCTTTAGACAAAAACAAGGTCTTGAGCTTGTCAATATATACTCGTCAGTAACAAGAATTACATCCATTCAGATGATAATATTATTATTTGTGGTATATGACCTCCAAATTCATCAAATGAATATGAAAACAACTTTCTTAAATGAAGAATTGGAGAAAGAAATTTACATGGAACAACCCAAAGATTTTGTGGTTCCTGGTAAAGAAAAGAAAGTGTGCGAACTTGTTAAGTCATTTTATGTACTAAAACAAGCACCCAAATAATGACATAAGAAATTTGACCAAACTATGTGTCACTCCCTGAGTCTACACCCTGGGCGGGACCGGCACCCGGAGACCATTTCTGGCCCCAAGCGAACCCTTGACCTGACTTTCTTAACTCAGCGAAAACCTAACCCAACAGAATAACTCAATGCAATGCAATATTACAAAACAACTTAACTTATAAAATATGGCCATAAAGGAAACTCGAATCTCAAAATAGAATATTTACATATATACATAGATGAGAGACTCAAAACTAACTGGCTGACTGTCTGTCTATGAAGCCTCTAAAATACTTAAATGGATGTTGGGACAGACCCCGCAACATCCTAATAAAACAAAAACTAAGAACACAAAATAATTGAGTCCTCCGGAATGCAAGGAGGCTCACCACTGACTCTGGAGTGCTCAGCTGGATCAACGACGTGCAGGATGCTGATCCGGGGTACCTGTATCTGCATCATAAGACGATGCAGGCCAACTGGCATCAGTACATGGAATGTACGAGTATGCGAGCTGGAAAACTAAGCAACATAGGCTAGAAGGAAATTTGGAAGAAACTGAAAAGTTTACCTTGCTCAATTCAACTCTACCTAACTGACTTCTCTCAATATAAGGCAATTTAAAACAAGTGCGATATAAAGAAAGATTGTTTAAAACATGTTATAAACTCTGTGTGTATACAAGGATATAATAAGCCTGAGATGTATATAGAAGTACAATTGAACTGATGTATATAAAATACAATAATTTCTATGTATAAAAATACAATAATTGCTGTGAGAGTTTCTCTAACCGACAACCATCACATAAGAGCTATAGCGATGATACAGGGATCGACCTCACGCTGTCAGAGCATCTTATACCCGGCCAAAGGTATAAGACCTGAACTGCCTAATGGATCCACTAGTCTAATATGAAAATGATTCATCTAAAAAGTAGGATCCTTTTCTACCCATGGTGGCTAACATGGTTCTATGGGGGCTGTGGGTTCTTTTAACGCTCCCCCAATTCGGTGCTCGATACTACTCCTAAAAATGTACTGGCTCTTATGTTTTTAAAACATATATCTTCCTGCTGATTGAGATAATTACTCAAAAAAATACTATCTCGAAGGCTCTTTGGAAATCTCAGTTTCGAACCTTGTTTAAATGTAAAGACATTTCTTTAAAACTTGTTTGGGAATACATAGTTCCCTAATAGTTTTGAAAAATGAACTCAACTTTAAACTATTTACTCAACTTGAAACTTGAGACTCTTTACTTAGCTTGAAACTCTAAGCTCTTTGCTTGACTTGACACTTGAGTCTAAAAATGAATTTAAAACGTTCAATAAGGACTCTTGAACAACTTTACAACTTCCTTGACTTGCTTAACTTCTAAGCTTAACTCTTAACTTCTAACTTCACTTTACTTCTAACTAACTCTCCTTGAATTGGAATTTTGGATTCAAGGTGTTTGATCACATGATACGGATGAGTTCTTGACTTTTAGAAGTACCTTGGAGTGTTGGAAACAACTAGGAAACATAGGTATAATACCTAGGAACATGTATGAAAAAGTGGGGAATGAAGGTAACGGGAAGGATTGGCGCCATTGGCGCTCTAAGAGGCGCGGGGCGCCAGCCCTCGAAGCTCAGAAGGACTGCTGGGCATTTCTGCCAGGCGTTCTGCCTCAAGGGGAAATTTCAGCATCCCTTTTTGGGGTGCGCTGGCTGGCGCAACAGCCCTGCCCTTTTTCCCAAAAAATTCGACTCTTCTCCTACATTTTTCCAACTCTAAACCTCCTTACCTTCAATGGTTCCAGCCCCTATACACTTAGCATCATAAACCCCTCAACATACAGTGGATTTCAACTCAAAAACATAACGGGAAACATATCCCTCATCAACAAGAACTTCAACAACACAACCAACAACTTCAACAACTAAAATAAATCTTTTCTTGGAATTAAAAACGAGTTGGTGTGTGGGGGTATGAACCAACCAGCACTAATGATAATAAAATCCCTCAACATACAAGAGATTCAACTCAAAAACACAACCAAATCATGTCCCAAATCAACAAGAGACTTCAACAACATAATTTAACAATATCAACAACACAACCAACAACTCCAAACAACACAACCAATCTTTTCTCAATAATTACACGAGTTTGGTGTGTGGGGGAAAGAATCAACCCATCACTATGAACTCACATACCTATTAGGGATCACCCCCGACGATTTCCACGATGATCTTTGACGGAAACTCTTTGATCTCCTCTTCTTCTTCTCTTCTTTCTCCCTTCTTCTCTTCTTCACTCAAGAACCCTAACTCTTACTCTTTTAAAATGGAACAAAAATGATCCAAAATCAGCCTAACACAACAATATAACCTCAAAAGAAATGATTTGTGAAAAGACCAAAATGTCCTTAAATTTCGGGACGGACTCCCTGCCAACTGCCAAACTTTCAAAGGGCATAACTCGCTCATATGAACTCGGAATCGAGAAAACTCGGTGGCGTTGGAAAGATTGTTCCAAGGGCTTTTCAAATATAACTGGAAATACTTCTGGATCATCATGATCTAGGATTTATGACTTCTCAAAGTTGGCCAAAAACTCACTGATTTCCACACTTAGCCAAATTTCTAGATTTTGAATTTTTCCAAAAATGACTACTTCCAATTTCAAGCTTCTTCATATTCATTTTAAATTGTCGTATGTTACAATATCTCCCCCTTGGGAACATTCATCCTCGAATGAGGTTACTTTTTACAATGCTAAGAGTGTAACATCAACTCAAACACCCAACAAGCAGCCATGCAAACAACAACAACAATAACATGCCCACTATAATTTAAAGAGCACTAAGAAGGAAATTAATACCTTAATCTGCATTTCCCCCGGATTCAAAGAGATGTGGATATCTCTTCTTCATGTCCTCTTCGGCTTCCCAAGTAGCTTCCTCAACAAATTGGTGGACCAAAGGACCTTGACTGAGGCTACATCTTTTGTTCTCAACATACGAACTTGACGGTCTAGAATCTGAACAGGAATCTCTTCATAAGATAAGCTATCTTTGATCCTAATACTTTCAGTCGGCAGGATCAATGAAGGATCGCCTATGCACTTTTTTAACATGGAGATGTGAAATACCGGATGGACCGCTGCTAGTTCCTGTGGTAGCTCTAACTCATAAGCTACATTGCCAACTCTCTTGACTATGCGATAAGGTCCAATATATCGGGGACTAAGTTTCCCCTTCTTACCAAACCTCATAAACCCCTTCATGGGTGAAACCTTCAAATATACCCAATCATCTACTTCAAACTCTAACATCCTTCTCCTAACATCAGTGTAGGATTTCTGACGACTCTGTGCCGTTTTCAACCTCTCTAGAATCAATTTCACCTTCTCCATAGCTTGGTGAACTAAATCTGGCCCTATCAACTGTGCTTCACCAACTTCAAACCATCCAATAGGAGATCTACATCTTCTCCCATAAAGAGCTTCATATAGAGCCATCTGGATCTTTGGAGTGATAACTGTTGTTGTAGGCAAACTCAATGAGAGGTAGGTGATCATCCCAATTACCTTTGAAATCGATCACACAAGCCCTCAACATATCTTCTAAAGTCTGAATAGTACGTTCTGCTTGCCCATCAGTCTGAGGATGAAATGCAGTACTTAAGTTCACGTTCAAACCCAAGCCTTTCTGAAAAGATTTTCAGAACTGTGCAGTAAACTGTGCACCTCTATCTGAAATGATGGAGATTGGGACTTCATGAAGTCTCACTATCTCTTGAATATATAACTTGGCATAATCTTCTGCTGAAAGGGTAGTCTTTACCGGTAGAAAATGAGTTGACTTTGTCATTCTGTTGACAATTACCCAAATAGAATCATGCTGTCTCCGAGACCTTGGCAACCCTGTGATGAAATCCATATTGATCACCTCCCATTTCCATTCTAGAAGTTCTATTCTCTGAGCCAAACCACCGGGCCTTTAGTGCTCGACTTTCACTTGTTGGCAATTTAGACATTTAGAAACAAACTCTGTAATGCCTTTCTTCATGCCATTCCACCAATAAACTTCTCGCAAATCACGATACATCTTGGTGGAACCTGAATGAATGGAATATCTGGAGCTATGAGCTTCCTCCATAATCTTCTCTTGGAGTCCATCTACCATAGGTACACACAATCCACCTTGATATCTCAATGCACCATCTTCCCCTTGTTCAAAAGCTAATACTCTTTGCTTCTGAACATTTGCCTTCAACTCAAGCAAAATGGGATCTTGATCGTGCTTCTCTTTCACTTCTGACATTAATAATGACTCGTCCCCATTCACCACCGCTATTCCTCCTTCTGCGAAATCTATAAGTTTGACTCCCAGGCATGCCAGTCTGTGCACATCTTTTACTAACTCTCTCCTTCCTTCTTCAATATGGGCGGTGCTACCCATAGACAACCTGCTTAAAGAATCAACAACAACGTTAGCCTTACCTGGGTGATAAAGAATACTAAGGTTTGTTGTGTCGTAATTTAACTAACCTTAGAAAAATCACTCTTTGAAATGTTCTAAGTATAAAACAATTTGAGAAAAATACTTAGAAAGGAGTCGCCACTTAATTTTTTAAAGAAATTAAGAAAACTTATAATTTTCAAAGATTTAAACAGAAAAAATCATTTGAAAATATCAAAAAGGGTTCGGGGTTCAATTTACACTTCGAGAAGGGTTTAAGCATTCGAAGTATCCGCTAACACGCGGTTGACCTGCGACTTGACTAAAATATATTTTTGACTAATTTTTTAGAAAAGGTGATTTAACATAAGAAGAATAACTTATAATATTTGATTAATTTTAAAAAAAAAAATTGAATAAATGACACATTTTATATTTTATATATATATATATATATATTATTATTATTATTATTATTTTTATTTTTTTTTAGAGAAAGGGATCCAAAAGTTAAACATTTGAATTAAATTGCAAGTGATTAGAATATTAATAAACTAGATTAATTAAAATTTATTTAGCTCATTTTTTAAATAATAATTTAAACCAATTTAGTACATTAAAGAACGAAAATCATTTTTTAGTTGAAAAAATAAAATTTTGACTAACCTTTTTGAGAAAATGACTAAGTAAGTATATATATATATATATTTGTATATTATTATTATTTTTTTATTAATTGAAAAATGGTTTGGGTTAACATTTTTTAAAATTTTATTTGGGAAAAAATACTTTAACTTAAAAATGATTTTAAAATGAATAAAATGTAATCAAGTGAAAAGCATTAAAGAACCTCTCTTTCTTAAGAACAAAATGTTTAACTTAATTGAAGATATAAAATTTTGACCAATATACTTGATTAATAAAATAAATAAACACAAAAACGTGAAATGTATTAAAATTAAACCGACACAAAGAAAATAACTCATCTTTTGGGGAATCTAATTAAGTTAATTAAAAATTATAAAGTTAGAGTTAAATAACAAACGATAAGTAATCACAATTAAATAATTAAAAAGGAAAGGGAGAGATTGAATTTAGGCCCTTTTTGGCCTAAATTCACTGTTGTCCAAAAGTGGGATGTTGTTTATGCATTTTGGGGCTCCTTGAACCTCAAGACCCGTATATTTGCTTCCACTTCACTTGAATCATGATGGGGTTGACTCAGAAATGAACCAACTCGAAGATATGCAAGAATGGAGTCCATATTGGACCCATCGATTTTCACATGCATCATAAAACACACATATAAGAATTAATCCAAATCATGATAAAGCACCTAAGCTAATAAATATATGCAAGTCCATATTTGGAATCTCCACAACGAGAGTAAGAAAATTTATTTTAAAAAAATTAAAAATAAAAGAGGAATAAAAGGCACTAGACTTTTAAAAATCATTTTAATACCACCTATCCTGACATGATTAAAATTAAATTAACATTTTCAACAAATTGGATACTAATCTGAAAAGAATATTCAACTAATGGACATCGATTTCTAAAAGAAAGGGCATAAAGTGAGACATAGAAGAAGAAAACATTATCACATATAAACTTCTCACTTTCTCGTATGAAAGATAAGAGTTAATTAGATGATAGTAGCTACGATTACTGCATTGAAAGTAAGAAAAAAAATAATAAAAAAACAAAACAAAATTGCAGATGCAGCAACTATACTACCTTTAAATTAAAATGTCAATATTCACATTATAAATGGGAAAGGAAAGGAGTGAGAAGTTATTCATTACCAAATCTTATCAAATTGTCTGAAACTTAATACAAATTCAGACTCTGAAATACTTTAAATGAAGGCAACAAAACTCAAGTAAGGGACAGGATCAATAATCTATCATCAAACAAGTCAGTAAACATCGCTAACTAAATGTAAGGATGACATCAACCAGAACAGAGGCATCAAAATCTTGTGTGTTCGTGAAAATAACGAGCAATCTATAGCACACATTATTATAGGTTGGATAGAAAACGTCCTAATTTACAAATTCCAACAACGTTACGAGCTTGATGATCATAAAGAACTAACAAGCAACAACCAAAATGAGCAGGGACCAAACTTATACTCAAATCATAGTGAATGAAACAAGAAAATAATAAGTTTACAATTTGAGACCTTTAAACGACATCACACTAAAATAGAAAGGTCGAGCTAATTCAATAAACACTCCATTTTTATCGCATATATGTCTACCTGAGAACTTAAGTAGAGAACAAAGCATTAAACATGAAGATGATAAGACTATATCTACTCAAACACTAAAACGGCAAACTATAGAAAGCCACATACTAAACATATGGAGAAAAATAAAGGTTGGCATCTCTCTCCCAAGTAACATGGAAAATATGTCGTCCTCTTAAATGCCCAGAAACAACCATTCAAAGACAGATAACGAAATTTATAGGTCACAATTTATATATCGCAAGGAGACAATGCATCGTAGACCCTAAACTATCAAGGAAGAAGAGACAATATAATTGTGGTTATGCTCATGCTATCAAGATATATCTTGAAATGTATTATTCGAACTCAAAAATCAGATCTTCTGGCTTAATAATAATAATAGAAAAATAAACCCACGATTTCTAAGACAATAACATGAGCATTATGAAGAGCATACAGTTTACCCGTTTGAACAAGAGGACAACATTAGCAACAAAACGGAAAGGACATGGACACTTTATGCAAGTTTAATTCTTTGCGAGACTCATGCTAAATCAAACTGCAAAAAAATAAAAAAAATAAAATTAATTGGTATTCAACTTATTCATTCAACAAAATAAGGAATTAAATTGGATATATGATGAGTAGATGAATTTAATGGGAGGCTACAAATTCAGAAGGACAATATCATAGATTAAAGTCGAAAGCAAAAATTATATATATATATATATATGTATGTATGTATATATATATATGTATGTATGTATATATATATATGTATGTATGTATTACAAGAGATTAGGCTAACATTCAATACTTCCTTTTCAAGAATAGTGAGATAAACATAGAGCCAAAAATTAGACCCTCCTGATTAGGCAAAATTAAATTGACAACAATGATTACATGATTCAAAGTCAGCTAGTAATTACAAAAATACAATGCAAACTGATTCAATTTACGATGAATAAAGCAAACTGAACAAACTATAATATTAAATAAGTAAAATACCAGATATGAATCAAAGCATCATATTAGACAAAGAACAAAACAAAAGAAACAAAATATCACCTCTTTCGGAGCAGCGACCTAAAACGACGAGCTGAGGAGGGCAGCGATTCTTCCACCGAAACACGATTTCGAGAAACTCTAACGAACAAGACAAAAACAAGCGAGAGCCCAGACTGATCCGAACAGTTTTAAAGATTTTTGGTTTAGATATATTTCTTCCTTTCAACACTTAGCTAACTCTTAATCTTTTTCCCCCCTTTTACAATAGAAGAGAAGAGATGTATTTATAGAGGGAATTAGGGTGAAAAACAGATAGAAACAAGGGTAAAAAATGGAATTTCCCTTCGGTTTGAAATTTTTTTCCTCCAAGAATGGGAAAGTTGTTGCTTGTGTGAGATTTTCCCCAAAATCCCAGGATATCCGGATGAAGAGGTCAAAGAGGGCGACTGTTGCAGAGAAAGCTGTAGGAGTTGTTGGATATTGACACGTGAGGGAGAAGGAGAACGATGTACAGGGGTCAGTTTGTGTCATTGTATTGCTGCTGTGTGCGTTGAAATTGAAAGGGAAAAGCGGTTGGGTCGGGTATGTTTGCTTTTGTGAATGTGGGTATGTATGTTGAATTGCTGCTGATGTATGTTGATAGAATTGAGTTTCTTGGGCTGGGTTATTGGTGGAAAAAGAAATGGGCCAAAAATAGGGAGTGTTGGGCCGGTAGATGCTGGAAAAAAAAAAAAAAAACCAAAGTTGGCTTGAAAGATTTAAAGTAAATGGTAAGGAATGGGTTGGATCTGTACTTAATAAAAAGGCCAAAGGATTGTAAACTTAGCCTACTTAAATTTAAGAAGTTAACCAAATTGAGTTGATTTGCAAATTCGGCTAAAGTTTAAATAAGATGAATTAATATAGTTAATTTACGAGCTCCTTAATCTTAACGAAATAAAATAAATACCTCAATTATAAACTAATAATTTGAAATTATAACTATAACTTAAAGTAAATTAATAAAATATTTAACTAAATGTAAAATCTTTTTGATGATTTTCAAATATTTATAAAATAATGTGATTGTAGAAATGTACGTATTCATTATTTAAAATAATTACAAGACAAAATTACTTTTAAAAATAACTTGCAAGTATTTTGAATTTCATAAGATTCATTAATTCAAAATTACAACCATCACTAATAAAATATCTAAAATAAAAAATCTTTTTGAGATGATTTTTGAATGTTCATAAAATACCTTAATTATACACATAATTATATAAAACATATATATATCATTTACAAGGTGACGAAACTATTTAAAATGACTTGCAGACTATATTTATTTTTGGAAATTTTATCAAACTAATTTTATTTTTTTTTGAAATCGTTTGAAATTGAAGAAGCTCAAAATGATTAATTTATATTGCGAAGGGTCAAAATTAGGTGTCAACAAGGTCATAGTCCTTAAGTAATTCTAACTACCTACTCTATCTGAGATTAAGCTCTTTCTGAGTAAGCACATATTGAAGGCTCTTGTGATCAGTAAATACATCGACGTGCACACCATATAAGTAATGACGTCATATCTTCAAAGCAAATACTACAGCAGCTAGCTCTAAGTCATGGGTTGGGTAGTTCTTCTCATGAACCTTCAACTATCTGGAGGCATAAGCTATAACCTTGCCATTCTACATTAAGACACAACCCAAACCAACTCTAGATGCATCACAATACACCACAAAACCTTGAGTACCTTCTGGTAACGTCAAAACTGGAGCTGTAATCAACCTCTTTTTCAATTCCTGAAAGCTGTTCTCACAAGCTTCAGACCATTGAAATTTCACTGTCTTCTGAGTCAACTTGGTCAAAGGAGATACAATAGATGAGAACCCCTCCACAAACCTTCTATAATAACCGGCTAAACCCAAGAAACTCCTAATTTCAGTTGGAAATGTGGGTCTAGGCCAATTCTGTACTGCCTCAATTTTTCGAGTATCAACTTTAATTCCATCACCGGACACAATGTGGCCTAGGAACGCCACAGATTTAAGCCAAAACTCACATTTAGAGAACTTGGCATACAACTCCTTGTCTTTCAAAGTCTGAAGAACTGTTCTGAGATGACTAGCATGATCTTCTTCATTCCTTGAATAGATTAGTATGTCATCAATAAAGACAATAACAAACATATCTAAATAAGGTTTGAAGACTCTGTTCATCAAATCCATGAAAGCTGCCGGTGCATTGGTCAAACCAAAGGACATGACCAAAAACTCATAATGACCATACCTGGTTCTGAAAGCTGTCTTTGGAATATCACATTCCCTTACTCTTAACTGATGGTAGCCTGATCGGAGGTCAATTTTTGAAAAATAAGTAGCACTCTGAAGCTGATCGAAAAGATCATCAATCCTTGGAAGAGGGTACTTATTCTTGATGGTAACCTTATTCAACTGGCGGTAGTCTATACACATTCTAAGGGAACCATCCTTCTTTCTCACAAACAAGACCGGAGCATCCCAAGGCGAGACACTTGGTCGAATGAAACCTTTATCTAGGAGATCTTTCAATTGCTCTTTCAACTCTGATGGTGCCATTCTATAAGGCGGAATAGAGATAGGACGAGTATCAGGAATGAGATCTTTGCCGAACTCTATTTCTCTCTCAGGAGGAATTCCGGGTAGATCATCAGGAAAAACTTTTGGAAACTCTCTTACTATAGGAACTGACTCAAAAGAAGGCATCTCAACACTAGAGTCATGAACTCGTACTAAGTGATAGATACAACCCTTCGAAACTAACTTTCTTGCCTTAAGGTATGAAATGAAACGACCCTTAGGCACTGCTGAACTACAACTCCACTCTAAGACTGGTTCATTCGGAAACTGAAACTTGACTGCTCGAGTTCTACAATCTATCGATGCATAACAAGCATGAAGCCAATCCATACCTAAAATGACATCGAAATCTACCATGTCTAACTCAACCAAATCAGCCGTGGTGCTCTTGTGACTGATGGAAACAGGACAATCACGATGGACTCTTTCTGCTAGAATAGATTCTCCAACAGGGGTAGAAGCACAAAAGGGTTCACAAAGTCTTTCAGGAAGAACCTCAAACTGATTTGCAACATAAGGAGTTACAAACGATAAACTTGCTCCTAGGTCTAGCAAAGTATACACATCAAAAGCAAAGACTTTGATCATACCAGTGACAACATTTGGAGAATTCTCTTGCTCATGGCGACTGGTGATTGCATAAAGACAGTTTGCTCCTCCACCGGTACTAGAAATATCTCTTCTAGGTGCTATCCTGTCTGGGGGAACAACTGAAGAAGACTGTGTTTTATTTCCCCCATTACCCTGCCTATTCTTTGGACACTCTCGCATGAAATGTTCATTTTGACCACACTTGAAACAACCAATGGAGCCCTCTCGACAAATACCTGAGTGGTTCCTACCACACTTGGCGCAGGCAAGAGGCTTACTACTCCCTTGTGCCACACTACCCAAAGATTGTGCTGGTCTAGCCTTGAAGTCCTTCGAATTTTGAACATTAAATTCACCTCTGTATCCAGGTGCAGGTGCTCTAGCAGATGATGGAGCAGGTCCCTTTTGCCTTTGCTGAAAGGAGGAACGGTTTGAATTACCTCTCTGCTGCCCGGACTCATTTTCGGTCTTAGATCTCTTATTTATGAACTCTTCTCTGTCCCTCAGCTTCTCTTCCTCAACCTGCTGCACATAAACCATCAACCTTGATATGTCCATGTCCCCAATAAGCATTGCGGCCCTACCTTCTTTACTTGACAACCGAGACAGCCCAGCAACAAACAAGCTCATTCTATTCCTCATGTCCGCAACCATCTCCGGAGCATAGCGGGATAATTGTGTGAACTTCAAACTGTACTCATGAACACTCAAGGACTCCTGCTTAAGTGTGAGGAACTCACGTACCTTGGCCTCTCTCAATTCTCGAGGAAAGAAATGCCCCAAGAAAGCTTTCTCAAAACAGGCCCAACTCGTAGGTGATGCATTCTCAACTCTGCCCCCTTTTCACTGGTCGAACCAAGTTCCAGCAGCATCCTTCAATTGATACGCAGCTAGTTCAACCTGCTCAATATCTGCCACATGCATCACATCAAAAATCTTCTTCAACTTCTCAATGAAGTTCTCTGGATCATCAGTAGTACTCGAACCCATGAAACTCGGAGGATTCATCCCCAAGAACTCACGAATCCTTGAAGTGTCAGCTCCTTCACATCGAGCTCCTCTTTGCTGACCAATTTGATTAGTTACAGCTTGACTCAGAATTCTAATTGCCTCTCTAAACTCGGTATTAGAAACTTCCCCTTGATCTTGCACTCCCGGGGCATAAGGTAACTCTTGCTCATCAACATAACGTCTAGGAAGATGCCCTCTAACAACTCTTCGTGGAGGCATGATTATCCGAAAACACGCGCAAGCACGGATTAGAAAGAAACTTTTTAGAGATTAACTCTAACGCATGAAATGAGTGTGAAAGAAATGAGAAATCTTCCTAAATGTTGCAGCCTCCCAATTATAGATGTGGCGCGCTTCACACCGATAACTAGGACTCTACAGACACGGCTTCATAGACTCCTTAGGACTCTTAAACTATGTGCTCTGATACCAAGTTTGTCCCGCCCCGAGCATATACCCTGGGAGGGACCGGCACCCGGAGACCATTTCTGGCCCCAAGCGAACCCTTGGCCTGACTTTCTTAACTCAGCGAAAACCTAACCCAACAGAATAACTCAATGCAATGCAATATTACAAAACAACTTAACTTATAAAATATGGCCATAAAGGCAACTCGAATCTCAAAATAGAATATTTACATATATACATAAATGAGAGACTCAAAACTAACTGACTGACTGTCTGTCTAGAAAGCCTCTAAAATACTTAGATGGATGTTGGGACAGAACCCACAACATCCTAATAAAACAAAAACTAAGAACACAAAATAATTGAGTCCTCCGAAATGCAAGGAGGCTCACCACTGACTCTGGAGTGCTCAGCTGGATCAACGGCGTGCAGGATGCTGATCCGGGGTACCTGTATCTGCATCATAAAACGATGTAGGCTAACTGACATTAGTACATGGAATGTACGAGTATGCGAGCTGGAAAACTAAGCAACATAGGCTAGAAGGAAATTTGGAAGAAACTGAAAAGTTTACCTTGCTCAATTCAACTCTACCTAACTGACTTCTCTCAATATAAGGCAATTTAAAACAAGTGCGATATAAAGAAAGATTGTTTAAAACATGTTATAAACTATGTGTGTATACAAGGATATAATAAGTCTGAGATGTATATAGAAGTACAATTGAACTGATGTATATAAAATACAATAATTTCTATGTATAAAAATACAATAATTGCTGTGAGAGTTTCTCTAACCGACAACCATCACATAAGAGCTATAGCGATGATACAGGGATCGACCTCACGCCTTTGTCGAGCATCTTATACCCGGCCAAAGGTATAAGACCTGAACTGCCTAATGGATCTACTAGTCTAATATGAAAATGATTCATCTAAAAAGTAGGATCCTTTTCTACCCATGGTGGCTAACATGGTTCTATGGGGGTTGTGGGTTCTTTTAACGCTCCCCCAATTCGGTGCTCGATACTACTCCTAAAAATGTACTGGCTCTTATGTTTTTAAAACATATATCTTCCTGCTGATTGAGATAATTACTCAAAAAAATACTATCTCGAAGGCTCTTTGGAAATCTCAGTTTCGAACCTTGTTTAAATGTAAAGACATTTCTTTAAAACTTGTTTGGGAATACATAGTTCCCTAATAGTTTTGAAAAATGAACTCAACTTTAAACTATTTACTCAACTTGAAACTTGAGACTCTTTACTTAGCTTGAAACTCTAAGCTCTTTGCTTGACTTGACACTTGAGTCTAAAAATGAAGTTAAAACGTTCAATAAGGACTCTTGAACAACTTTACAACTTGCTTAACCTCTAAGCTTAACTCTTAACTTCTAACTTCACTTTACTTCTAACTAACTCTCCTTGAATTGGAATTTTGGATTCAAGGTGTTTGATCACATGATACTAATGAGTTCTTGACTTTTAGAAGTACCTTGGAGTGTTGGAAACAACTAGGAAACATAGGTATAATACCTAAGAACATGTATGAAAAAGTGGGGAATGAAGGTAACGGGAAGGATTGGCGTCCTTGGCGCTCTAAGAGGCGCGGGGCGCCAGCCCTCGAAGCTCAGAAGGATTGCTGGGCGTTTCTGCCAGGCGTTCTGCCCCAAGGGGAAATTTCAGCATCCTTTTTAGGGTGCGCTGGCTCGCGCAACAGCCCAGCCCTTTTCCCCCAAAAATCGGACTCTTCTCCTTCATTTTTCCAACTCTAAATGTAACAGCCGACAATTTTAAATGAATGTGAAGAAGCTTGAAATCGGAAATAATCTTTTTGGAAAATTTTAAAAATCTAGAAAATTTTGGCCAAGTATGGGAAAAGTGAGTTTTTGGCCAACTTTGAGCGGTCATAACTCCTAGCTCATGATGAATTAGGAGTAGTTCCGGTTATGGTTACGAAGCTCGTGGAATGATCTTTCCAACGCCACTAATTTTACCCTATTCCGAGTTCGTATGAGTGAGTTATGCCCGTTGAAAGTTGGGCAGTTGGCAGGGATTTTGTCCGAAATTTTGAGGGCATTTTGGTCTTTTTCCCTAATTAATTCTTTGAACTTTTTTGGTTGTGTTTGGACTGATTTGGATCAGTTTGTTTTCCTTTTCAAAGAGAGAGTTAGGGCTTGAAGGGGGAGAGAAGAAGAAGAAGAAGAGAAAGGGGAAGATCAAGCAAGGAATCGTTGTGGTTTTCGTCGGGGGTGATCCCTACCAAGGTATGTGAGTCTTAGTGATGGGTAATCTTTCCCCCACACACCAATCCCTTTTATTTTGAGAGAAGTTGTTCATGTTGTTGAAGTTGTTGGATGGTATTGTTGGTATTGTTGGTTGGTGTTGTGATTGTTGTTGATAGAGTTGTTGGAAGCCTTTATGAGTGTAGTGCATGATTTGGAATTATGTTTTGGGCCGAAATCTAGTGTATGTTGAAGGAATTATGATTTCGAAAGCCATGGCCAACTGAAGTGATTCACCAGAAAGTTTTAGCAATTGGCAACGTTCCCATCCACGGTTACGACCTACGAACCGTAGCTCTATTGACGGTTCGTACTGGTCAACCATCGATGGGGACAGAAGCGGGGTCCTTTGGTGGGTCGACCTACGGACACGACCTACGGTCCGTAAGTGGACCTACGGACCGTAAGTCCTGACCGTAGGTCAACACTTAACCAATTCTTCAGACTGAGTCCTTGGGGGAAAATTCTCTGACACGAACGACGGACCAACAGTACGGACCGTTAGTCCATCTACGGTCCATCGATGGCATCCGTAAGTGGCACTTGTGTCACCCGAAGTTTGAAATCTCAGCCAAGTTCCCCCATTCTTATATCCCTTTTCTCATGCAAGTTCCCATGTATTATACCTATGTTTCATAACTGTTTCCGACACTTCAAAGTACGTCTAAGCATTCAAGAATCCCGTCCATAACGTGTGATCAAATACCTTGAATTCATAATTCCAATTCAAGGAAAGATAGTTTTCAAGTCAAGTGACGTTAGACGTCAAGTGAAAGAGTATAGAGTTTCAAGTCGAGTTAAGTCAAGAGTTCAAAGTTGAGTTCTTTTCTCAAAAGCTATTAGGGAACTAAGTATTCCCAAAGAAGTTTGTAGATGTTTTTACATTTGAGTAAGAGGGGAAACATGATTTCCAAAAGAGCCTTTGGGCTAAGTTTTGAGTAATTATCTCAACTAAAGAAAGAAGATTGTTTTTAAAACATTTATGAGCTAAAGTATTTTGGGAGTAGTATTGAGCACCGAATTGGAGATACGAGTTCATATTAACTCAACTCTCCATAAGAACCATGCGCCAACATGGGATTTCTCGGATCATACTTTTAGATGATCACGAAAGTTAAGCTAGTGGATCCACTAAGTAAAGTTAGCTTCCTATATCACGGCAAGGTATAGGATGGTCCTTGGCAATGCGAGGTAAGGCGTTGTATCATCACTAGGGCTCATAGTGGTGGTTGTCGGTTAAAGAATCTCCCACTAAAGTCATATTACTTTTATACAAGTAAAGTTGCTTTTGTTATTGTTTTATCATTAACGAGCTGAGTTGTTTATACTGTTTTATAAGCCTTATATATATATTGCATGTGCTTTACTGCTTTATATATTGAGTTCAGTTATTCGTGAGTTGAATAGAGCCAAGGTAAGAGTTCCTTTCTACTCTTTTCAAGCTTAAGTTGTGGTTTAGCTTTCCAGCTCGCATACTCGTACATTCCATGTACTGATGCCATTTGGCCTGCATCATTTTATGATGAAGACGCAGTACTCGGGATCGCATCCAAATCCGCGTTGATCCAGCCGAGCACTCCAGAGTCAGTGGTGAGCCTCCTTGCATTCCGGAGGACTCAAGTATTTTGTGTTCAGAGTTTTTTTTTTGTTAGGATGTTGCGGGGTCTGTCCCAACATCCATCTCAGTATGTTTAGAGGCTTCATAGACAGTCAGTCAGTTAGTTGGAGTCTCTCTTCTGTATATATATATAATATCCTATTTTGAGACTTGAGTTGCCCTTTGTGGCCAGATTTTCTTCAGTTGGTTGTATTATAACCTTTTATTTCTTTGAGTTAAGTTTCCGCTGAGTTAAGAAAGCCAGGCCAAGGGTTCGCTTGGGGCCAGCAATGGTCTCCGAGTGCCGGTCCCGCCCAGGGTGTAGGCTCGCGGAATGACAAACTTGGTATCACAGCATAGAGTTGAAGAGTCCTAGGGGGTCTATGAAGCCGTGTCTGTAGAGTCCTGGTTATCGGTGTGAAGCGCGCCACATCTATAATTAGGAGGCTACAACATTTAGGAAGATTTCTCACTTCTTTCATGCTCAACTTATGCGTTAGAGTTTATCTCTAAAAAGTTTCTTTCTAATCCATGCTTGCACGTGTTTCAGATAGTTATGCCTCCACGAAGAGTTGGTAGAGGGCGTCTTCCTAGACGATACGTGGATGAGCAAGAGTTACCTTATGCCCCGGGAGTCCAAGATCAAGGGGAAGTTTCAAATGCCGAGTTCAGAAAGGCAATTAGAATTCTAAGTCAAGCTGTGACTAATCAGATTGGTCAGCAAAGGGGAGCTCGACATGAAGGAGCTGACACTTCAAGAATTCGTGAGTTCTTGGGGATGAATCCTCCAAGTTTCACGGGTTCGAGCACTTTTGAGGATCTAGAGAACTTCATTGATGAGTTGAAAAAGATTTTTGATGTGATGCATGTGGCAGATACTGAGCGGGTTGAACTAGCCGCGTATCAATTGAAAGATGTTGCTAGAACTTGGTTCGACCAATGGAAAGGGGGTAGAGTTGAGAATGCACCACCTGCGAGTTGGGCCTGTTTTGAGGAAGCTTTCTTAGGGCATTTCTTTCCTCAATAATTGAGAGAGGCCAAGGTACGTGAGTTCCTCACGCTTAAGCAAGAGTCTTTGAGTGTTCATGAGTACAGTCTGAAGTTCACACAACTATCCCGTTATGCTCCGGAGATGGTTGCGGACATGAGGAATAGAATGAGCTTGTTTGTTGCTGGGCTGTCTCGGTTGTCGAGTAAAGAAAGTAGGGCTGCAATGCTTATTGGGGATATGGACATATCGAGGTTGATGGTTTATATGCAGCAGGTCGAGGAAGAAAAGCTAAAGGACAGAGAAGAGTTCAGAAATAAGAGAGCTAAGATCGGGAATGAGTTCGGGCTGCAGAGAGGTAATTCAAGTCGTTCCTCTTTTCAGCAAAGGCAAAAGGGACCTGTTCCATCATCTGCTAGAGCACCTGCACCCCGATATAGAGGGGAACTTAATGGCCAGAATTCGAAGGATTTCAAGGTTACACCAGCACAGTCTTCAGGTAGCGTGGCAAGGGGAGGTAGTTTGCTTCCTGCATGTGTTAAGTGTGGCAGAGTCCATCCAGGGAAGTGTCGTCAAGGCCAGACAGGTTGTTTTAAGTGTGGTCAAGAGGGTCACTTCATGAAGGAGTGCCCTAAGAATAGGCCAGGTGGGGAAAATTTGGGCAGTAGGACCCAATATTCTTCAGTTGCTCCCCCAGACAGGATGACACCTAGAGGAGCTACTTCTAGTACCGGTGGAGGAGCAAACCGCCTTTATGCAATTGCCAGTCGTCATGAGCAAGAGGATTCTCCAAATGTTGTCACTAGTATGATTAAAGTATTTACTTTTGATGTATATGCTTTGCTAGACCCAGGAGCAAGTTTATTGTTTGTAACTCCCTATGTTGCAAATCAGTTTGAAGTTCTTCCTGAAAGACTTGGTGAACCCTTTTGTGTTTCTACACCTGTTGGGGAATTTATTCTAGCAGAAAGAGTCTATCGTGATTGTCCTGTTTCCATTTGTCACAAGAGCACTAGGGCTGATTTGGTTGAGTTAGACATGGTGGATTTCGATGTCATTTTAGGTATGGATTGGCTTCATGCTTGTTATGCATCGATAGATTGTAGAACTCGAGTAGTCAAGTTTCAGTTTTCGAACGAGCCAGTCTTAGAGTGGAGCTGTAGTTCAGCCGTGCCTAAGGGTCGTTTCATTTCATACCTTAAGGCCAGAAAGTTAGTTTCGAAGGGTTGTATCTATCACTTAGTCCGAGTTTGTGACTCTAGTGTTGAGATGCCTTCTTTTAAGTCAGTTCCTATAGTAAGAGAGTTTCCAGAAGTGTTTCCTGATGATCTACCCGGAATTCCTCCTGAGAGAGAAATAGAGTTCGGCATAGATCTCATTCCTGATACTCGTCCTATCTCTATTCCGCCTTATAGAATGGCACCAGCAGAGTTGAAAGAGTTGAAAGAGCAGTTGAAAGATCTTTTAGATAAGGATTTCATTCGACCGAGTGTCTCACCTTGAGGTGTTCTGGTCCTGTTTGTGAGAAAGAAAGATGGTTCCCTTAGAATGTGTATAGACTACCGCCAGTTGAATAAGGTTACCATCAAGAACAAGTACCCTCTTCCGAGGATTGATGACCTTTTCGATCAGCTTCAGGATGCCACTTGTTTTTCAAAGATTGACCTCCGATCAGGTTACCATTAGTTAAGAGTGAAGGAATGTGATGTTCCAAAGACAACTTTCAGAACCAGGTATGGTCATTATGAGTTTCTGGTCATGTCTTTTGGTTTGACCAATGCACCGACAGCTTTTATGGATTTGATGAACAGAGTCTTCAAACCTTATCTAGATATGTTTGTTATTGTCTTTATTGATGACATACTAATCTATTCAAGGAATAAAGAAGATCATGATAGTCACCTCAGAACAGTTCTTCAGACTTTGAAAGACAAGGAGTTGTATGCCAAGTTCTCTAAGTGTGAATTTTGGCTTAAGTCCGTGGCGTTCCTAGGCCACATTGTGTCCGGTGATGGAATTAAAGTTGATACTCGAAAAATTGAGGCAAAGGCGGTGCGGGGTGGCCTAGACCCACATCTCCAACTGAAATTAGGAGTTTCTTGGGTTTAGCTGGCTATTATAGGAGGTTTGTTGAAGGGTTCTCGTCTATTGCATCTCCTTTGACCAGGTTGACTCAGAAGACAGTGAAATTTCAATGGTCCGAAGCTTGTGAGAAAAGCTTTCACGAATTGAAAAAGAGATTGATTACGGCTCCAGTTTTGACATTACCAGAAGGTACTCAAGGTTTTGTGGTGTATCGTGATGCATCTAGAGTTGGTTTGGGTTGTGTCTTAATGCAGAATGGAAAGGTTATAGCTTATGCCTCTAGACAGTTAAAGGTTCATGAGAAGAACTACCCAACCCATGACTTAGAGCTAGCTGCGGTAGTATTTGCTTTGAAGATATGGCGTCATTACTTGTATGGTGTGCATGTCGACATATTCACTGATCACAATAGCCTTCAATATGTGCTTACTCAGAAAGAACTTAATCTCAGGCAGAGGAGGTGGTTGGAATTACTCAAGGATTATGAACTGAGTATTCTTTATCACCCAGGTAAGGCTAATGTGGTTGCTGATTCTTTGAGCAGGTTGTCTATGGGTAGCACCGCCCATATTGAAGAAGGAAGGAGAGAGTTAGCAAAAGATGTGCCTGATGGCATGCCCGGGAGCCGAATTACAGATTTCGCGAAGGAGGAATAGCGGTGACGAGCGGGGCCGAGTCATCATTAATGTCGAAGTGAAAGAAGCAAGATCAAGATCCCATTTTGCTTGAGCTGAAGGCAAATGTTCAGAAGCAAAGAGTATTAGCTTTTGAACAAGGGGGAGATGGTGCATTGAGATATCAAGGTAGATTGTGTGTACCTATGGTAGATGAACTCCAAGAGAAGATTATGGAAGAAGCTCATAGCTCCAGATACTCCATTCATCCAGGTTCCACCAAGATGTATCGTGATTTGCGAGAAGTTTATTGGTGGAATGGCATGAATAAGGGCATTGCTGAGTTTGTTGCTAAGTGTCCGAATTGCCAACAAGTGAAAGTTGAACACCAAAGGCCCGGTGGTTTAGCTCAGAGAATAGAAATCCCGGAATGGAAGTGGGAGATGATCAACATGGATTTTATCACGGGGTTGCCGAGGTCCCGCAGATAGCATGATTCTATTTGGGTAATTGTCGACAGAATGACAAAGTCAGCTCATTTTCTACCGGTAAAGACTACCAATACAGCAGAAGATTATGCCAAGTTGTATATTCAAGAGATAGTGAGACTTCATGGAGTCCCAATCTCCATTATTTCAGATAGAGGTGCCCAGTTTGCGCACGGTTAAAATCCTTTCAGAAGGGCTTGGGTTCAAAGGTGAACTTAAGTACTGCCTTTCATCCTCAGACTGATGGGCAAGCGGAACGTACTATTCAGACGTTAGAAGATATGTTGAGAGCTTGTGTAATCGATTTCAAAGGGAGTTGGGATGATCACCTACCTCTCATTGAGTTTGCCTACAACAACAGTTATCACTCTAGCATCCAGATGGCTCCATATGAAGCTCTTTATGGGAGAAGATGTAGATCTCCTATTGGATGGTTTGAAGTTGGTGAAGCACAGTTGATAGGACCAGATTTAGTTCACCAAGCTATGGAGAAGGTGAAATTGATTCAAGTAAGGTTGAAAACGGCACAGAGTCGTCAGAAATCCTATACCGATGTTAGGAGAAGGGCGTTAGAGTTTGAAGTAGATGATTGGGTATATTTGAAGGTTTCACCCATGAAAGGCGTTATGAGGTTTGGCAAGAAGGGGAAACTTAGTCCCCAATACATTGGACCTTATCGTATAATCAAGAAGGTGGGAAATGTAGCTTACGAGTTGGAGCTACCGCAGGAGCTAGCAGCGGTCCATCCGGTCTTTCACATCTCCATGTTGAAAAAGTGCATAGGCGATCCTTCATTGATTCTGCCGACTAAAAGTATTAAGATCAAGGATAATTTATCTTATGAGGAGATTCCTGTTAGGATTTTAGATCGGCAAGTTCGTAGGTTGAGGACAAAGGATGTAGCCTCAGTCAAGGTCCTTTGGAGGAACCAATTTGTTGAGGAAGCTACTTGGGAAGCCGAAGAAGACATGAAGAAGAGATATCCATATCTCTTTGAATCCGCAGATCAAGGTATTAATTTCCTTCTTAGAGCTCTTTAAACTATAGTGGGCATATTATTGTTGTTGTTGTTTGCATGATGGCTTGTTGGGTGTTTGAGTTGATGTTACACCCTTGGTCTTGTAATAGTAATCTCATTCGAGGACGAATGTTTCCAAGGGGGAGATATTGTAACATCCGACAATTTTAAATGAATGTGAAGAAGCTTGAAATCGGAAATAATCTTTTTGGAAAATTTTAAAAATCTAGAAAATTTTGGCCAAGTATGGGAAAAGTGAGTTTTTAGCCAACTTTGAGCGGTCATAACTCCTAGCTCAGGATGAGTTAGGAGTAGTTCCAGTTATGGTTACGAAGCTCGTGGAATGATCTTTCCAACGCCACTGATTTTACCCTATTCCGAGTTCGCATGAGTGAGTTATGCCCGTTGGAAGTTGGGCAGTTGGCAGGGATTTTGTCCGAAATTTTGAGGGCATTTTGGTCTTTTTCCCTAATTAATTCTTTGAACTTTTTTGGTTGTGTTTGGACTGATTTGGATCAGTTTATTTTCCTTTTCAAAGAGAGAGTTAGGGCTTGAAGGAGAAGAGAAGAAGAAGAAGAGAAAGGGGAAGATCAAGCAAGGAATCGTTGTGGTTTTCGTCGGGGGTGATCCCTACCAAGGTATGTGTAGCATCCGACAATTTGAAGTGGCTTTGAAGAAGCTTGAAATTTGGAAATAGTCATTTTTGGAAAAAAATTTAAAATGCGGAAAT